>VXBZ01000305.1:83353-117214 GCA_013399135.1 Heliornis fulica | reverse complement strand
CACCAAGAACAGAAAAACAAAAGCAGTTGTGCCCAACAAGACTATTTTCACATAGTCAGATCTGTTTCTTAGAACCACAATATAAACATACTGTTGCATTTTTATCAGCATTTTGTATTCGGTAAAAATATTCTGCAGCTTAAGGGCTCAGTGCCCACAAATATGCTGGTGTGCAGATTTCAAGTATCTTGTGAAGTCTACCACTGCATGCATATGCAATAGCTGATTTTTCACACAGGCAAAAGCATGTGCTCGCCTATCCGAGCCGCGGCACTGAGCCAAAAGCATGGCAATGACTTACTGGCTGTGGGAAGGTACCACTGCAACCCATCAGACCTATTCACAGCACAGTCATTAGAGAAAGAGAGAGAAAGCTGGCACAGGGCTTCTATTCTGTCACGACTGCACAGAAAGAGTGTGCGTGGATCATTTTGCATAAGAGTGCACACTCCTTCTAGAACAGCTTTACAGTATCTGCATCCAACAAACTTCTCTCCAGGCTAAACAGACACTTGCTACTCACATGACAGTGCATGGCAAAATGATGCTGAGAAAAGAAGACACTCCATGGCTAACATCTTTGCTTGTCTTGTAAGAGTGATCTGACTAACGTCGGAATGATTCCATCAATATTGTCAGAAATAGGTTTAAGAGCCCTCCAGGTATGTCGCGAGCCTTGGCACAGGCAACAACTAATGTGAAGTGGATGCCAATTGACCAGAGGTTCTGGGAAGGTATGAAGCAACACTAAGGACCTTGACTTAGGCTGATGACACTGAGTTTTCTTCTTCTTAGTTCTCAACATTTCTTTCCCCATTTCAGGTGGCCTAGAGTACAGAAGACACATTGTGGGATACACAGTCAAGTGCTGTTGGCTTCATGTATCACGCTGAAATAAAAACATGCTAGGTAAGTTTGCTCACATCTGAGTTGCATTTAACTATGTACCCGTTAAACTGAAGGACACCAGGTATTTATACAGTAACAACTCTTGTTCCTGTCAGACAGGTATGTACCGTAAAGATCATTAGGAAATGCCATTACCACTTCACCCAAACAGCAATTATAAATGGACACTTCTCTCCCATCAGATGTTTGCTGAATCTCCTTAATACAGGTTCCTTTCCTTAAATGGAAGAAGGTTGATGGCATCATGAGCTCTCTGGAACAGTGTTTGAGACATCTTGCTTCGAACTGTATTTGCCCTCCAGGCTTCTTATCTATTCTTGAGTCACTAAGTCAGTGAACTTCTATGTTCCTCCACTTCACATGATGTGTAGAGGAAAACATGCTTTTCCTTATTAATCCTCCTGTATATCTGGATTAGAAATAACCTGGGCCGGGGACTAGCACTTCTAGAAAAACAGGCATATCGTAGTTGCCTGTGGAGTACCGTAACAATACTTGTAAGTAATCACTGAAACTGATATCCTGTGCCAGTGGAAAGATCCATTGTCAAGGGCCAGAGGTTCCTACCCAGCATACAAACCTGCTGAGGTACTGCAGGTGATACCTTCAGGAACAAAACAAGTGTAAAATACATATTCTGATACTTTAACCTGGGTAGCCCACAAAATAAAAGCAGGAACTTAATCACACGTATTGTAAAACCTCTTCCCCTTTGCCTGCGGAGCTCACTGTTAAAGCAGCTATATTTGAGTGTGTTCCTCTGCTTATCCTTTTGTTGTCATTTATAATAGACAAAATTGACAAGCTTGACTGTATGGATTTCATATAGACAACAACATGAATGAGAAAATAGCCTCCTGGGAGACTGCCGGGACTCTTGCTCATTATCGTTATCAGTATCATGATTCATGCAGGTGATGAGATTCCCAGCCATATCCTCCTCCTTGTGCTCCACGTTGCACTTTGCAGCACCGTGTTGTCACCAAACAGTAGGGCAATCAATCGGTTTTCCTGTCACCCCTCAGAGTTTCTGCTGTATTGCTCTCCCTGCTCCACACAGGGCACCTGAGCTGAGCAGAAGGTAGATGATGTGCTCCAGGCATAAGCACGAATCCAAGCCACAGCACTATCTCAGGCTGACGGTGGCTGGGGAGAATTCAGCCAAGCTCACAGCTGCCATTCAGCTGCTGGCCTTGCAACACATACCGAGAGTGGCATTTTGGTGAAGTAGGAAGAGAAACTCTGAGCTACCAGACCAGTAAGGGCTAAACCTGCTTTGTCTCTTCAATAAAAGGTCTCTGCTTTTATTAGGCTTTTTCCCCACACTCCCACTTGAAATTCAAGTAGAAGAGTGGGAGAGAGCCTTGTGAAAAAATCTTTTTTCTTTTATAGATTCTTTTTCCTGGACATCTGCTGGGTTACATTACAGTGTTATCACTGCAACTGTATTTTGAAAGAGGAAATAGTAATTTCATTGTTAACCTCAAAATTATTTCATGAGGGTTCAGTGAAATGGCTATGTTAAGGCAATTAAATAAACTGTAATGAAAAATGAGGCACCGTTTTCATGACTTACGCCTTTACAAGAATTTGGATAATGACTGCAAAAGGTTAATATGCTTTATATGAATCTGCAGGTATCTGTCAAACACCAAAAGAAGCCCGGGGAGCCAACACTGCATGGCAGAGACATCTGCTGGAAGCTTCTCACATTTGTCCCACGCATCGTGGTTCAGCTCCAATCCTCCAAGCAGACCCGAACTGCTCCTGCTGCCTCCGGCTGGGGAGCGAGTTTGTGGCTAATGAAGAATTCAGCGCACACCTGCCTGGCAATGGCCAGTCAGCCACTCAACGGGAGCCAGAAATCTTTAAGCTATACACTGGAATTTAAATGGAAACTTTTGCATCTAAATTGAAGGTTATGCTTCTCTTCTAAGCTGCCTGACATTGAACAGTCTGTCAGAGGAAGACTGGGCACCAGTGAAATCCTTCCCTTTCCAACCCTATACAGCAGAGACAATCTGGTTTAACTACAGAAAGGAACAATCAATGAAGTTCTCTAATTGTGATGATGTGATCGCACTGAGAACCCATTTATACCAAAGTTGAAAACCTAAAACGAAGTTTTAGCATCTAAATAAATTGCCTGCCTTCTCACAGAGACATTGACTACAATTCCAAGAAGCTGATGCAAATCCCTCTCTCCTTCATCCTTCACAGTGGGAAAACACAGTTTGATCCTACTGCACTGGTGGGATCAAACTGTGCTTTGACCATTTCCTGGCACCTGGTGTTTCAGTTTCAGACACTGGCTTGAAGATGATCGAGGCAGCACAGAAAGCACTCACTGGATAAACCCAAAAAAGAAGCAGCCCTGCTTTGTATGATGGCAGAAAACAGGATGCTTTGCAAACTCAACTCCCTTTTCTCCAAGTGTGAGGATGCAGCTGATGCAAATGAATGCATCCTACAAATGAAAACGAGCTGTACTTGATTCCACTCACACTGAATGCCTGAACTGCATTTAGCACATCACAGGTCCATGATTTGAGCAACACTCCCCAGTGTAGCAGGTTTTTTCCTGCAGACACGAGTTCACATCTGATGGGAGACTGTTCTAAAACCAGCCTCTGCTCTTACACTGTAAAAACAGCCCTCTCCCTCAAGCTACTTGCATACAAAAAACGTGTTTACCTCCACCTATCAAAGCAGCAGGGGAAAACAACAGACCCCGAAGGAAATTAATCCCCCAAACCCTTTTGAAATGTTACAAATGGCTTACTACCATAATGAGCAGATGCACTAATAAGGATAAACAAGCACTTGGCCCAGAGCCTCGGAGGGAGTTAGTGGCAAGCCCACTTCCTACTCAAGGCAGCAGCCGTTGAGCATTCAGGACAGGGCTGGGTGGGTTGCCAAGGGCCGACCCACGCTGCACAGCCAGCACCGGAGGCCAGTCAGTCCCAATAGTCCACATCACCTCACTTACCCGCATCTAGCTACATCCAGTGAAGCTTTATCATAGTGATGGGCTCTTTCAAAGGAGTCCTGTGATGATCTGAACTCACATTGCCCATCCTCAGGAGACGATGGTCCACACAGCAGTATGTGCCTTGCCTGCCATTATAGGGAAAAGGCTAAAGCATGTTATTTCATGCTTTTTCAAGACCACCCATCCAGTGTCTGTCCCAACCATGTTTACATATTCCCCATGAAGCAGTTTGTGGTGCAGGGGTGCCCTAGGTTTGGCTACAGTAGAGTTAATTTTCTTTCTCATAGCTGGCAGCTGTGTTTGGGATTTAGGATGAGAGCAGGGCTGATAACACACTTATGTTATCTGAATCCAGGACACAAGGTGAAGTACTTCACCTGAGCATGGGTGCTGAAGATGAAGCATTGCCTTCAAGGGACTACAGAGTACACAGGGTAGATACAGCCTTAAGATAAGCCTTACACAAAAGCCAATGGCAGCCACAGGGAGCAACGTGGCTTCTGAAGAAGTGTCTGGCATGATATCCCTTTGCTCCCAGGAAGAAAGCCTGCTGAGATGCTCTCCTTGATTTGACTCCCAGGCAGGTGGCCTGTGCTGTGTAATTCCACCGGGAACAGCCAGGCCTGTGCTGTGTAATTCCACAGGGAACAGCCAGGCCTCCAGGGAATCAGTCAGGTGGGGAGGCCTTGACTGATACACTGAATTCATTAAGCAACTTCATTTTGAAGAAACAGAATGGAAATTATATAGGAAAGGGCATCTGAATTCTGTCCTTCAGCAGACATGTTATCAACTGATCACGAGGTCTTTACTGCTGTTTTAACTTCAAGGACAATAAGCAGAGCCTGGCCTATGCTTTAGAAAAGGAAGAAACGTCTGCAATGATGGTTTGTATTCGTAATTTTTTAAAAACACCCCTACATATATGCATTCCACACTGCAACATCACAGTCCCTATGTGTTACAGCACCAGACTGCTACTAAACATCAAAATTATGAGCAACATCCAGGTTAACTGTATGCCCTGTTTACTCTAAAGCATTTTTTCTCCTCACCATCCACTGAGAGTTGCATAAAATCCAAAGTACCTGTGCTTGAGTTATATGAGTGAAGAAATACCATAAACGATGATTACAAGCTTCTCCCTTCCTAAAGAACTTGTGAATGAGCACAAGTACAACGGTCCCACTTCAAGAAACATGATTAGAGTAGCCAACTCATGTATGGAAATTAGCTAGATACATAATTAGAAAACAGTCAGCACATGAGTCCTTAAGGAGGCTGGATGGCTTAACCTTCCTTTCCTTTACAAGGAGTTTCCACCTTCTCCTGAAGGGAATGGACCACATCACTATGTTAACCATGAATGGAGGACACGTACATTTTTTTTTTTAATTTTACTATTAATTGCTGCTGCTTTTTCAACACAGAAGAAGCTTCTAAGAAGTAAGCCCCTGGGAATTACTTTTGGGTTATGTGTCTTTCCATCACTGAGGGGAAACAAGAGATACTAGATGGTAACCACAGTAGAACTTAGCGTAACTTTTCTTCCACTATGCTATTTGTAACCAGATATTCATTTATCAATAAAGTGCATTAAGGAAACACCAGAGTCTCACAATTAATTTCTACCTGAAATGGAAACTTGATCACAAGAGCTAGACAATCCGTTACTGCTTACAAGAGCAGACCTTAAGCGAGGGACAGCTGACAAGAAATCTCCCCTCACCATCGATAGGAACAGATAGAAGTTACCACGGCTGTCTCACTGTTGAACCATTCCACTCAAGGAACTCTATTAGGTTGCAAAAAACGCATCAGAACCCTTCAGGGACAGGAGGCGAGATGTTTTTAAAAAGCAAAGCGTAACCTCAGCACCGGTGCTCTCTCCAGAGAGAGGGTGAGAGAGCAGATGTAATTCTGTTTGGGCTCTACGCGTTGGTTAAAACCCCTTCCCAGGTCGGACGGTCTCAGTCTGCCGCCAGGACCGGTGAACATCAGGTCCCTTGAGCAGGGGGTTTCCTCGCACACGGCCATTTCACCACAGCACCCGGAGCTTTAGTAGCCACCCGGTGCGGGCCAGCCAGGTCCTGGCTTCCCTGCCAGTTCGCGCCCCAAGGCTGATCGGACAGCTGCCACCTCGCCTCAGCGAGAGGCTCCGAAACACCACCGGCAGACACAGGCACACACCGTAGCTGAAGGACGGGAGGAAGGCGACACATGTCGGTTAACGCGCTGCCCCGGCGCTGCCGGATCCACGGTCTCTGACGCCTCACGCAGGCAGGACCGTGCTCTGACGCCAGCGGCGCCACGGCCCCGCGACGTGCCGCCTGCCCGCGCCGCGGGGCGGAGAGCGCTCTGGGAGGGGGAGGGGGGAAGCGAGAAGTTGGGTGCTGTTACGGCCCTAAGCGCCGGACCCCAGCACCGCGCCGATGAGCCTGCGAGTGCCATCACCATCACAACTACTGCTCCCGACAGGCGCCGCGAGGCGGCCGGGCGCGCCTGGCGCATGCGCACGGAGAAGCGATGAGCACTTATCTCCCCGCCGCCGAATAACCCTTCTCCCAACCCGTTGGCTGGTGCCCGCCGGAAGTAGCGAGTTTTCTCTGCCTACGCAGTAAGGGCGCATCAGCCGTCCCGGCGTGCTGTGCGGCCCGGCCCGGAAGGAGCAGTCGGTAGCTGATGTTTGCGGGTGCTGGCCATGGCCGGGCAGATGGCGGTGTTGGGTGAGTGTGGGCAGGGACCAGGGGCCCTCCACGTCCTGTCTCCCGGGCTGCTTACGGCAGCCGGGAGCGGGCGGTGGTGAGGGTGTTAGGGGAGCTCCCGCCCTGCCCGTGGCGGCTTCCCCGGGACCGGGCTGGGCGCGTCTCGTCTCAGACGGTGAGCGCGGGCAGTGGCCTCATGGTTCGCCGGGGCCCTCTCAGCCCTTCTGCTGGCGGGACGGCCCCGCGCTGGCTTTGTAGGGTGACACGGCGCCCTGCGGAGCGTTCCGCCCGCCCTCTGGTAGCAGGGTCGGCGTGGTCAGCGGCGCGTTGCAAAGCCTTGGGGGGTTCGAGGCCGCAAGTAGAGCGCTGCCTTCTCACGGGACTGTTGGGAGCACGGTCGTGACCGCCCTTCCCTGCCGGGGAAGGGAGCTTACCCTCTCCCGGAAACTTCAGGTGTCTGGAGCCGTCCTAAAGGCTTTACTTAGAGGGGATTTTGTTTTTCTCTTTCTCCTCTGAGACACTGCTTTATATTGGACTTTAGTATTTCTTGCTTTGTCTGTTGATTACTTGTTAAATTAAAATAAAAGCCTCAAAGCCTGCTCTGCACTTAAATTAGTCCACCTCAAGGCACAGAAAAGATTCAGAGGGGCGAATGATGCTCTTTGGGAGCTATGACTGAAATAGAAGTTACTGTGGTTTTGAAACTCCTGATTTTTAGATTTCTGGTGAAGTTGGAGATGTTTTAGTCGGAAGCTTTGTAATATCATGGTGGTTTTGTGCAGCCTCGTTAACTAGATGTCCCTTAAAAGTCATTCATAGGCAGTTCTCTCCCCCAAAAGTTAACCTTTTTTTTTTTAAACTACATTGTAGAGAAGAAAAGATATAGCATATGCTGCCAGTTATTTTAGCTTTGTTGTTTGGTTTGGTTTTTTTAATGGCTGAGAATTTAATACATTAGATTTATTTTTCTTTTTTTAACTCTTCTAACCATTTTTTGTTGAAACAAGTAACCTGAACCTACTGGTGACCGTTGAAGAAATTAAAAACTAATTGGGTAGCTGAACAGCTTCAGAGCCCGAAATGAAATTGTATATGGTATCATCCTGTGTAATTTGCACTGACTTCCAAATATGTAGCAGTAAGTACTCTAACCCTGTTTGTTGTTTTGTCTTTTTAAAATCTGTGTTGCAGGTTCGGCTGTACTGGCTCTCCTGTTAGCTGGCTATCT
The DNA here is from genome assembly GCA_013399135.1 of Heliornis fulica. Lineage (NCBI taxonomy): Eukaryota > Metazoa > Chordata > Aves > Gruiformes > Heliornithidae > Heliornis > Heliornis fulica. The sequence goes on along the minus strand of VXBZ01000305.1, from coordinate 109,380 downwards.
AGCACAGCAATATTTGCCCATGCCTACACCAAAAGTAATTGGGATTGACCTTGGTACGACTTACTGCTCTGTAGGTGTCTTTCTTCCTGGAACAGGGCAGGTGAAGGTTATTGCAGATGAAAATGGGCACAACAGCATACCAAGTATAGTCTCCTTCACAGACAGAGATGTCTATGTAGGGTATGATGGCCTAGAACTGGCTGATTCAAACCCTCACAACACCATATATGACGCAAAAAGATTCATTGGGAAAATCTTCACTTCAGAAGAACTAAAAAGTGAAAGTAGCAGGTATCCATTTAAGGTAAATAGCCATCTGCTTTAGTTCTCTCTAACCAGTATTCTGTAGAAAGCTTGAAATGTGTAGTAACTGGATTTTCTGACCTTGCTTTATTTGGCTAAGTCTGATATCCTTGAAAACCTGAAGAGGTATCCAGAGAGGGTAGATGGAAAACACTGGAAGTTACCTACCTCTGCATTGGAGCTGACAGTGTTTTTCCAAAGGACCCCGTCCACTGCTGTGAAATTTATTTCTGGGTAACCTTTCGGGCCCTTCTCTTAAAGTATGAATTTCAGCTTAAACTTATAACTGTGCTTTGCTGAAACTTCACTTCTCCACTGATTCTCTTAAAACAAAAACACAAAGAGCGTAAAAGTCAGATTTTTTTCTGTCTCAATGCATTTTCTTTTGCCCAAGCACTTTGCTGCTACTTACTCATCCAGGAGCAGATTTTGAAAGCTGCTTTTTAAATAAAAAAAGTATTGGATCTATTTAGCGTGGTACCATAGTTGCTGAAAGGAGACGGATTTTCATGTGCTGCAAGCAGTCTTTGAATCCTTTACTTGTTAGGAGAAGCTGTTCCAGTACCAACCTGTTTGCTTTCTTTTCAAAGAGAACTACCTACCTGTGAGAAGCTTTATCAGTAGGGGCAAACATAATGATTAATTAGCATTACTTTTATCTTTGAATGTGATGTTGAAGCTGATTACCCAGTTGCTATGGTTTGGGGGTTTTTTTCATGTGACTGGGCACAGTAGGTGCAACTACTTTGCATATACTTTGCCCCCCTAAGCTGCCCAATACTTGTCGGCACAGAATAAAAGTGGTACTGGAAGTGACAAAAGCACATCCGTATTTTTTTCAGAATAAACTGAATAAAACATTTGATGGGAGACAATAAGAGAAAAACCCAAAACTTCTGACCTGTGTGTTGTGCTGCTTTTTCCTCCTAGGTTTTCAACAAGAATGGATCAGCTGAATTTTCTGTGACAACTAATGAAACCTTTCATGTCACTCCAGAGCAAATTGGCTCTCAGCTACTACTGAAATTGAAGAGAATGGCAGAAGACTATCTTGGCATGCCCATTTCAAAGGCAGTTATCTCTGTGCCTGCAGAGTTTGATGAAAGGCAACGGAATTCTACCATTAAGGCAGCTAACCTTGCAGGTGATGTCTCTTCATTCCAGAATTTTTCTGTGAAGCCTTAAAACTATCTATAGGTCTATTTCACTAATGGTAAAGTCTTTGGGGACGATATATAAACAGTAAATCAGTGATAGAGAACCTTAGCTTGGTTTATTATTACAGACTGGTAACAGTTGTGAGGAATGGCAGAGAACTCAGGTACCAACAGGTACAATTAGATAATGTGGATATAGATAGCTAGAAGTTTTGAGGGAAAATTAGTCCTTTTGATAATCTCCAAATAGACTATGCAAAGCACCTTTGGACAATAATTTAAATAGAGAACATGTGAAATAAATCTCCTTAACAAGGTTTCTCTGTAAGAAATGTGTTTGCACAAATTACACTCTGACATTGAAGTGGTGTTAGGTCAGGGTTAAGTAAGGAAATGAGTTCTCTGCATACTACTGCTTAGGAGCTGATTTCCTATCTTACTTAAGGTAAGTTTGATTCCAAAAAAAAAACAAAACCCAAGCCCCAACTAATGGTAAGTGCTACTGCAGTGCAAGATCTGCAGTTTTCTGAGGTGCGCTTGACTGTTCCTTGGTATCTTTGCCCTTTGTAGGACTGGAAATCTTGCGAGTAATCAATGAACCCACAGCTGCAGCTATGGCTTATGGACTCCACAAAGCTGATGTGTTTAATGTTCTGGTGGTGGATTTGGGTGGAGGAACTTTGGATGTGTCTCTGTTGAACAAGCAGGGAGGAATGTTTCTTACACGGGCCATGGCAGGTGAGAACAATGCTTTACTATCTAAAGGAGGTGGGGGGTGGGGAGGAAGGGTGTACTTAAAGTCACCATTCAGGGAGCTTTTTAAAACATCCCACCCTTGTCGCAGAGCGTTCTCAGCTGCCTTTCATGCAAAGTTAGATTTGTGACTAGTTTCAACAATTAAGATAAATTCACAGGTTTTTGCTGCCTTAAAGGAAGAAGTTGTGGTTTCATTTATCCTGGGCTATTGACTTCTGTGCCCAGCAGTAAAAGTGCTGGTGTGTGTTTCAGTTACCTTAACTGGACTTTTAGGGACTTGGGAGTGTTACCAATCTTTGTTACTTTTGTCCAAGCTGGAAATCCTTGTCCAAACACTGCCTAGTGCTTCAGAGCATCCTTGCCTTATGTTTGGCTCCAGATCAGCTGTGCAGTGTTTGGGAAGATGCATACTGTTAACCCAGAAGTGAGTTTTGTGGTGCAGGTATGCCAAGGTGATTCCTCGCTTGGCAGAGAGTTCTGGCACTAATGTTTAGTGAAGTACACATTTGCTTTTCAGATGACCTGGATTCAGACAGGTCTGAGATGCAATGCTGACTGTGTTGTCTTGAATAAAACAGCTTTCAGGTGAGCTGCTACTGTGTCCACTAAGAGTGTAAAACTAGGAAATACTCAGCAGTTTCATTCTGATGTATTTAGACATAGCTCCATAAGGAAATTCCTGTTCTAAATCAAAAGAAGACATTGAAAATTTTGAGTACTGGTCAACACACATGACAGTCTGTGGGACATTTTTTTTCAGTTATTGAATGGAAAGTATGAACAGTTGTTTGAAAGGTTTTGAGAACGCAGTGCAAGAATAATATTTTAGTAGAAACGAGTTATATATTACACCTTTCTTCCTCTCTGTGAAGGCAAATGCAAGGTATGCATGTTAATATCTCAGTGATTTAATCACTGCTTTTTTTCTGTTAGATTGTAAGAGAGCAGTTGCAAAGGAAAAACATTCAGGTGGACAAATGCTAAAATAGTTGCTAAATAAAAATCTGGAAATCACTACTCGTGTACACAGATCCACAGAATTGTAGGGGTTGGAAGGGACCTCAAGAGATTGAGTCTAACCCCCCTGCCAAAGCAGGTTCCCTAGAGGAGGTTGCACAGGTAGGCATCCAGATGGGTCTTGAATATCTCCAGAGAAGGAGACTCCACAACTCCCCTGGGCAGCCTGATCGAGTGCCCTGTCACCCTCACCATGAAGTAGTTCTTTCTCACATTGGTGCAGAACCTCCTGTGGTCCAACTTGTGACCATTGCCCCTTGCCCTGTCCCCACAGGCCACTGAGAAGAGGTTGGTCATCTCCCTTTGTCTCCCACACTTCAGATATTTATAAACATTGATGAGATCCCCTCTCAGTCTTCTTTTTCTCAAGGCTGAGCAGCCCCAGCTCATTCAGCATTTCCTCACAGGGGAGATGCTCCAGGCCCTTAATCATCTTTGTGGCTTCCACTGGACTCTCTCTCCAGGAGATCCCTGTCTTTTTTGTACCAGGGAGCCCAGAAATGGACACAGGACTCCAGGTGAGGCCTGACCAGGGCAGACTAGAGGGGGAGGATCATCTCCTTCAACCTGCTGGCTACGTTCCTCTTAATGCACCCCAGGATCCCACTGGCCTTCTTGGCCACCGGGGCACACTGCTGGCTCATGGCCAACCTGTCATCTAACAGGACCCCAAGCAAAGTCTCCCAGGAAGAGTGATGTGTGCAACTTTCTTAAGCTCTGAAGGTGGTGGTTCTGATGCCCCTCTTTTCTGATGTTTCAGGTAACAACAAACTTGGAGGACAGGATTTTAATCAGAGGTTGATGCTGTATTTGTATGATCAACTCCATCAAATGTATGGTTCTCTGCCAACAAGAAAAGAAGAAATACATCGCCTCAGACAGGCTGTGGAAGCAGTTAAATTAAATCTGACTGTTCATGAGGCAGCTACGCTAAGGGTGTCATTAACTATGCCAGACAGAAAGCTTACAAAAGAACTTCCAGAAAGCGAGGTGACAGCAAACACTGTGCTAAAGGACAAGCCCTCACAAAAAGCAGATGATCTACAAAGTCTTGGAGACTCTTCAAAAGTAGAGAGCAACTTTGTCAGTATCATCTTTGAAATGGAGATCTCTAGGAAGCTCTTTGAGATGTTAAACGAGGACCTTTTTGAGAAGATCCTTGTCCCCATTGAACAGGTGTTGAAAGAAGGCCACCTACACAAAGAAGAAGTGGATGAAATTGTGTTAGTTGGAGGCTCCACACGAATTCCTCAGATACGTAAAGTTATTCGGGATTTCTTTGGAAAGGAACCAAACACCTCTGTAGACCCTGACCTAGCAGTTGTAATGGGTGTGTCTATCCAAGCAGGAATTGTTGGTGGGTCCTGGCCTCTCCAAGTCAGCGCTATAGAAATTCCTAATAAGCATTTACGCAAGACTAACTTTGACTGAACATGAACTCTTCCCATCGCAGTCCCTCTCTGGAAGCGTACTCTGTTGGTACATACTTCCCTGATGGGCAGTGGAGCCCACCCTTAGCCATATTATCTTCATTTTGTATCTGTTCCAGTTAGGTGTCACTGGATGCCTAACCATGTTAGAGCTAGATGTTACTTTAAAGGTACAAGTGCTTTTCTGAAGGTCTGAAATGTCCTGTGTTTGCCTGTAGATTGGATATTGGATGAACATGCTAGTGATGATACACTCGTGTTTTCTTGCTAAATTTTATTAGCAGATCCTGAAGGGGTATATCTTTAAAATAAGAAGGGAGTAGGACCAAAGGGTAGAGGTAATCTGGTGCAGTACTGGAGATGTTCCCAGGTCCCACGTTCTTACCTGGAAAGAATGTGAAGCAGTGTTAATGCACATAGCACTAGCAGTGTTAGGCTTAAATTTATTTATTCAATTGAATCATTTGAGCATTTAAGCACCTTTCGAAAAGGCATGTGCAGCTTGAATGAGTCTAAGGCATTGGCTTGGTTCTCTGCTGTTTGTAACAGCGTAACGGTATTGCTGAGGCTGCGTGCCAGACCATACTGAGAAACACAGCTCTTGCTGATGTCAGGTTACTCTGTGTGCCCCAGGGCCGGCCTGCCTGCCTGCTCTGGGGTAGGTGGCTGATGTACAGGTGCTGCCAACTCGCTGTGTAACCTGCGACTGTAGTAAAAAAGACCAGCAGTTCTCTTGGTGGTAGGCCTGATCTATGTCAGTGCCATAAATCAGTTGTGCTGATTCAGCTGTTTGCATAGCTATTGTCTGAGCATAACATTGAAGTAATCCAATTCAGATCCTCCCAGATTGAATCACAGTTGCACACAACCATTCAAGCGTTGGAAATTCAAGCGTTGCTTGACATCACGAATTCCCAAAATATTGCTAACATCTGTGTAACCTCTCTGAGTTTAAAATCAAAGTGATTTTTTTCTTTTAATTTGAAGATTATTTTTTTTTTTAGTACCTCTCTGAAAATGTCCCTGTCTCTCAGAACTGCCAGTAGGATGCAATAATGCGATCAAAAGTTAATGTGAGTGGTGAGGGACTAAGCTGAATGTAACTGCAGCTCCTGAGCTGACAGAAGTGCCTCTTCACTGAAGTCATGGGTACATGCTGATAGACAGCACAGTTTTCATATGCAGTTGCTACTTCAGGCCCTGCCTTGCAGATATAAATGTATGTATTTCAAGTTTTATCCAGTGTCTTGGGAATCATTGTGGCCTTTCCCTCTGCCCTGCTGTAAAGTCATCTCACAGTCTACTGGCGTTACAGTAGGTCTTTTAGTCTTAATTTTTAAAAAAATTCATTTTAATGCACTGTGTGACATGAATAGACCTGTATAAAAAAATAGAAGCACATCACAGTGAAGATGAACTATTGAAAGCTTTTTGCTACCTAATCTTGGGACAAGTTAGGTAGGAGTGTGGGAGCAACTTCAAACTCTTACATTCTTGCGGGAAATAAATGAAGTAGTTTTTTTCTTTCACATTCTCCTTGACTCTGCAGGAGTTCAATGTCCCTCAGTCTTAATCTAGGAATTTAAGGCAAGGGTGAGTTGTTTACAAGTAAAAAAAAAAAACCAAACGGTATTTATTCAGATTTCTATATAGCTAGGTTTTTTAGTAGGTAAGTTACTGAACATTGGATATCTCACAATGCATCTTTATTTATTATTGTTCTGAATTCTGCGATATTTATTTTGTATCTTTTGATTTTAATACTGTATTTTGGCACAAACCATTGAGTTTTAAAGATGAGCCCACTGTCCTAAATGGATATTTCCAGGTATGCATGTGCATTGCTTACCAGAAGTCTTTCTCTAAACAAATGATATTTAAAGGCTGAAATCTTTCTACAAACAGTTCTTGAATCTCAGTGTGGAGACCTGTGGTGGTAGCTGTGTAACAGACTTCTGTAGCTAAAGCTTGTTTTGTGAGTTGAAATCCTGAAAGCATAGGATGCCTCACCAATTGTATTTTCCTGAGTTGTTTCCAAGTGCAGATGATGATACGCATTTTATAAAAAGTAACTTTTAGAATGCTTTTAATAAAAGCAGTTTCTGTCCTTGGACACGTCTGTCAGTTTCTCAGGGCAGTACTGTACAGCACTATTTCACTATATGTCCACATAATAAACAGGTGCATTTTTTATGAAATTGCAACTCTAATGAGCATATATTAACTAAATGGGCATAAAGTCAGAGCAACTGCACAGAACAGGATCCAGGCAGATTTTGAATATCTTTTGAGGAGGAGACTCCACAGCCTCTCTGGGCAGCCTGTCCCAATGCTCTGTCACCCTCACAGTGAAAATTTCCTCCCAATGTTTAGGTGGAACTTCCTATATTCAAGTCTGTACCCAGTGTCTCTTGTCCTGTCACTGGGCACCAGTGAACAAATACTGACCCTATCCTCCAGTCTGAAAATCACTAGTCCCTCAGCCTGGCTTTGAAGAGGGATCTAGAAAACCAATTAAACATATATTTAATAAAGAACCCATGGCCACACTTGAGAAAAAAGCTCCAAATGCAATTTTCAAATATTCAGCAATATCTACAAAAAATTTACAAGTGAAATCAGACCTGAGTTAGTTCCAAGTTAGGTTGTTCTTATGAAAGATAAATTCTAGTCAGGCTTACTTCTTCAGATTTTGATTTGTTCCTTATGTATTATAAATGATGAGCTGATTTAGCTTTTAACAGGATAAATAACAAAATGAGACAAGGTTTAATAGTGTTTTTCTTTTATAGTAAAATTTCACTCTGCTAAAGGTTTTCAGACCTCTATTACTGTATTTTACAATCTCATTAAAAATTGTAGTAAAATTAAGGCTCCATGAATAGTAAATTTTTCAAATCAAATTAAACCAATAAATACTTTCCAAAACCACTTTAAATACATTATGTTAAAACATTTTCTCTTTAAACTTTCATCATTACCGGCTGAAATATTACTCATAGAAATATAGAGGTTCTTAATAACTTACCTTCTATTTTTACAACCTAAAAAAAATCCCAAAACCGTTTTTAGTAGTGTCCTTTATTCCATGTAACATTTCACTTAGTAGCTTGACTCGCTGATCTGAATACTTCATTTGATTTTTCTGCTTAAAAACCAGAAAAGTTTCATTTTTAATCTTAACAGGCTTCCAGTTCCCAGGGTCTTCAGAAATGATAGCATGGTTTCAATCTTCACAATCACTAATCAGGCAAATACAGACTCAGTAACCACACAGTATAACACAATATACACGCATACATGAATATATAGCATTGGTTATAAGTCAGTGTATATATGCGTACATATGCAAGAGTTAGGAAGGAAGTTTCCTCTGTAGATGATTAATGAAGAATTATTGAAATCAGATGATAGGACTTTTTCCTCACTCCTGCACTAAGGCTTTTCTGCATCTCATGTTTCTAAACTACTAATTAACAGCCTCTTTAATGTGAAGAAGTTGCAAATTTACAGACATCATTATTGTATTGCCCTTTGGATTTCTTCTTTGTCATGCCATACTAAGGATCTATGTGCATTTGTAGCTGATATGCCTCACGTGCAAAGGAGGTGAGGGTATTTTGGTGTTTTCATCAGTGTCTTTCAACTGTCACAACTTTATAGAAAATTAACAGACCCCAAGTCTTCACTGGATGTCGCACCATCAAAGGCAGAACTAAGAGACTTGAGAGCAATGCAAAACTTAGAGTTGCAGTATTTATTTTTTTTTCAGTGGAGCTCACATAAATTGTCACAGTAACAGACAATAGGGTGCTAAGAGAACTGTTAGCATTGGAGAAGGAGGAAAGAAGTCAGAACATATACAGGACCTCTATGAAAAGTCCCACAGTCTCAAGAGAATGTGATAAATTTGAGTCAGCAGCTTAGCCTGAATAATAAAAGTGGAAGAGGGTCATGATCCTATAAAACCTCTTATTAACTCATGCAATATACAAAAACCATACCTCTTCTCTCATGCAGTAATTTTTACTAATACAAAAATACTGTTTCAGTATAATGAAAATGTAGGTATCCAGCCCAAATACTATTTTAGCTATCAAGCACAGAGATTTCTTACTGCAGCCGTGCTCCACTACTCCCCGCCACACACAAATGAAAACCAGCTCAACATTGTTCATTTGTTTGGGGTTTAATTTAGGTGTGGCAATAGTATTTTATACATGCATAACTTGTCCCACTCCCCCTACCCCCTTCATTCCTGAATTATGACAATTTAACATCTCCTTACTATGCTTATTTAAATATGTCCCCTTCAGTCTTACTTTGGTTGCAATGAGCATGTCCATAGGTATAACCAAAAGAAGCGGTGCAACACCTGCTAGGACTGAGGGGCCAAGCTCCTTCCAGAGAAGGAGTTGCCAAGTATCTGCTGGCACCAGGTTAACAATTTCCCCAGTTTTCTGTTTTCATTGTGAGGCGTTTGCTACGGTTAAGGCCTGCAACCGGACAATCGAGAGGTCACAAAAAACCAATTTTGATGGGTTAGGCTGCACAGGAGAAGTTAAAAGGACAGTAATAAACTTTTAAAAAGCATAAAAAGAAACAGGTAAAATAAAGGTCAAATAGCACTCTTTCAATGTTAGAAGCCTGTAAAATTCTAAAAATATGGTTATAATTAAGAGAAAAAATAAAAACACGTTTACAAGTATGACAAATGTAATATTAGAGAGTCCATCTAAAGCCATCACTGAACTTATGATTGAGAAAAGCACATTTCCTTCAGTAAGAACTGCTCTGGGATAAGAAATGAATCCTGTTTTTATTCAGGCTAGTAGTCTTTCAGGTGAGAATAAATATTTCTAGTGCTGCCCCTTTCATTCATAAATATAATTAGAAAATAATACTCAAATAATTATGACAGGTCAAAAAACTGTATCAGGAAAACAGAGGTAATCTTTAATAGTATCATTTATAGCAGGCTTACAGCAACTTTATATTAAATGTTAAGTATTCTAAGTATTTTCAGTCGTCAAGTACCTACTCTTTTCAGTTGGAATTTAGCTCAAATAATTGCAAATATTTTTACAAAGACCAAAAAAAAAAGCCTTAGAATCAGGCTGGTTTGGATTGGAAGGGACCCCAAAGCCCATCTAGTCCCAACCTCCTGCCAGGGGCAGGGACACCCTCCACTAGCCCAGGTTGCCCAAAACCCCATCCAACCTGGCCTTGGACACTGCCAGGGAGGGGGCAGCCACAGCTTCTCTGGGCAGCCTGTGACAGGGCCTCACTGCCCTCACAGGGAAGAATTTCTTCCTAAAATCGTATATACCCCCTTTCAGCTTAAACCCATTCAATGCCCCCTTGCCCTATCACTACTGTACTGCCTGATAACCAGACCCTCTCCAGCTTTCCTGTAGGCTCCTTCAGGTACTGGAAGGCTGCAATAAGATCCCCTAGGATCCCTCACTTCTCCAGGCTGAACAAGCCCAACTCTCTCAGCCTGTCTCCATAGGAGAGGTGCTCCAGCCCACTGATTATCTTTATGGCCCTTCTCTGGATTCGGTCCAACAGCTCCATGTCTTTATCTTGGGGCTCCTAGAGGAGGATACAGTACTCCAGGTGGGGGTCTTACATGAGCAAAGGGTAGAATCACCTCCCTCCTGTTGCCATGCTGCTTTTGATGCAGTCCAGGATACTGTTTGCTTTCCAGAATAAATAGTGGAGCATACTTACAGTCACCTTAAATGCAATTAAATTCATCTGAAGTAAGAGCCCAAGCAGACTGCCACATCTGAACAGCTAATTCTGAGGAAGCTTTGTACCTCATTTCTACATTTCTGATCCCATATTTCTTTACAGCAAAATATACTATTTCATAAACAAACAGTATCATTACCCACTTACTGCTGTGATCTGGAATTAAACAACTTTTCTACTGCAGGACTGTCTTATGATAGAAACAGAATTGTTTATGTTGGAAAAGATCCTTAAGAACCCCATTCCAACTCTTGACCTAATGCTACCAAGTCTGCCACTTAATGATGTCCCTAAGCACTATGTCTACATGTCTTTTAAATACCTCTGGGCATGGTGGCTCATGTTGTGACTCATCTTTAACTAAGGCAGCATGAAACTACTGAGTTTCAGCACAAGTACAATGTAAGTTTCCTTACAGCAGTTCTTCAGCTGCTAAAATTTTGTTTTTAACAAAGTGCTTTTACACACTTAAATGTAAACAAAAATTTCCCTTACATTTCATAAAACAAGGCAAAAATAACTTCTCATTGAGAGCTCCAGGTCTTGAGACAGAGGAGAAAAGCAGATCAATTGGTACTTGAGTGGTAACTGGTGTTTAATAATCCTAAATAACTCATCTCAATGCTAAAACTCACCACTGCCAGAGGATAAACAGAACTACCAAATGCCCTGCACACCCCAGACTGCCCAAATTCTCAAGACACCTAATCTACTATTACTTGTTTATTATTTGACAATTAATTTGAGACTTCCTCATTTAGATTGCAAGCAACTTAAGGTGAGTATACATTATACATAGAGGGAACATAATAAATAACATTTATTATGTTCCCTCTTTCCAATCACAATAAAACACTTCTAATGTTTGCAATATTAGTTTAATTACATCCAGTTAGATGCAGTTTATAGATAAACAAAATCTCATTGAGTGGAACTGAAATTCTTTTTTCCACCCTTTTCCCCCGTACTTTGTTAAACATTGTGGAATTGGTTAAAAAAAGGGTAGCCTAGCTTGAACATCTGGGTGAACGCTGTGATATAATGAATACATAAATGTCATACAGAACCACTACACTCAGTACCCTGCATAAATTTCTAAAATAAATGAGAATTTGTACTTATGGTATAGAATGTAAGGACTGGTAAAAAACAAAGCTACTCTGAAACTGATAGTGAACTCCTAACTTCAGCAGGACCAGAGTTTAACTGTTTTGACTTATGAATAACAAGTATAATTTTTTATATTTTTTCCTTAAAATTAATATATTGGATATAACAAGAAAGAGTTATAATACTGTGAAAGGGTTTTTTTCACTTGAAGTGTGTATGTCTGACTTAATTTTTAAAGATGAAACAAGAAAAATGTTAAAAATTAGTAATGGTCACAAGACATCACATGACATTGATTAAAATAACATCCAAAATAATAAGTAACAGGCAGCTGCATGACTTGATATAGTTGGGCTTTCAGTTCCTATTTCTATTTGGGAAATTTTCCAAGAAGAGGAGGAACTTTACTGGTGTTTATGAGCAGGTGATCTACAGTAATAACAGAGAGGAAAACAAACACACCTTAAATGTACAACTAAATATTTGTTCCTGGAGATCTAGAATTTTTTTTATCACTACATAGAGTTTAAATGAAACTATTTTTTTCTTTCTATTGCCAAACTTTACAATGACAGATAACAAATAAAAAATAAATATGTAAAGGGTGAGTGTCAGGAGGACGGAGCCAGGCTCTTCTCAGTGATGGTCAGTGATGGGACAAGAGGCAACGGATTTTTCACTGTGAGGGTGACAGAGCACTGGCACAGGCTGCCCAGGGAGGTTGTGGAGTCTCCTTCTCTGGACACATTCCTGTGTGATTTAATCTAGGTGATCCTGCTCAGGCAAGGGGGTTGGACTAGATGATCTTTTGAGGTCCCTTTCAACTCCTAACATTCTGTGATTCTGTCATTCAAACATGACTCTAAAAGTTGTAGACTTTTAACTTTGTACAAAAAGCTAACAACAATCTCAGGTTCAGGCATAAGCCTGAATGATGTTGTAGCATGTGTGTGCTCTATAATTATGTGAGCTTCAATGAATGTCAACAAACAGTCTATTAAATTCTCACCTTCTAACCCAGCAATATGTTAATTTACTGGAGAAGAAACATTCTCCACAGGGCTGTGTTTCTGTTTAAACAAGGAAAAATATATAAGTGCTTGAAAGACTGAAAAAGCTGGTGTTTTGTTTTGTTTTGTTTTTTCTTTTACTAAATAAATAGTTTTTAGGATCTATTTAATTCAGAACTATAATAAGGTCTATATCCACACTTCCCTGTCACCTATTCCTACTAATTCATTCTTCAAACCTTGTGTTATAGAGAGATCTACTGTCTTGTGATGTGCTAGAACAACTTAACTTGCTGTTGGGAGGATATTAACCACCACCCTACCTTAATTTTAAACTGTTTACACGTACCCTAGAGTATGATCACACCATCAGTAAAGCATAGGAGCTGGACTCTATGATCCTGAAAGGTCCCTTGATATTTCATGGTTCTATGTCAAATAGAAGCACATTTTCCTTAAATCTCTCACAGTTAAAATCCTGCAAGGGTTTTTCCCCACAGACGAATACCTAACTATTGGAAGTTATCAACTGTTAATACCTAACAAACAGCAAACTCTTTCAGACCCTAAGAGATGAAGTGCTGCTAACACATACACATAAATGATGGGAATGAGAAGACCGTGAGGCTGGTGCACTGCTGCCAATTTCAGACGTCACTGGACATGACTGTAAGAGGCAAACAAATATGAATTGTCCCACACTTCTTAAGGGACGCTTATCCACACCTAAGAATGACTTCAGCACACCTAATTACTGTCCCTCAGTAATTAAACTCGTAAAATGATTTCTAACCAAAGATGCAGTTACAGTTCTTTTCGGTAGGTGGCGAAAAAAATCCACCTATCAAAACCATGAAGCGGGTCGTCTAAGAGAATGTAGATTTTCCACCATATTTTTTTCGCACTTTCAGTGAAAAGCCAAATTACACAATAACCCAAGAAACAAAGACACAACAGACACGTACTTCCTCCTGTAGTAAAAAGCATCTTGTGCACCGAGCCACACTTCACCCCCAGACATAATGTTTGCCGTGGCCTATTAAGATTCACACCCATACAGCACTGTGTGCTTCAACTACTGTCTTTTGCTACTGAAAAGCACGGTAGAAGTCTTGGTCACTAACGCTCCCTGCCCCTGTCCCGCTCCTGTTCCCTATCTATCTGCGGAAACAGTCCCATTTCCCCAAGAAACACTACGAAACACTGGAGAAAACCCTGGCCGAAAGGTCGTTTCCTCCGCATAAACTCAGAGGACACACCCCAAGACACAGTAGTTTGCCACGAACCGCCTTTTTCTGACACAGACCGAGCACGAATTCCACAGGAAATCCGATTTTCCACCCGCGGGAACCCCTCCCTCAGCCCCGCCAGTTACGCCTTCCGCCTGCTCGGTCCGCCAGCCGCTGTCACCTTCTTGCAGGTGGGAGTCAGGCGGTCGTAGAAACCGCCCTGCCTCCCGCGGGAGGCGGTCAAGGCTCCCACCCGGGCCGGGCGCTCTCACGGAAGAGCCTCCCCGAGCGCCTTGAGGGCCGCCCCGTGGGCCAAGGGAGAGGCGGGAGGCGACCTCCGGAGGGGCGATGGCAGGCTGTGGCTGTGGCGAGGCGGTCCCTCAGCCTTCCCCGCAGCATGGACCCAGTTCCCCAGCGCCACCGGGTCCCAGAGGAAACCCTTGGTAGGTCTGCCGCCTCGGCGCGGCACCCCCGCGGTACGCCGAGATTGTGGTGGAATGCACCGGGCGGGGGCTGCGTGCCTACATTACCTGTCCCGTAATGGTGACTGAATGGATTAACCACCTTTCCCAATTATTTATTTACTTTTAAACTATATGTGCCAGGAGAGGCATCAGAAGATGACAAACAGGGACAGCACGTTCACGTTGCGAGTTGGGCCGGCAGCTCGAGCTGCTTTGAGTGAGGCCAGGCCCGCCTCCCGCTCGGACACTGCTGCTGAACTGATCCAACCTGAAACCCTTGAGGATAAACCGCGGGGGGGCCTAAGCTTGCTCTCAACTCGGTTACTCCAGCTAGGGCTGACAGCTGAAACTCTGGCCCTTCTCCGGAACCAGGCTGCAATTCCAGACCTTTGTTACCTTTCAACACTTTAGTTTTGGTTTCCGGAGGCTCCATACTGCTTGCTCACTAGTATTTAAATGTAAAGAAGGCAGGTAGGAATGGAGCTATAATAGCAATTTCCATTGCTGTGAGTTTTTTTTTTTTCTGAGCATTTTTTCAAAAAGTTATTAAAAAACAGTATCTTGATTAATACTGTGCCTCCCCTTTGACTCTCGTTGATCTGTCACATTGTCGCCTCAAATAAGAATGAACCACTGACTGGACCAACACCGATTGTCCCATCTGGGCAGATTGAAAGGCAAGTAACTACACACTGCACTCTGTATAATACAGAGAAACAAGACCTGTGAGACAGCAGGGAAGGCAATGTCCTGTGGCCAGCCAGTAGCATGGGAAGTGAAAGGCCAGGACAAAATAACAGTCATTTGGAAACAAAAGAAACATAGAGTACATTAATTTCATACTCACATTTTGAAAAGTGAAATAAACAGGAGGCCAAACCAAGTGGCACTTTTGTTTCCAGTATTTTATTATTTCCTAAACATGGTGACAATGTAATTCAATTATCAATGGGGCCCTGACTAAAGTGATATCTTAACAGATGTACAAAAGAAATTTAGTTATGGCTAAAGTATTTTTAGACCATTCCCACATGCCCAGCTTTTCTTCTTTTAACACACTGTGTTTTAGGTAAGTGGATGTTGAGAAGTTAAAATCTCTATCTCCCTCAGGAAAAAGACTGGGAAGAAAGGGCAAGAAAAAATATTTCTTTATATCTGTATTGATATCAGCCATATGCAATATGATCCTCTGTAACATTCCCTTTGTAGACTACATTTGCATAGTACAGATGATCTTAACTGTCCACCAGGGACGTCTTGGAAGGAGCCATTAGCATACATACCTGACTTTCTCTTTTTCTAGGCTAACTATGGTTTGGGCAACCAGCTGTTTTCCCTTTTGTCTGATGAACTTTGCTTCTGACTTAAGCTAATGTTAACACTGTCTTCCTCTACTTGATTATATTTAAATTTCTTTAACATAGGGAACAGGTTTAAAGATAACCAGTTTATTGTTAACTTTTTCCATTATTGTGGCAACTTCTGCCATCAGTGACTTACTGGTATAATGCCAGTAGTGTCTTCCAGCAGAATTCAGACCACATCTATGTAGCTTAGTCCTAAAGTTATGGGTGAGGGGAAAAAAAAACAAAAACAAAAAACCCAAAATATAAAGGAGCAAGTGTTTGTGTGGAAGGGATTGGACAGACTTGCCTAGTTTCCTAAAACATAAGGCATAAATCTTAAAAAGGTACAAACCTTTGTTACCTTCTAGAGAAGGTTGAATTCAGTAGCTAGTGACATTTCAAGAGTGCAATACTGTGGCATTACAGGAGTGTCTCTCAGGCTAAGGACCCTTTGGGAATTACAAAGGACTGTCTTGAAAAAGAGATTTTAATAGCAGTGACTTATCAGACAAAAGAGAAATCTCTACAAGCTAAACTTACTTCCATTTCAGAAACTCATTTGGGCTTATAAAACACATCACCTTTAAAGTAAACTTGGACATTCTTTCTCATTACCAGGGTAATGATTAAAAATACTCCTTTCAAGCACCCAATATTATAACCAGGAAAAAAAAAGAGTTTAATAAAGTCAGAATCCTTTTTTACTCTCAGGTTCAATTTGAAGACTACATCTAGTCTGAACAGAAGACTTTACTTTCAGCTCTTTAATACTGCATAAAGTTAAATTTTGCTTTCCTCTTAATAGGATCATATGTGTGTTTCCACCTGTGTAAGACAATATCTCTGTATCTGTCTGTAAGTTGTTGGTGGCACTTCTGAAAGATAGAAAATTGGTCATTTGACTACTTCAGTTCATCGGCATAAGAAATAGTTTATTCTTCCTCTGCTAAACAAGGGTAAAACCTTTCTTAAGAGGTAGTACTAGCTCCACTGACTCGTGCTTTTGTGCTGTCAGCTAGACGAGTCACTACATTTTTCATCCATTTGTTAGAATGAACATTTAGATTTCCAAATAAGCAAATAAAACATGAGGGTAACTTTACAGAAAGACACATCTATATGCATGTAGCTGTAGTCAGTACATAGCTGCAGCCATAAAGCACATACATTCAGTTGAGTATTTATAAACACATAAGTCTTGTGGTTAGTGCAAATGCCCATATTCTACCTCAAATTTAGTACTGGAAAAAAACAATTCCAATAACCACACAAGGTGAATCTTAACAGAAAGTAACAGAGATAAATCCGAAAAAAGAGGCGTTGATACTTTAGTGACAAGCACATCTTGTCACATTTCACAATTGTGACACATTTCTAGCTGCTCACTTCTTCCGTGGCTCCAGAAAATTCTGTCATGATTCACAAAAGTACATTCTATAAGCAAAGGAAGTGATACATACACTTCGTGAGTAGCTAAAATTACATATTTTAAAGAAATTTCTATTTTAGTGAAATAATAGCCTTCCATGATTCTTGGGGGGGAGGAGGGGGAACATCAACTGGTTTTTTTCCTTTATTAGAAAAACTTTATCTTAAATATTTCCTATACCTTAAATAGTACTTTCTTCTTTAAATAGGCTGAGATTAAATATACTTTATGCATAATATATTTTAAAAATTACATGAAACAAACATTCCATTTTTAAAATAAAGTGCCAAATGAAAGATTAAATTTGTCTCAAAATGGCAACAAACAATAACAACAACAACAACAATTATAATATCCAGTTACATTGTATTAATGCTTTTTTTTCTTGGCTTTGCACTTCTTGTATTTTTGGCCATGCTCTCTTTGTCTCATTTTGTCATCCTCAACACTAGTGTCACTGTCACAACTTTGCTGTTCTCTCTTTCTTTTAGTGCTAAGTTCATCCATCTGGTGGACTTCACAGTCACTTGGATGTGGCAGGGCCAATTCAAAAGAATTCTGTGCAGACTTAAAAAATGCAGCTTGATTCTGATAGGGAAAAAAGGATAAATTTGAAGGCAGTGGCGGAGTCATCTGATAGTAAGGAAATTGTTGACCCATTGCACTCTGTACTGTGTACTGCTGTGCTAAAAAATGGTTCATCTAGAGAAACAGAAACTTGAGTTGTTACACTGTAAAGAAGTTCTGAAGAGCTTTATTTTGCATGCATTATGGCTTATAGAATGAAAACACTGATAAATTATAAAATAGTAATATTGGAGAATGAAACATATATTTTATCAACTGTTATAGTTGGAAAAAGACAATTTTTCTTTCATGGCAATGTTTAGAACAGAGACATAATCTGACCTAAGTTTCAAATGCTTGTGAGACTCTGCATAAGGTAACCGAACGTGACGTTCCTTTCATTACTTCATTTGTGTATCTAATAAACATTTCTAACTGCAGTGCCCATCAGTAATGTAAAGACCTGCATATCTGCTTTTTATTTTTCTTAAAACCTGGTTTAGATGCTTTTAAACTTCATATGGAACAAGACATTCCCACAAGGAATAGTGAATCCCTAGATCAAACCACTTGGAACAAAACAGTGCCCAGCTTCTTGCTGCAGCCCCTGAAGTATCCCAAGAGTCCCTCTCATACAAAATGCACAGGCCCAGATCAGAAACAGGTTTATAAAAGTCAGTATAGAGCAGCTTTCTACTGACTGGCAGTAACCAGAAAAATGAGGAGGAGGACATCCAATCCTGTTATATGTGCAGGCAACAAAATGCTTACATAACACTCCAGCTGCAACAAACTAACTGGAGACATACTGCAATGCCAGCCCTTCTAGCAAGCAAGAAATAGAATTAAGTTGCCTGTGTGTGCTGGTCTCTGCAATTGGTCTCTCAATGTTTAAGTACTGAGGAGTGGCTTCAGTGTCAAGCAGAGGGGGAGATGGTACAATCCCGAGCCTTCCAACTGAAGTGGAAGGGATGCGAAAGTCTGTGCAATCACCAGCTCTCCTGAGGGCTCAGCCAGAGAAGAGGGGAGGCAAGCCACCACCACTGTGCCACTGAGAACTGACCCTCTCCATCTTCCTGCTCAGGCTGCAGCTAGCAAGAGTTATCTATCCGGCCTTCACCCCTTCTGTGGTTACACAGGGCTGGCCATTCCCCAGTTGGACAGAGTGGCAATGTGCTGTCTACAGTTGGTACCTTACTTTAAGTGCTGGGTTTCTTCAGTCCTACCAATCCATACTCATCAGATTCAGGAGCGATGTATGTGGTGAGGAGGGTTTGGCCATGGGTTGCCATCTGAAAACTAAGGTCCCTTGCCTTGTGGAATGTCTCACGCTAAAGAGATCAGGAGAAACACAACCTGGTGCACCTGAGTCTGTAAGAGGGAAAGTGGAAGATGGGTTCTCACTGTCTACTACTCTGAATGTAAATCATGAATGGGAGAAGAGCAGGAGCCTGTGAAGGTTGAGACCAAAACCCCCTCAAACTACTGTTGTCCTAACATTAGCAATGGTGTTCTGTTGAACAAGTTTGAGGTTTGGTTTTAGGACATTTCAAACTTCTGCTGGGCATTTCTTACCTGAGTGGAAGAGCAGAGGATGCCTGACTGAATTAGCTGTTCATGAAGAAGCTTTTGCTTGCATGGTTGTAATTTTACAAAGTTAGCTTGTCTCACCAAGGGGATTTGATTTGGAGCACAACAGAGGACAGAACTCTGTAAACTGACATTTTTAGCCTCCCTAATTATATACCTTTAAGACATTACCGAAGTAAGAAAATATAGTTTGGTTTGATAGATCCTCTGTTATTATAGTATACCCCCAAGTGCTAAAATAAATTGACCTAATACAGCATCAAAGTTAGAAGCTGAAACCAGAGTTTGAGACATTAAATAGGCACTGTTGTTTGCAGAAGCACAGAATACATTCAACTTCATAAAAAAGCTCCCAAATCTTTAATGTTTAGCACAAACTCACCACCTTTTGAAAGCCTGAGTATTCATGAGGTAAACTACTGTTCATTGGGAAAGGTGTAAGAGGAAATGAAGGATTTCCATGAGGGTCTTGATACCTAGGAAAGATAAGCAAATGTACAAAGACTAGATGTTGGCCACATTCCACTTATCAGAGACTTAACTCTTGGATTATAACAAGAACATCCAAGAGGAAAATTGAGGTATTAACAATACCTCAATTCCAAAGGAGGGGGGAATCTGTCACATTTGTAAATAAAAATGTTGGAACACTGGAAAATACTGAATCTGGGGTGTTCAAACTTCCATTATAACAGGTTTATACCTGTGCATTCATATGTGCATGACAGCTGCTTGTACATGCACATGCAAAAAATACAGATATAAATTCAGTGAGGTTTAAAAATATTATCTTCATTGTCAAGTTTCCATACACACACACCCCCAAATAACTGCAAATGATAGTACAAATACCATATTTCAATATTTTCTCATGGTCCTGTATCTTGCAGAAACAAAAATTGGAAAATTCAAGCCAACAGAACCTCTGGCAAAATAAACAAGGAAATGTTAAAATTAACCACAGCCCATTACAAGTAAGCATGCAATTAAAACATGCAAAAACTGTTTTAATGAAAACTCTAAAGATTGCTCTACCACACAAATTGAATTTCTTAAGAAAATTTTTTTTTTTAATTATCATTCAGTTAATTCACAGGTGATCATTGTTACCTATATGAAGATGAATATAAGTCAATATAGTTCTCAAAACCATGTGTAGGGCTGTTTAGTTCTGATGAGTGAGAACTCCCTGTAAGTAAGACAAGAGCATAATGACAACTCAGTTATGACTATTCAATTAACAAGTTAAAACTAGAGAATGCGTCTGTGTCATCTGTAGTGTGCTAGTATATCTAAAGTAGTATATAAAGGTAAGGTACCATTTAATGGCAGATAAGCTACAGCATCATTTTACTGCTAGAAAATATTCCTTTTATCATATATTCACTTACAGAAGCTTGAATCAGGGACGCTGAAGAAATCAAGAGCAGAATCATTCCCATTTAGTTAAAAACATGGGAGATGCTGCTGATTTTAGGAACCTGACCCATTCTGCTCAAACCCAGCATCTGCTCTGTACAGCCTCTGAGGCAGGGAGTGGGACGATGCATAGTGGGAATGCAACTCCTTAATGTTCGGGTCGCAAATACTGCCTCATCATTAGGTCTTTAGGGGGTGTATTTTCATAAACATAAAACTAAGAGTGTGACTCTCATTTGACTATATACTCAGAATTACAGTCCCTTCCACTTAAAACAGCTCTTATAGCTCTGTGGCTTTAGTATAGACTCAAAAGTACCGATGGCTGCTGCATTTACTGCATCTTTTCCTGCCAGACTGCAAGTTAGTCACACCCTGATTTCTAAATGCAATCTGGCCTGAAAACCTGTGTTACTATGTTTTCCATACAGTGTGGTCTGAGCAGTTAGGCTGTTCTGAACCCATCTATTGGTTGGGTTCTAATTGTTCTCTTAGTAAACAAAAAATACAGAGACTGAATCCTTTCCTATGCAAAAGTCACAAAAAGGTTTTGTTTCTAAAAAATTTGGACTGCAGTTTGACCCAACTGTAAATCATTATGTTTTTAAAAGACTGTAGGATTCAAAAATAGTCATTAAAAAAAAAAGTTAACCATCCACACTACTAAACGTACCAAGCCGATATTGCACTTTAATTGGTCTTCCATACAAACGGATCCCATTCAGCAAAGCTACTGCATAAGGCACGGATTCTTTGTGCTTAAAGCAGACAAATCCAAAAGATTTAGGTTTTCCTTCTTTGTCCTTACAAATCGTCACTTTGGTTAGTGGTCCGGCCTGAAAGAAATCTGTATTATTTTCTCATAGAAATTGAAGAGGTTGACACGTCATTCCCTTTTGAATATTTCACGACGATGCATATGTGATAGAAACAGTGCTAAGTGTCTCAGTATAAGAATCCCTATGTAATTTTGAAAGTCTCTCCACATTCTGCAAGCCCAATTGCTGAGCCTTCTACAAACAACAAACAGCCCTAAAAACATTAAAAGGGAACAAAGCATCAATCCATGGGTGTTTAGCCTTTAGTAATCAGATTTTAAATTGTTTTAAATTCTAATGATGATAGCTGCTGCAAGGGGGAAGATTTCATTTACTGACTCTGTAGCAAAGGTATCGTATGTGTGTACAGTTGCTATTAACAGCTATTACAGAGTTTCTTTGCACAACTAACATAACTAAGCAGATTGATAATATCAGCTATGTAAAAGTGACCTACTTAATTAACATGTTTCTATTTTAGTCTTGCTTAAATTCTCAGATGTGCAGCATCAACACTGTGGGAACGCGAACCTGAATAGAGTAGTCCTTCTGGAGCCACCACAAAATCTTTTTCTGCAGTGGCAGAAACTGCATGGCAAGGAATGAAGAGACCCTATCACAGAATCAGAATTGTAAGGGTTGGAAGGGACCTCCAGAGATCATTGATCCCAACCCCCCTGCCAAAGCAGGTTCCCTAGAGCAGGTCACACAAGTAGGCATCCAGACGGGTTTTCATCTTCAGAGGAGATTCCACAAGGCCCCTGGGCAGCCTGTTCCAGTGCCCCATCACCCTCACTGTGAAGTTCTTTCTCACCTCTGTGCAGAACCTCCTGTGGTCCAACTTGTGACCATTGCCCCTTGTCCTGTTCCCACAGGTCACCGAGAAGAGGTTGGCCATCTCTATTTGTCTCCCACACTTCAGATATTTGTAAACATGAGGTCTCCTCTCAGTCTTCTCAAGGCTGAACAGACCCAGCTCACTCAGCCTTTCCTCACAGAGACGATGCTCCAGGCCCTTAATCATCTTTGTGACCTTCCACTGGACTCTTTCCAGGAGACAGCATACTGTTTCTGCCCACCCACTCAGTCCAAAAAAACAAACCCAAAACCCCAACAAAAAAACCCCAAACCACACCCTTTGGCTGAAATACCTTCATTGAAAAGTTCCATCTCTGCCTACCCATACCATTTTGATCCTTTCATAATATCAAATTAAAGCAGTGATATTCTATAAATACTGGCTCCATTTTCAAGGAAACTCTTGTTTTCACAACTGATATAAAAGTTGATTAATTTTCTCTACACAAGAAGGAATTAGCACATTAGTCTCCAAATCAACAGTTTCTCATCAAAACAAGCTATGTGGCTGTATGGCTGATTTAAGAGAGTGAAAAGTCAGCAGTAGTCTCTGGCCACAGCTCAGGACTGTTAAGGATGCAACAACTTAACTTCAGGAGGATGTAAGACCCAGGTTAAGTGATGAAATCAACGAAAGTAGCAAAAACCAAAAAAATTCCATCTGCAAAAAAAATTCCTTTCCAAATTACTGCAGTAGATGGAGAAGTCATTGTTCTGAATGACAGAACAGCACTGCTCAGAGCTGCCTTCCACTACTACTACAGATAGATTATGTTCTTCTCAGTAAAAGTCGATCAGAAGTCATCTGCAGCTTCGGGCAAATCCAAGCTAACTGTTAACAGCTTTACAGCAATTAAACGGCACAAACAGTTAAACACCAAAACAAACACAGCATATGCTCAGATGAAGAAAATAAGCCATAGAAAGGAAGCTACTTTATTATTCTGCATTTTCAATGATTACTGTCAAACAACAAATCTGCAAGTTGTCTGCTGTGAGCGTTTAGAGTGATGATGTTGCACCATCTCCCTTATTATACCCTCCAAGTTGTCAGACTGAATATATTAAGGATTATCATCTGCTATAATAATGTCTGATTGCTGCATGCTTTTGCCAGCTTTGTATAAACTAATCCTCAATTAAATGAGATCTTTTTCCTGAAAAACGAATGCCCCCTTCCTCCCTCCCCCCCCCACACCAGTAGAAGTAGGGAAATCATAAAGACAAACACAAAGGATCAAAAATAATGTACTGTTCTTTATTATTGGTGCAGAGGGTGATCAAGCTATACAGCAATGGATACTGCCTAGGTTGTCCTGTGCAGAGAATCTTCCAGAGGTTGATCTTGTCTACCCAAACATCTTGAAGTTGGGCGGGTGGGGGGTTCTGGTTTTGTGGGGGTTGTTGTTGGTTGGTTGGTTGGTTGATTGGTTGGTTTTAAAGAAGATATTTCAGTAAGATTCTGGATATGTTTATTTTTGTTTCTTTAAAGCATTTTTGTTGCTCTGCAACAACCACATCCATCCATCCAGTCTTATTATTTGCCTAACAAGGAGGATGTGGTTCTTATACAGCTAAAAGCAACAATCTCAAGACCTTGGCAGATCATTTTTTTAAATATGTAGTCTTCCTCTCCATAAATAAAAATATGAAGAATTTAGAAGTAACAGAAAATACTTGCTCCTAACATGGGGGAAAATCTATGGGTCAGGTGTGTGAAGAATCATAGAATAGTTCTGTGATTCAGAGGCGCATCATTATGACTATGTCATAGCAGGGGTATTGAACCTTATACTTTCCAGGGACACTACTGCTGTTGCAGCATAAGACACAGAAACCCGACTGAGAACATGAAGAGAAGGAAAAGGATAAGTAGGCATTACTGGGATGACCTACATACCCAGATAAAAGTCAGTAGTTGGATAACTGCTGCAGATTATGCAGGAGTCATGCAGAACTGCATTCTGAAGGCATTGCTTATTTTTTATCACTTTTGTACCAGAGTTTGTGTGGTATTACTCATGTCCCCTGGTAAGGCAAGCTTTCTTAACCTAACCTCTACAGGTAACCAACAGACTAGAGTTTAGTATCGGAAACAGGTCAGAATACTGCAGAGAAGATCAGAAAGAAAAAAAAAAAAAAGAGAGACTGAAAGAAGCAATAATTTAGAGAAAGAATAAAAACTGAGAGGATGAGAAGAGCTAATAACTCAAACGGCTAAATACACGGAACAAAAAGGTCTCTGAAAGCAAATGGAGTAGCATGCTTAGTTAAGAAGACCGAATTAATCCATGTAATAGAACTGGTGAGTAGAAATAGTTATTAGCAAAGGAAATTGAAAGAGAACAGATAATTCTGCCCAACTCCTGTTTTCGCACTCCATATTTTGCCAACACACCAGAACGAATCAAGCTTCATTCTTATACTGGTATTACTGGATTGGTAGAATAACCTTTATTACCATGCTGTTGGATGAACTGTCCAGTCAAAATCTGGGACTTTAGTTTGGCAGGGGCTAGCTGGATCACACGAGTAAAAAAAAAAAAACAAACCCAACAACAAAACCAAAAACAAAAAAAAAAAAAAAGCAAAAATTACAAAATCCTAACCAAACCCAAAACACACCATAAATTAATTCAGGAAAAGCCCAGCAGCAGTAGCTATTGTCAATTCATCTTGAAATTTTTATATTTGATGCTTGCATTGGTGATCAGTTGGAGTGAGTCCAGAGGAGGCCAAAAAGGCGACCAGTGTCCCGGCGTACATCTCCTGTGAAGACAGGCTGAGAGAGATGGGCTTGCTCAGCCTTTCAGAAGAGCTGGCTCCAGGGGGACCTAACTGTACTTAGAGGGCCTAGAGGAAAGATGGAGAGGGACGGGTTATCAGGGACTGTACTGATAGGACAAAGGGGAATGGCTTTGAGCAGGTAGATATGCATTATTCTTCACTGCGAGAGCAGTGAGGCCCTGGCACAGGCTGCCCAGAGAAGCTGTGGCTGCCCCTCCCTGGCAGTCAAGGCCAAGTTGGATGGGGCTTTGGGCAACCTGGTCTAGCAGACGGCCCATGGCAGGGGGTTTGGAACTATGGAATAGTCTTTGAGGTCCCTTCCAACCCAAACCATTCCGTGTTTTTATATAATGCTCCTGCCTCTTCATATACTCCCCCCTCTTTTCCTTACTACATTCAGAATAATAAGCCTGGCTTAGCCAGTATTGCTGTCAGTGAGAGACCAAAACTGTGTCTTATAGTTTCCTGTATTTGCTGTTTTCCTTCCTTTTTGGCATGGCTTATTTCCATAGAAATATTAAGCTCAGGTTTGAAACAGGTCCAGTACCGTAACATTTTCCAACCAACTCCCTGAAAATCCCTCTGATGGTATTTTTAATACCTCCTCAAACATTACAACACAGAACATTTTGCTAGAAAGGTCATTCCTAGGCAGAAGCCCAGAGCCCTGCCTGCACACCAGTCACACTGCCTCTCATGCCGGTATCACCTCTAATCTTGCTCAACGCGTTTTCCAGTGTTATGCTAATTTTTCTCAATCAAATTATTGATCAAAAAATTCTTAGCCAGAATATACTTTTTAATAAAAGTGTAAACAAGACTTTCCCCCCCCCCTTGGGAATTTTGACACCATTAAACCACTGAACTTCCTTCACTAACCTGCGGCACCGCAACTTGCACAGCCCAGGAAGGGGGGACGGGCGGGACAGGGCCCGCTCTCGCCCGCACCGCACCGAGGGGTACGGACCCGCACAGCAAAG
>VXBZ01000305.1:52427-82962 GCA_013399135.1 Heliornis fulica | reverse complement strand
GCCGCGGGGCCCCCCCGCGGGAGGGGGCGAGGGAAGCGGCCCCGCTGCCGTAAAGCGCCGCACGACGGGGCGCGTTGCTAGGGAGCGGGCTCGGGGCCCTGGCAACGCGGGAACGGAGGACTGGGCGGGAGGACTGCGATCGGGTCCGAGGCAGTACCGCAGCGGCGGAAAGGCCTGTGCCTCATGGAGTGATAGACTGCCTGGGCTGGAAGGGACCTTTAGGGCCACCCGGACCCACCTGTGCGGCGAGGCGGTGCCTGGCACGACAGGCAGTCGCTAGTGCCGTTATTCCATGGAGAACTTGAGTGTGTTAAGTTTTAATAATTCAGGATGGTCTGCTGCTTTTTTGTCCTGTCAGGTGTTCATAAGGAATCCTCACGTTCGTGTCTGGGCCCCTCACTATAAGAAAGACATTGAGGTCCTGGAATGTGTTCAGAGAAGCACAACCAGGCTGGTGAAGGGTCTGGAGAACAAACCCTATGAGGAGCGGCTGAGGGAGCTAGTGTTGTTTAGTCTGGAAAAGTGGAGGCCAAGGGGAGACCTTATCCCTGCCTGTAATTACATGAAAGAAAGTTGTAGAGAGGTGGACGATGGTCTCTTCAGCCGAGTGACAGGTGATAGGACAAGGGGAAATGACCTCAAACTGCACCAGGAAGGTTCAGATTAGATGTTAGGAAGAAGTTCTTCACTGAAAGAGCTGTCGGGGTGTGGAACAGGCTACCCAGGCACGTGGTTGAGTCACCATTCCTGGATCTATCTAACAGATGGGTAGATGACGTGCTCAGTGATATGGTTTAGGAGAGGACAAGGATGGTTGAACTCAGTGATCTTCATGGTCTTTTCCATCCTAGTGATTCTGTGATTCTCTTCCTTTCTGGATGTTCCCTGCTGACCTGAGGAAATGATTCCCATTGTCAGGGCTACCAGTAGAAATGTGTGTTGTACAGGAGTGTGACGTAGGGGAGAAATGTGTGCACATCCCTTCTGCCTGTGTGAAACTGCAGGGAAGAGCCAGAAGAAAGCAGGCCAAGCAGAGGACAGCCTGCCTGAGGAGCCCTGTCCTCACCTTGCCACCCACTGGGCTGGTATGCCTGGGTGGCAGATACTTCAAAACCTTGAAAGCCCTCAAATGTTTTAGTTACCAGCATGGTAAAGCATTGCGGTAATTCCTAATAAAGTGCACAAGTAAATTGTGGGATGTTGTCTGTTTCTCAACATGAAGTGGAATGCGATTGCTGAAGTTAAGGCCTGCCTGTTGTACGATTGCTACAGATAGGCATCCACTACTAAACCATCTCCCTCAGCACCACATCTAACTGTCTTCTAAATACCTTCAGGGATGGAGACTTCACTTCCCTGGGCAGCCCACTCTAATGCCTGACAACCCTATCTGGGAAGAAATTTTTCCTAATTGTGATTTAATCTAGGTGATCCTGCTGAGCAGGGTGGGTTGGACTAGATGAACTTTCAAGGTCCCTTCCAACTCGGGACATTCTGTGAATCTGTGAATCTGTAATATTCAATCTAAATCTCCCCTGGCATAACTTGATGCCATTTCCTCTTGTCCTAGGCAGAAATGGTCAGCCCCCATCTTGCCACATCCTCCTTTCAGGTAGGTGTAGAGAGCAATTACGTCTCCCCTCAGCCTCCTTTTCTCCAGACTAAACAACCCCAGTTCACCACTCCTCATAACATTTACTCTCCAGTTCCCTCACCAGCTGCATCGCCCTTCTCTGGACACGGATCAGCACCTCAATATCTTTTCTGTAGGGAGGGGCCCAAACCTGAATGCATGTAAATTATCAATTGCAATTAAAAGCCTTGATATAGAACACATAATGAGTCATAATTTTCTTCCAGCCAGTCAGGGATTTTCTCTTTGTAATGTTTAGACAGCTTTTTTCCTGATTCAGCATATCGTATTGCAAAAGCCAAGTGTGATATTGTCTTGCCTGAAAGGGAGCAGTGCTCTTAAGCTAACAGTTACAAAGGAATATTTCTGGAGAAATGGCTTCATTTGTAAGAGAAATAAGAATTGTTATGAGAGTGGGATTTCCCAAGATTATGAAATCCTTGGGTTTAGGGGAAATACATGTGACCAGTGATCAGGATATCAAGGCTTGTGCAAGAGTTTGATCTTAATCTTGAAAAACATGCCGTAATGTTCTTAGCTGTTATTTTATCAGAAATGTTGGGGGGGGGGGGAAGTGTAAAAGTGCCATCCTCTCACCTGTAAATCATGTTGATATTGTACTGCAATAAAACAAAGGGTTCATATTATTTTTTCAGCTTCAATACTTGGCCAGTCCTGAGAGTTGTTTAATAGCTGGTGGACTGTGAGCTCTCCCAAAAGCGTTGGTGTTAGGAAGTACTGCTGATATGTCCCTATGCGCTGTTGGGACAGTCAGAATGCTGAAGGGGCAGTCCAGGGATCCTCCGTGGGTTTGCACGAGGCATTTTCAGAGCAGGTACCTCTGAAGAAGTGTATCCTTGTGAGAAAAGCATTGGATAGAACAACATTCATCAAAGCGGCGCGAACCGTGCCTGGACTTAAAGGGTCTCGTATTTGTGACAGTGTACTGGAACTCCAATTCACCTTGAAGGGTTTACCTCACAGTGGGATGTCAGTAGAAACTACAGTGTAAACAGTAACAGTAGAGTTATGAATTGCTAAGTGGCGTTAAGTGCTGCTCTTGATGAACACAGTTCCCTTGACATAAAACAGCAAGGTGAGCCCAATAGGCAATGGTTCAATATTCTGATTAATACTTCAAAATTTTTCTGGGTGTTGATTTAGTGTGGGAGTACTTCCCTAACATGGATTTCAGGGGGCTATAAAACTTCCACGAGTTGCTATATTGACGTGGCTGGTACAGTACTTTCCTTACATGTGAGCTGGGCTTACTGGTTTTCAGTTCAAGAGGGAGCTTAACATTTCCTTTCCTTCCCCATTCATGTGTAAAGGAGCAAGTGTTTATTCACAAATGGTGGCAGTAACCAGTAAGTTATATCAAAAGATACATATGTAAGATTTTCTTCTAAAATCAGGAGATTGGCTCTTGAATAAGCATGGTAAGTGTTTTACGAAAGCTATTACTTGCTCAATTTTAGTGGTGTTGAGATCTCCATGCTTTAACACATACTGCACACCACGTGCATGCAGAGGCTCCCTAACTGGTATTTGCTTGGGTGCACTAAGTTTCTGTTCTAATAGTAATCTGTATCAAAAAATGTGGAGGAAAAAGAGCCAAACTGGCACTATACTTTTGTTCTAAGTAATATTTGATATCAGTAGAGCTGTGATTTTATATTAATCATTGAGCAATGTGTCAGAGGTGATGCAAAAGAATAAGAGCTGCCTTAGTGAACTTTACTGAGAATCAGGTGACCTGTTTGAGAAATGGAAGCAAAAAAATGTATTAAAAGGTCACTGGTTAAGCTTAGTCCAGTTTCTTATGCGTAGTCTTACGCATCTTCTCCTTGTGGCTGCATTCAAAGGGGAAGAGGCTTTGAAAAGACCTCCTAAAGGCTATCTGCTGCAGAAACCTGTGTTGTACAGCCTGGTTGAGCTGCTCAGTCTTAAACCAGCAGAAGAGACCAGCCACTTAAAACTAAGTGATTAAGTACATGTGCAGTCACGCACCCACATGCCCACATTCCCCCTTAACTGCAGTGGGAGGAAAGGGAATGTTTATATTTAGAAAGACTGTGCAATGCAAAAAGCACTTCTGGGGTGCAACTGCCTCATGTTTTGATGGTTTTGATATGCTTTTCTTTCTCCTGCAGTGGAAGTAATTGGGGGCAGATGCAGACAAACCATGCATCCAGGAATCTCAATTGAGTAATATGGAGTTTATCTCCCTCTTTGCCTCACTGTGAACTCCAAGAAACTGAAGTTTGTCCACTTTGTATTTACCCAGTGAATTGCTTTGTAAATAAATGAACTTCACAAAAATAAATGTTTCATCATATGTTTTATAATTTGGGAAACAGGGAATGAAGTTAAGTGACATACCCAGACCACCCAGCTAGTCAGTGTCCAAGGGAGATTCATGGGGCTCTATGTTCCATCTCCCTCCTGTATAAAAGTGCTTTCATAGAACTCCTATGGATTTAGACTGGAGAATGACTCCTTTGAAAAATCTCAGAAGATAATTTTGTGCAAAAATATTCCATGGAGACACAGTTCTGAAAATTATTTGCAAGTTCTTACAGAAAAATTATTCTGCCACCAGAATAATGACTTTTTGTCCTGGGTTTCTTTCACCCATCCCAGCACCTCTAATTGAAGTTGAGTGAAGCTTTTAAAAAGATGTATGGCGAGTCTGTAATGTGATGTAACTGTAGTTACTCTGCTTCCTACATTACGTGTGTGTAACAGAGTTGTCAGTAATACATAACTTCAGTTGCTTACGTGGAAATCTTGTGATAGCCGAAGAGAGAGGGAAATAGATTAAAACAACAGTCCCAACCCTTAAAGGCCAGAAACCACCCTACATACTGAAGTCATTCAATAGGAGGAGCCATGAATTGCAGAAGCTTGAATACAGCTTCACTTTCTGCTTCCTACTCTATGTGTCACTTACTTCGTTAGTGGCATTCAGTTAGGTTAGAAATCCAGCATACTATAAGGAAACACCAGATTTCCCACTTGTCTGTGGATATTACGTATTGCTTTTCTCCATTTCCACATGCTGAAATTGTGTTACTTCATCTGTTTGATATACTGGGTGAAATCAGGTAAGAATCATTAGCTTATTCTTCGCGATGCTCTTGGCTTTATTCACACTTTAAAAAAAAACCAACCCGTTAATATTCCTTCATTTAAATTGGCCAAAAGATTAAGTGTTTGTGAATTATGCCTAATAGAGCAGATGATTAGTAAAGAGAATTTGATCACTTTAAAACCAAGACGTAGGTTTTCATGTTAAATAAATAGAGCTAAGCCCGATACTTTATCTCTGGCTGTACTTTACACAGAGACATGCTCAGGTATGTGCACTTTGTACGAAGTAAAGAGGTAGTTGTGAAATAGTTCTAAGGTATTGAGATAAGTTTTTTGCTTATTGCTGATCTGATAGGTTGACAGGTTTTCAAACTATGCTTTCAATGGTAAGCAATTTTAGTTACATAAGAGTCAGTTTCAGGTCTTTTCAACCAC
The DNA here is from genome assembly GCA_013399135.1 of Heliornis fulica. Classification (NCBI taxonomy): domain Eukaryota; kingdom Metazoa; phylum Chordata; class Aves; order Gruiformes; family Heliornithidae; genus Heliornis; species Heliornis fulica. The sequence continues at coordinate 77,801 of VXBZ01000305.1, read as the reverse complement.
AGAGGGTACTTGCAATACTTACAAATCGTGTATCAGATGAGTTAAACTGCACAGGTAACTGCCCAGCGCCTGTCTCTATGGTCTGACTGTACAGAGAAGGGTGTCAGAGTTCTCACACAAGCGTGCACAGAGGGCAGCCAGGTATTCCTTCCAGTAATCACTCAGAAATAGGAGATTGACTATGAGTCACTGAGCCCTCAGTGATTCCTCACTAAACAATTCAAAGTATTAAATCTGTAAATTTATTTGTAGTGCGTGTCTAATCTCACCATAAAGACATAATCTTTTTTTTTTTCTCTATTTGCTTGTCAAAGAGTAACTTCTGCTATTTCACAGCCATAAGTAAACAAGTTGTTTCCCTTTGACATTTCCCAGGTAGTAAATAGGTTTCGTCAGTTAAGATCATTTCCTTGTGATAGATTTCTCACTTCCATGGACCAGACCTTGTCTCTGGTTTATGTCACTGTCGTTTCACTGGCTTTAGAAGGATTAATTCTTACTTCTACCAATCAAATTGTAAGAAATAAAAAGTTAAATAGATATGGAGGAACACTTCAATGATATTTTAGCATTAATCTTAGATCAGTGATTGAACTTGGATTTAAGAATGGCATTAGGCAAAAATGAAAGTGTTTCATGTTGTAGCTTTGAATCTGAATAGCAGAAAATTAATCAATTGATTTATATAATTTAGCTTTGTATGTGACATTTGCATAATGGAATACCTCTTCTAGTTTTCTTGTTGTATATCAGTATATGAAAATTAGAGATTAAATGTGACACATTCCGTCAACATCTCAGAATCATGTCACACATATGACATTTTTTCAAGTTCTTGAATACTGTTTTCACTAACTCTAAGGCAACTGAATAGCTCTTCATTTCAGAACAACTTCTGGGCAAGTCTCAGCAATGAAACTGAGTTGCTTTCTTGTACCTGTAGTTAGTTAATAACATGTCCAGTAATTATAGTAAAAGTTACTTAATTTATTCACTGTCAAAGTGAGGAGAACAATTATATTTATTTTGAAATATAGTTAGTTCCAACCTTTCCTGGAGGTAATAACTGTAGCTATTGCCATAAGATGATGACAGGCATGAACAAATTGAGACAGGAAGCTTCAGGTAATTTCTAACACTCTATGACTTCAAACCTCCTCTGGTTTGTAAACATCCATTGTTTTTTGTGGTGTCCAGTCTTGAAGTGACTGGTTAAGTCATTGTAGATACATGGTTTGGCCTAGAGGTTATTGGTATGGTTCCTTAAGGGAATTGGTGTATTTACTGCATCTTTAATGCATCCTAAGCACTTTAATATATATTGTTTGTCTCTGTTTAGATCTGCATTGTAGTATAAAACACAATTTTCACACGCCCATCACACTTGATTGCCCTTTGCAGCTTTATAAACCTGTGAGGGTTCACTTTCCATCCAAGATATACAAATATGGTAGTTCTGCCTGCTGAGTGCTTGTGGGAAAAGGAGGGGAGGAGGAGGTAGAACTGCCTCTCCTACAACTCAAAAATTCTGAGAAATTCAGGTTACATTTTTATTGTTTTTAAGGAACTGAGTAGGCACTATTCCTCTTCCTACTTTTGCTTTCTAGAAGTTGAGTCTTGTTTTACAAAGTTGTTAATGACAGGAAGGTTGAAAAAGTTGCCATAAAAAATCAGACAAAAACCTTATTTAAAGTTGCATAGCTCACTAGAAGTCAAGAGACTGGCCAATATAAGGTCTAAGGATTAGAAAATTTGACACTCTGGTTGAAAGAGGAAGAAATAACTACATCAGTCTTCCTGTTTATACAACATACACTAGCTGTGAAAAAATTCTCAGAACCTAAATTTGATGGTTAAGCAAAAGTTCATACCAACACTGACCACTAATTTGTATTTGTTATGTTGAAAATTTATGGTTCAGAAACAATTATAAAGGTTAATTCTGTATTTGAAGAGTTCAGAGGAGCTTAGTGGTATCTTCAGACTCCTCAGTTAAACTGTGTGTGTCCTTGCTCAGTGCATGTTTGGGCACCTCGTTCCAAAGGTCTAGAAGTTCTTCTAGTGGAAAAATGTAGAAAGAGAAGTGAAGAGGTGGCATTTCAGGTGGCCTAACTAATAAAATGACTGTCTAACATTTTAATCTCTTTCAGATGAGGAGAAAAGATGTCCTGAGTTTACAGATCTTAATATAGGCAATGCTTTGTCTGGGACAGAGCTCCAAGTCCAGCTACTGCTACACACAAGGGAAAATCCAGATTGTTCTGAGAGACTCATTGAACATAATGTTACTGTATCCAAGTATCTTAATACATCCAAGAAAATTGTCTTTGTTATTCACGGCTTCAGACCAACAGGATCTCCACCGGCATGGCTAGGGGGCATAAAGGAGCTTTTGCTGTCTTCAGAAGATATTAATCTCATTATAGTTGATTGGAATCGTGGTGCTACAACTGTGAATTACTTAAGTGCTGTTGAAAACTGCAGAAAAGTTGCAGAAATACTGAAGAATTATGTTGACCAGATGTTGGTAAGGAAGAGAGTTGCATCTGTTACAACTAAGTTTAAATAGTGTAGTTTAAGTATATAGATATTGAAAATATGTCTAAAGAGAAGCCTGTGAAGGTTATGGAATGACATTTCCAAAGTATTTACTAACTTTGTACACAGTTATTACTGTGTATCTTTAAATAACCTGAGTTCTTATTTCCCTTTTCCTGAAGTGTGTCTGAGAGTGAATCTGCTTTTTTAGCCAACTGAAAGCTTTAGTTTTTCTGGAATGAGTGAATGGACCAGTGGGGAAGTGAAGTGAGAGAGGTTCAAATAGGATGCAGCATTAAAATTTTACAAAACCATTCCGTTACTCTTTTTTTACTATTCAATACTATATATAATTATTTTTAGCTAAAAATAATTCACTAACACAGATACAAATATTTGTGTCAAAATAAGAGGAACTTGTTAATTGTAGAGGGAGTTGCTGGAACAGATGTTGATGTCAATGGTCTTAATCAGGCTTTAGATTTATTGCTTAATCACATGAACAAAGCATGTTATCATCTAATTTATGCCATTGTTAGATTTATCACTTGATTATTTTTTTCCTCACTGTTTCTTTTCCCAGTCATTCTCAGAAATTTTGATTGCTGTGCAGTAAGAGAATGTTCATGTGGAATTTGAGTAAAAATAACCAGCATTTTGAGAAAGGATGAGGTTAAAGAAGACAGACACTATCAGAAACTGTCCTCTGGGTGTAGATACAGTGATAACAATTTGTAATTATGAGAGTTAATTAGTGTTATGGAATAGAAAAATAAAACAGGACTATAGGAACAGTCTCCAGAGTAGATTCAAAATGTGTTTTTTGCAATTTTCTTGATGCAGATTTTTGGTTAATTGCTGTTTAATGATCTACCTGGCAAAGCCAGGACTGCAGTGCATGCTTGTGCTGATCTTGCGCAAATCAAGTGGCAGTGGTGCCGTATGCTGTGTCCCACAGATATCAGTTTCATATTTGCAAGCAGCCATGAGGCCTTGTTCATTCATTCTGAGATGCATTAATATTTCAGACCCCACATATCTTCCCATCATTTTGCAGAGATTCTAACAGATTTTATTTTTTTTTTAATGCCACCTGCAGGTGTGTATTTGGCACCACTGAATACTCAGCAGATCTGTGGTGTAAGTGTTAACAGTATTATGTGTTACATGCAATATATTGGAAGAATAAGGCAGGGGAGGTAAAGTATATTTTTTCCTAGTTCATAGTTTTAGTTCATCTTTCTAGTATCTGGTAAATGTCTTCCTCTTCCCTCTGAGCCTCCCTTCTAACTAGGGTGGCAGTTCGGAAGAAATGTGACTCAAGGTTCCTTTTTACATGTTTCTAGTAAAAGTTTTCCATAATTTTACAGAATATCAAACTGAAAATAATTTTTTGTTTACATTTGTTTTTAAAGTTAGGGAGTTAGAAATATGACTTAGAGTGCTGACAAAAAGCCTGAAAACTTAAATCAGTCCAGTGACGTGTGTTTCATCTCAACTTGTGTGTGGTTGCAGCTTTGTGTTGGGTTTTGTTTTGTTTTTCTGATAGGCCGATGGAGCTTCTCTTGATACTATGTATATGATTGGTGTTAGTCTTGGGGCTCACATAGCTGGTTTTGTTGGACAGAGGTATGATGGCAAGATTGGAAGAATTACAGGTAAGTCACCTAGCCCTAGTACACGTTTCGAAAGTACCTTGTATTGTTGTCCCAGCTGTGAATCACATACATTCTCCTAGTGAAATAGTGGAAAAAGAGAACTGAGTTTTTAGTAATGTGCATGAGGTAGAATGTATTCCAGATAAAAGTCTGCCTTTCTTACATAAGTTAGAACTGAAATTTTCCGACCTGTTTGCCTCTAGTCTCTCAAATGAAAACTGCATCCCAAACACCACTTAAGTGACATACAACCTGAGTTTCTGCCAATTTGATGGAGAAAGTCAGGTCCCCCTGAGGGGAGTTCAAAAGCTCGTGGTCAGACCACAGGAATTACGCACAAGGATTTAATTTCCGTTTGAGGTATCTGAACATGGCGCAAGTTTTAGTAAATCGAGCTATCTGCTATCCAGCCTGTGTGTGGACACTGCAAATCTTACCTCATACATGTTACATTGTTGGCATCATCTGTGGGATAGTGAAAATTGGTCTACCATCATTCAGGTATGTGTTTCAGGGCCAGGGCTGCACAAAGGTTAGGATTAACTTTTAACAGTCAGTCAGTTAAGGGATGCTAGCTCCCAGGACTGAATCCACCATGCTAATTTAGGAGCACAGGCTTCAGAGACTTCTTGTGGTGAAAGAGCAAAACCCACTGCAGCTAGCATGTTGGGAAAGAAGCTTACTAAGCTAACTGCCTGAAAAGGTGCTTGGGAGAGAAGGGACTCTTGGATGCTGATAGTGGTTTGGATTTAGGAGAGAAGCTCTTTTCAGGCTGAAAGGAGGAAGCTATCTCTCCCTCAGACTCATAGCTCCAAACACTCTTGTTGGAATACTTAAGTAAACCTTTTCCAAAATGTGAGAGGAGCCAATAGCTACCCTTAAGAAAGGCAATTAAAGACTCATGCCCCTTACGGTAATCTGAAAGTCAGGGCATTTTCTCACAGTGTGGTAGGATTCAGGATTCAATTATCTAAGATTATTCATACCTACTCCACACAATTCCCTGGTATGATGGAGTCACTGGTTGGGGACAGTTTTGATTACCACGCTAGGTTAGCAGGTCTGTGTCCCCTTGTACAATAATTGGGATCCACATCATTTCTGAGTGAAGATGCTTGAAAGTAAGTGAAATTATATTAAATGTTTCAGTTTCCTTATAATTACAGATGTGGATGAATAAACGCAAGGATTGAGTAGTGCAAGCCCTCAAGGCTTATAACCTCGTGATGTTTCTTTTGGGATCCTCTTTCTTTCAAAGAATTTTAGCTGCTGGTCCAAACTGATGTTGGAAAAATTAGATAGATAGATAGATAGATAGATAGATAGATAGATAGATAGATAGATTTTCTTCTTAACTGTGTGGAGGATTCTGAAATGTAAAGCTAATTAGTAGACAAAATGGCAACATTTGTCACATAGTGTACTATGAATGTGGATTCCTGGCATTCCATGATTCCAAGATGGGGAATTGTTTATCTGGATCTTGAGAGAGAACCTTCCTAGACTAGTTCTTAAAAAGCATCTACAAGTGAAGTCATAATACAAATTTGGATAAGCTAAAGTCACACTATGTCCCTGTCTCATCAGTGGGAATGTGATTAGAAGTCAGTTAAGTGTAGGAATATGTTTTGCTTTAAAAGTTGTATTTTAGATCTCTGCTGCTTTTTCATTTCCCCTCTTTTTCTGTGCTTTTGCTGTCAAGAAAATAAGAGAAGATAAAACCTCAGCTAAAAATTTAACTTTCCTGTGAAGGACAGAAATTACCATTATAAAAACTATCAGTCTTGAAGGCTGCAGAACATAATTCCTTATCCCTAAAATGAATGAGAATATGCAGTTTTTAATCTTCAAGTATTTTGCCATCCAAATCCCCTCCTCCTTCATATAAAGTGCTTTTTGTGGATCTTGGTTGGAATGTCTTTTGTTATGGCTGAGTTTTTATTGGACTATAAGATCTGCAAACCATCATTAGGTGAAAATGTGGTCAAAAACCTGTTATTACACTTAGTTGTATATAACAATTGTTTTTATATAACTAATTTCAACACCAGCTGATAAAATGATTGAGGCATGTTTGAAATTGTCTCAATCCAAGAGGTCTTCATCTTGTATTCTGGTTGTGAGAAGTTATACTATGCATTTAATTTTTTATGAAATACATAATAGATAAGGTATTTTTTGATAAAAGGACAAAAAATAATATGCCTGATTTTATCTCTAATGCCATTGGCTTATAATTCACATGAAGAACTTGAAGATGAGAGAAAATCAAAGATATGGGTTCATCAGTCTTTTGGTAGGAACCCTTGCTTTGCTTAACAAGTTGAAGAATAGAAGCTTGAAAAGAACTGTGATGGTTTTAATTTTTAACCCGGGAAAATGGAGAGTCAATAAGGAATAATGCTCAAATGCTGGTCTTGTATATAACTGTAGAAACAGACCCCAGGATTTGTGTTGTAATTCTAGTGTTGTTTTCTTTCAGGTCTGGATCCAGCAGGCCCTTTGTTCACTCGAGAACCACCAGAGGGGAGACTGGATCGTACGGATGCACAGTTTGTTGATGTAATCCATTCAGATACTGATGGTAATGTCATAGCCTTAACTTTCCTATTTCAACTGGAGGGAAGGCAGGAAGGCAAAAGAGGAGGGATAAACTGTTGCAGTAACATCCAAATAGTGCTGCAGAAATGCATCTGTGTTGCCAGGGAGATTCCTGTGGTGTGCTTTCTAACGCCTGTACTTTTGATATCATACTATATGCTATTCATCAAGAACTGAAACTCAACTTTGCTAATGACTTGGGCAGTGATGAGATGTTTTTATTCTGTTCTGACTGGAGTAGGTTTTGTAATTGAGAAGGTGAAGCTGCATGACTGAACCTGAGAATATTGAAATAACTTTTATGCCCAACAGCATATGTAGGTAACTATAGTCATGAATCCATTTGAAGTCACGCAAAAGTAATGATTACCCCCATGTCTTTTTTGTTACAGTATATTCCTTCTGAATGCAAAAAAGCAAGTGAAGTCTACACATTGAATAAAACATGCCTATTGCATTCCTTTATGACACTGCTATTTCTGAAATAGTTTGGCATTAACATTCTTTTGCTGTGCTAGGGTGTATGAACATAGAGGCTGTAAGCACATGATTATCACTGAGTTAGTTCCTTCTGAGATGGCCAGTCTTAGCTGTCATGTTCATAGTACACCACAGATCCACTGCTTAAAATTCAACGTCATGTTACTGTAAGGTTAAAATTAAGAACACCGTAAAATCTGGTTTACCATGCTAAAATATGGTTAATTGGGTTTTTTTCTCAAAAGCATAAGTAAACCCTTAAAAACTAACACCCATGTCCAATTATTTGTGTAGTTTCCTATAAATCTTTTTAGTAATATTAATAAATAAAGCATTTCACTATACAAATTTATATGCAAAGCTCTAATGTCATTATGTGAATTATGTGAATGAAGATAATGTGTACTAAAAAGGAAGGTAGGTCAAACTGAGCTAAAGCTTACTCATGGAATTATAGGATGGATACAGATTTCTCTGCTTTGATATTCTGATTATATTAGTGTAGCTCAGAATCTGATGTTATATTAAAAATGGAAAAACTTACACTAGTGAAAATTACTTTGGGAAAGAATTTTCATTGCTGAAAGGAACATGATTTTAATAAATTTCTATGTGCAAAGAATGTATGAGCTACAGCGCTGAATAATTGTATCTGCTTTTTCCTTTTTTTGTGGCAGTAGAAATCTTAAAAAAAATTGCATAGATTTGTGTACAGTATTTTCCACACGTATAATTTTCTTAAAAAGAAAAAAAACCCAGTGGATTTTATTTAACTCATAACTTCCATTTAAAGAACAAAACAAATAGTACAACTGCAAAATTTTTCTTAAAGATCTCCACATTGTATTGTAATGAATTTAACGATAAATATTTGACTGCATAATTCTGTTTACGTTTTTTGATTCATAATGTTTTTGCTCTAGCGCTAGGTTTCAAGAAACCTTTGGGAACCATTGATTTTTATCCAAATGGAGGAATGGATCAGCCTGGTTGTCCACAAACACTATTCAGTGGTAAATAAAAATGTGTTCAATTAATGAGAAAAGAGTTTGGGATCAAGTAAAAAGTTAAACAAAAGTCAATGAACAGTGCACATATTCAGTAATATGGCAGCTGGGGGCATTGTGTTATTTCTTTTCCATCCCCACTCAGCGAATGAGAAAAAACAAAGACAGTTAATGTGAAAACAAAGATCTTCCTATAACCATATACATTCCACCATACAATTATTATTGGTACGATGGGATTACATTATTGTATTACATGTACAATCTGCATAGCTATCTTTGGATTTCTGTGTTTATATATGGCTAGGGAAAGGTGTTTGTGTCCAGGTGGTTTGGACAGGATCACTTGCACATGACGTGGAAGGGAAGGTTTTCAAGTCTTCACTGTCTCTTAAGTTCCTACTGGTTGATAATGATGAACCAGGTTTTGAATAGGCCCTTTAGGCGTTAGGATGAAATCAGTTTTACAACATGGTCTTTTGCTGCAGAATTTTGCTCTATCAATCTTAGACAGAGTTTCTGTCCATTTTTTTTTATTCACTCTTTTAGGATATGTTTATGGCTCTCTCTGTTTCTATTACTAACCTGTGCAGTCGTGCTACAAATTAGAGCTTCTCAAAAGCATAGGGCTTCCACTTGTGTGTCTGTGAGTATGGGAAAATCTCTTAAGAGTCAGCATCTTCTTCATCTGTACAATTCTCACAGTTTGTTTTGTGAGAAGAGTTTATTTTGCTTTGATTTATTATCCCCCCAAAATAGACAGAAGAATCTCTGAAATATTCTTCGTGGTAATTTTTCTGCCCAAAGGTTTATGGCACAGATGCAACAAGGCAAATTTTAATTCAGATTAATACTTTCTAAAAAAATATAACTTAGGAGACTGTTTCCTACATACAAAACCCTGCAGCCTCTTCTCTGTACCTGTAATATTCAAAATAACCTTCAATTTCTTCTTGTGCATGGGCATCGACTATTCAGTTAACTAACCATAAAATAAAAGCATGGTTAACCAAGAATGACATGAGTAAATGAAGTTATTTTGATAACACCTTTTCTTTCATGAAGAAAAATCATGACATATTCTTTGTATATTTCTTTTGTTTCTTTCCTGAAGGACTTCGTTATTTTAAATGTGACCATCAAAGATCTGTCTTCCTCTTCTTATCATCTTTGAAAGGGAAGTGCAACATAACAACATATCCTTGTGACTCTTACTTGGATTACAAGAGAGGAAAATGTGTTGATTGTGATGCTTTCCAGCCAATGTCCTGTCCAGTACTGGGTAAGTGATACCCTGTCTGCTCTGGTTTGGGGAAATCCAGACCAGCTCTTCCTGGGGTTATTTCAGGGATTTGTTGCATCCTGTTAAGGGATCTGTAGAGACTGATTGAGTGCAGAGGTGCCTACTGTAGTTTAAAGTTTATGGCTTTGTTTGCTTTACAGTTATCTCTCTTAGACACAGGTGCTGGATGTTCCTAATTGTTCCTTTGATCTTTGTTCGTTGATTTGTTCCTTGGTTTTCCAGTGTGAGATGGATTCACACTGTATTTCCACTCTGCTGAGAAACTCCTTCTACTTAGTCCATCACAGAATCACACAGAATCACAGAATATTAGAAGTTGGAAGAGACCTCGAAAGATCATCCAGTCCAAGCCCCCTGCTGCTTTAGGCTTTCACAGTGTGTTCTTGTCAATAGAGTATCTGTGATTTTTATTTAGGGGTAATGATGTTTACAGCAACTTCATGGGGCTTCTGGATCTTCTTTTGGAATCGAGCTTTTATTTGGAGGGGGTTTCAGTTGTTTAGGGGTTTATTGCTTTTTAGGGAGGATCTGGGGAGAGTTTGTAAAGAGCTGCAATAGTGTGAGCATTTCCTAATAGGCAATGGTTTCTTAAGAATGAAATTTTAAAAATATTTAATTTGAAGTTAACTTTTAATTCTTACATTGTCTTTTTTACATCCTTATATTAGGATGTGCATTCTATATTGGTTAGATCAGGTTTGAAGAGAAAGCATAGACAGACAGATCTATATGCTATTTTATAATAAACCCTGGCCATAACAGAACATTATAGTAGGCAGAAAGACTCCAGGACTTCTCCAGCACTGTTATTCCCCATGCCTGAGGCACTTACATAGAACACCTGAGCTAGAGGTGGAGAAATATTTGATCAGTCAGTTGCCTAAGGGGGGTTCTTGGTTGGTTGTTTTGTTTTGTTTTTTTTTTTAATAACTGCTATGAGGAAGTGTCAGGCAGTTGAATCTGGGAACTGAGAGGAGAAGCAGCATCCTTCTACTGCAAGCTTTCCTGCTTGCTGCCTTAGAGTGGCAGCTCTGTATCCTGGAACTAGCCCTCGTTATCCACTCTAGGTAAAGAAATCAAGAGAGAGAGAAGAGTGTCAACTGTTTTAGAAGAAAGAACTATTATAAAAAACAATATGAATATTAAAAAATGTTCTTTCTACATTACATCCATCAGCTTATGAGTTTTATGGAGTATCTAAAATTTTATTAAATAATATCCACAATTATAGACTAAAAGTTTTAAAAATATATACTGTAGTGATTCCAAAAAAAGAAGGAAGAAATTTTAAATGTGAAGCTGTTCTGTAACTGTTCTCTGCAAATACACAGGGGTTGTTGGTATTACATTTGCAGGAGTTTATAAGCACTATTGTTTTTGAGATAGTACTCCAGACTAAGAAGATTCCAACTATTACAACAATTTTATTGATACAAATATGTTAGAAGAATAAAATATTTGCTTAATACATTCTATTTTACTCAGGGGATTCCTGTATTTTTCAAGTAAATTTACATTCTCAGACAATATTTAAGAAAATTAAAGCCAACATGACATCACTAAGGGCAAATCAGACCTGACAAATCTGGTTTAAGCTGAAAGGGGGTATATACGATTTTAGGAAGAAATTCTTCCCTGTGAGGGCAGTGAGGTCCTGGCACAGGCTGCCCAGAGAAGCTGTGGCTGCCCCTCCCTGGCAATGTTCAAGGCCAGGTTGGATGGGGCTAGGGGAAACCTGGGCTAGTGGAGGGTGTCCCTGCCCATGACAGGGGGCTGGAACTAGATGGGCTTTGAGGTCCCTTCCAAACAAAACCTTCCTATGATTCTATGAAATCATTCACTTTGGGTGAGTTTCTTTTGTGTAATTATATGTGCATCATGATTTTGCTAAATGAAATGAAAATTTAAAACTTTGGTTTTCAGGTTATTATGCTGATAGATGGAAAAACCTGTTAATCCCAAGGAGTTCATCAACAAAAGTTTATTTCGATACCTCTGATAAAGACCCATTCTGTAGTAAGTGACTGAATACTTACATAACAAGCTCTTTACGAAATGTTATTGGTGTTATATTTAGCTGCTCAGGAATGAAAGCATGTGTAAAGTGGTATATTAACCAGGAGCTAAGTGGCAATTCATAGACTGGAGAAAGAAGAATGATAATTCTGGCAGAAGACTAAGCAATACATGATCTGAGAAAGAAGTGTGATTTTAAAAGTAATGGGTTGGACTGCCAAGAGGAAGAAGGAAGCCAGAAAAGGAGAATCAAGTGACAGGGAAAAACCTGGACTGAGAGAACCTCTTTAGATGGGGTCATTGCTACAATTTTCAGAGAGCAAAAACGGGAGGTAAGACTGCCCTGGGTAGGGGACAAAAAAAGAGACACCCCAGCAAGAGAGCACCCCATAGTCTACTATAGCTACTCCAGCTTTTAAAAGTTCATGTCTCTCTAAGAGTAAAATATCAGAGGGAAAAACTAGCTGACCGTTTCTGAGTTGTAATGTATAGGAAATAATTCTCATGTGTGGGCTTTAGCTGTAACAGGTGGGTTATCAACCATTCCATGTAGAGGTCCAGTTCAGATTCTTATCTGAGTTCTGTTTTTATTAACAGACTTTACCACCATAAGCAAATGTTAGCACACTCATTTTAATTGGTTATGTTTAAGAATCTTTGGTTTGGGGTATGGGAATAGGTTTACATAGAATTCAGGTGAAATTAAGTCTTCCCGTTAGCTTTTTCTGTTGTCTCATCAAGTTGTGTGACCCAAAATCTCTTTCTATAGCAGTAATCATGCTTACTTACATCACTATGTCTTCCAAATGGCCAAGGAGATGTTAACAAAGATGTAATGGATTTTACAAAAAATAACTCCTATTCTCACTGGTCTTTGCTCAACCCAAACCTGCTACCACTGTTCTCCTCTGCTCCCATCTTTGGTCTTTGCTCTTCCCTGCTTTCAAAGCAGCACAGAGCCCTATGTCTCCTCACTCATACTTCTGGCAGGAAAATGTGGCTTTTCTTTCACTCTCATACATATTAAACTCTGGGTATTCATCAAAAATCCAGCCAGACAGGATCCTGATCATGGAAAGAGCGCATTGCAGAAGGAAGAGATAATGCGTAGTATTCTGGCTCAGGGTGGTAGAAGAGAGGAAAGAGGGGGAAATATTACCACGCATAGAAGAAGACAGAGAGGCAGAACAAAAAACATTGAAAACAAAACATAAATTTAAGGGAAAATATGCAAATTCACAAACTAAAATGAGTCTAAAAAATAAAAATGTTTGCATTGGCTTCCTTACTTTGGGAGTAGTAAAGCTATGTATCCTCTGGGTAGCCATAGCAGTTACCATATTGGTGGTGGTCACAGAAGTGCAGTAGAACGTCAGGTCAGGGTTTCAGAGGGCACAGCAGAGCATGTTGACTTCATGCCAGCGCACAAAAGGTGCCAGCCACAGGCAATCAAGCTGTTTTCCTGAGACCATGAGCCCTCCAGGGGAGTGGGAGAAGGAGCTGGAGCATGGGAAATCAATCAGACCCCACGCCCCTACTCCTCTTCCTCAGTCTTCCCCATCCAGTTCTTCTAGTACAGACACAGAAGTTTTACCAGGTTGACTTCTCTGAAGGAAAAGTACTTGGACAACCTGTACTACTGCACCTGCTCAGGCTGGGCAAGATTTTACCACCTGATTCATCTGCTCACCTAGCTAATTGCCCACTTTGGTTATACATAAGGCTTGTGCCAGTGCTGTTCTCTCTCTTCCATGTACCTCAGCTTGCCCTCATGTTATTCTTGTGGGTAACCGTAGTGTTGCTACACAGTGTAAAGGTACTAGTTAGGGCTTGATGCACTCATTACATAGAACTCTAAGCAGCCACTTGGTAGAAGCTCATTTTTGTCAGTAGCCACCTTATTCTGCTTTGAGATGGTAACTTTGAAGTAAAGAGTCACTATTTCTGTCATCAACTGGTGAATACTTTTAACAGGGTGATAATAATAACTGTGTCCTGTTAGGTCATTATTTCACTTTTATTATTTCCTATTTCTTTTTGCAGTGTATAACTACTTACTGGATATTACTACCTGGAATAAAAACATTAGGAGAGGTTTCATTAAAGTTAAGATATTGGACTATGCTGGAAACACAGTAGAATCAGAGATGAATAGGTATGTTGTGCTTTGTCTCTAAATCTTTTTTATCACTTTATAGGAGCTCCCTAAACTTTATACCTTGCTAACTTAGAAGTGGAAAAAAGTATCATGGATTTATTAAGATTTGGCCGCAGCTCCTTTTCCTGGATATGGCTCAGTATCAGAGCCACTGCTCTCACACTGAAATGATCCTCTTATCAGCTAGCTCATGTCACTGTATGGGGCTGGTTTGAGTCCAGTTCTCGGTGTCCTTGTTCTGAACCCTCAAAGTCAATACATTTTACAAGGTTTCCAAGCTTAAGAATAATGCTTGTCAATAATTAATATTACTCAGCTAACAAAAACCTGATTAGAAATAATATTTTTTCTTTAGTGAAGCTTCAACATTTCAGCAACATAAAAAAGTCAAGATACTAACTGGATTTTACCAAGACCTTGACAAAATATCAAAGATTTCCTTGACCTTTACCACGAAGACTTTAATAGGTCCAAAACACAAGCTTAGGATTCTCCAAATGAGACTGAAATCCCTTAATAATCCAGAAAGGTAAGTGTATGTCACATATCAAAGTTGTGTGTAAAATAAACTGGTCAGGTCTTTTCCTCAGAAATGTGTCTTTCCATCTATTTTTTAAATCTCATATTCACCCTCCTCATCCTACCTGTGATCAAATTTATCCTGTGGAAGAGCTGCTCTGTACATTAATGTTTAGTACACAGCACCCTTGCACATATAGATGTCACACATGCTCCTTATTTACAGCCAGCTGCGCCTGCTGCTGATGTCTGGTCTCAGCAGGTTTTAAAGGACCGCTAGAGCAGCCTACCTTACACCTGCATGGCTAAGTTCTCACTGAATCACAGAATGTTGGGAGTTGGAAGGGACCTTGACAGATCATCTAGTCCAACCCCCCTGCCTGAGCAGGATCACCTAGATTAAAACACACAGGAATGTGTCCAAGCGGGTTTTATCCTCTGCCAGAGGATAAATTTTATTAAACGCTTTTCTGATTGTAATCATCTGTCTGTACAGACTCAGACATGAAATGGGACACTTTGGCTATTTGTGTGACTTAAAGAGGTTTTTGGTCTTCTTGTTGAAGGAAAAGACCTTCCAAGACTAAAACACAGTCTATGCTTGCCTACACTTAAGATGAAATAATCTGCTTTTTTAATAATTAAGCATCTTTACAAATGTTTTATTAATTATTTCTGGTTTACAATACTTGAGCAGTATTACGATATGTTAGATTTTTAGATCTCCAGTTGCTTGTACAAAGCACTAGCCATTAAATTTTACGTTTGCATCTTGTGAAAACATAAAATTCCATATTATATGGAATAGGTAAGAAATATCCAGAAGTAGCAAGAGTACTTTATTTTAGAGTTATGTTTCTTGCTTCATATGAATGGCCGATTCAACAGAGTCAGAATTTAAAATAACATCTAATAATGTTTATCAAGTAAGCATGAGTGGGAATTAAGATATGAGTAAGTCTTTATTCAGTATCATGAAAGTTTAAGGCTTTCTGATTTGGTATATGATAACTGCCTCATAGGAATTGGGTATGATACTTTGTAAATAAAGTGAAAGCTTGTTAAATTTATGTACTATTTCATATTTACTGGGAAAGAGGAGGAGATGGGTGGGAGAGATGTAGGAAATAACAAAATACTCAATACCTTTGATATAAGCCCATCAGCTCTGAGGACTTTTCAGATAATGATCTAGCAAATAAGAATTTCAGTGAACAGCCCTTACCGAGTTTGAGTTTTCATTCCTGTTGCTCTGACTCTCATTAAGATTAAAGTAAGATGCACTTCATTTGCTTTAATACAGGATCCATTAAAGTCCTTTCTATGGAGCCTCTTCAGATGCCAGCCATACAGGCATATTAGATGCTTTTAGATAGCAATGGGAAGTAGTGCATTGAATCAGCATGTGAAGGCAATTTAAATGCAGATGTTAAAGCGCTATTGGTTAGCATAATTACATAATTACTCATTGTAATTATAACTACCTATATTTACCTTATTTCATTACATATAATTACAACAATTACTTGAATACAGGATAATCAACTAGAAACTACATTAAAAATCTCTAAATTATTCTTATAACAAAGTAGCAGGTAAAAACCAGGGAACAGGTGCAGGGTTAAAAGACAATAGGAGCCCCAGTCTCCCCAGATCAGGGTTAATAGCAGACAGTGGGCGTTTGGGAGATATCACTGACAGTTGTCTTCTGGGCTGGTTGGTTATTCACACAGATGATGTGTGAATGTGGAAATGCTAAAAGGTATGTATAATTTTCAGACTCTTCTAGTCTTTGAGGTAAATCATTCCTGCTCACCCATACAAGCAGAAAGCTTTCCTAACTTGTGTGTCCAGGTGTTAGTTCCCCCCAAAAGTATTTGAACCTGTCAGTCAGTTCAAACTCAATCGATGGGGAAGGTGAATGTCTCAAAGATTCTTAGCCCAGACACCTTTGGGGTTTTTGGGGTTTTTTTTGTAACCAAAACAAGAAGTAATAAAAAAGACAACCATATTAATATCTCTACTGAAGAAGAGAGTGTGGCGTGCCATTACTTTTTAAGGGGCAGCAGAGAAGCCACTTGGGAAGAGGGATTATGAAAGCCAAACCTAAAAAACATATTATTAGTCCATTGCTCTTCATCAGTAAAGTGGAGAACCTGCTCCTCGCTCAGGGCCACTCTCCTGTAAGGCATTCCTGGTACTCCATAATCACAAGCTTAGAAGTAATACACTTCAAATGAGATGCGATATGGTGAAAACTGTTATGTTTCTATTTCTAGTATTCATTGTTACAGTTTGTCTGATTGCTGCTGGAGAGGTGGCTATGCCAACACATTGTGCTACTGTGCTGTTGCAAATGTGCTAAAATACAGTATGGTATTGTTCTGTGAGATAGTGGAAATCAACTCAGGAAATGCATGCATGTAGTAACCTTGAATTGTTCAGGATGGAAAGTTGTCCTGGGAATTCTTTCATGGTCTTTTATAAGGACTTTTAAGATGCTGGCAATTTCTGTGCTTCTATGTCTTTTTTCTTCCCACCTCAAAAAGAATATAATAGTAAACGATTAAATTCAAATCAAAATAAATTTTGGGTGAAGGACTGGATGAAATTCTGTGCTTTGCATTATATGGACTACCAGAATTTGTCTTGAACTTCTTAGTCATGAAATGCAGTACCTTTGTTTTGTGGTATCCTTAAATTCTTATATAGAAATCCAACCATCCTTCCACATACAGAGAGGTGGAGCCTTGACTGAGTGGAAAGCTCACGCTAATGGGCAGCAACAGAAGTGACTGTTCTTTCTCAGGCTTTGTCCTTTAGCTGTTTCACTCTGTGCTACTTCCCACTCCGAGGTGGACTGTGCTGTAGACTGCGTTGTATAGCCACATGTATGATTTCAGAGTAATATAGAAGCTAATTTTAAATAAAATAAGCATCAAAGTTTGCGTGTCATTGGAGGTGCCATTAAGACAGTATTTGCCTGTTCAAACAGCTCTCAGTCTGTCTGTAGCAGTGCAAGAAGGGCAAAGGTGTGACCTTTCTCTGCCCTAAAAGGCAGACTATCTCTGTTGACCTCAAAAAGTAAGATTCTATGTGTGTGTGATTGCTTTTGTGACCTTTGTAATGTGTTTGTAGAGTATTGTGCAGTTCTGATTTTTTGAGGTGTGTAGATGACAAATTACTCTCTTGCATGAAACTTTCTTAGGCATGTTGTCATTGTAGCTGAAAGAGTGAGAAGATATTATGATGCGGTTTTTTACTTTCCCCTGTGGACGGAAAACAGAGAAACTTCCATACCCGAGGAACTGAAAATATTCAAGCCCAGTGTTAACAGGAATCGGGCTGTTCTTGGATTGTTGTTCTAAAGGAATAATTTGAATGCAGATTAACAGCTTTAGTGGATGAATTAGTGCACCTTCGTATTTCAGACAAATTTGATACACTTTTTACTCGTGGTATTTTGTACCATCCAGCTGACATCCTGGTTGTTGTTCACAGTCTGGCAAAACTCCTTTAGTGATGCCTGAAGTTGGAGGTCAACTTAGACAAGACATTACTTCTTGTCCTGAGTACTGACTGTGAGGGGTCATGAGTACTGGAAGTTTAATAATTCAAATAATGAAATATTTTTCCTTTAACTTTTCCTGTCGTACACTTTTTTCTTCTTCTTTTGTAGACTGCAGCTTTGTAGATATGATTTTGTACTGATGGAGAACATTGAGCTGACCTTCAAACCTATCCCTTGCCCAGAGAGGGGTACATGAAGAGAGAGCTTCTTTTAACTTAATTTCTCCTGCAGCAGTGAAGTTTTGATTCTTCCTCAGGATACAGACTACAATGAGAAAGGAAATGAGATAAGATAGATTTATTTTCAGGAGTCTGCCTGGTAATATGCATTACTTGCTTGGAGTGCCTTAGGGGGAAATTAATTGAAACTTTCAGATATTGGGAAATTTGAATAAAGTAAATGTATCATGGTGGACAACATGCAATGTTCTATTTGTTATTTGTTAGCAATGAAAGCAACTACTGAATTAAATATGAATTATCTGCATAACCCTGGCACATTATTTGTCAAGTCATACATATATTTAATTATTTATTATTTGTAATGGCTTTTATATGGAAACGTAATTATCTGTCTACTAAGTGAATATACCGTACATGTGATCTACAGATCTAATACGCGGCGGTTTTGCTCTGCTATGTTCACTGGATAAATGAATTCACATTTTGGCATTATATAGTGTCTCAGTCTCAGAACTGGAACAGTAAGAGTTCGTTTGCTACTTAAATCAATTACCTTTATGCTTAGGGTGGATGAGTATTATTGCAAACATTCCAATTTTTTGGGTGTTACAGCTATGGCCAGGGCAGCATTGTTTCAGGTATGAAGTCATTCTGAGGTCTGTTCTGAAGAGACTAACTTCAAGATGAAGTAAATCCCCTTGCACACTGTCTGTTTGGGCCACTTAGAACTAGAGCTGCTGCTGAGACTGATGACAGACAGCTTTTCACCTATTGGAAAGTGAGCGGGAATAAGTCCTGCATAAAGATTTCCTCCTCCAGTTCAGAAAAAGGTTTTCCAATGCCACATTGCCTTGCCTGGTGGTACTAATTGAAGAAGGGCTGTGTGTATTTTTCTGCTTTAAGGTTGCTTTATGTATTCAACACTGGTTTATTGTGTTAAGTGTGTCTGATGCACATCCTTTCTTCTCTTTCCTATGTCCCCACTGCCTCCTCTTGACAGTGATACTTGCTCGAACCTATTAACCAATTTCATCTGAGTGTCAATGGAGCGGGTTGTCCAGACTCTTTGAAATGTAAATTTTGTTCAAAGTCAACAGCTGGGTGAGAAGGAAGATGGAAGACAGTGTCCTAAGGAAGGGAAAGCAAGTTATAACTTCACCCTTTTCATTGCAAGAGGCAGCTCCAGCATGCTGATCAGCATGTGCAAAGCTCTGAACCAGCTAGTACATAAGCTTTTACTTGTCCAGTAAAAACAACCCAAAACCAAACCCAGAACTCTAGGAAGACTTGTTCATGGACTGACTTTAAAAAAATAAATGTAGTCTATAGAAATAGTAATTAAATTACCATGGGTTTTCTCAAGTGGTGTCTTAAATTTATAATTTTATTTTATACATCTTTGTTCCTTTCCTCCGAGGAAGTCATTAGGAGATACGCTGGAAGAGATTTTTTGTCTGCTCATGTTTTGCTTTTATTTTCATTTTTTCCTCCTTTTTTTAATTTTATTTTTTTAAAAAACTGCTGTTATTCTGTTTGTTTTCATTAAGCAGGTTTTTCTCAAACCTTGCTTTCATCACACCTAGTTTCCCCTTTACAGGTCTCTGAGCCTCCATACTTCCATCACCTGGCCTTCAAATATTATGTCACTTTAAAAAAAGTAGAGACACTGAAGAGTAAATTTCAGATGTCTTGAACTAGAATCTTTCGGTAGATGACACAGATGTCCAGGCATAGAAATGTATCATATCACCTCTTAAGCTTCTTTTAATGTTGTTTTCTACAAGTTCTCTGAAGTTTTCTATTTTTATATATTTTAACCCTTTTGTTATTGTTTTCTATACTGTTGCTTTTAAAATTGATTTTATGTCCTGCTGAGAACTGAAGTACAGAGCTATGAATATGATTTTTTACTACAAACTTTTATTTTGCTTGAGATATTCCATTGCAAGCAAATATTTGAAAAAAATAATGAAATTGTATTAGCTCTAAATTGGCAGCATAAAGGGTAGATATACTGCTCTTTCCAGTAATGGAACTGAGTGCTTGTTTATTATCACAGCTATTACTGATGTAGATATCATATGAGTGTGTTTTTCCCCTATTTTGTGAATTGTTTACCTGTAGGAGCTTGATTTTCAATATTTCCTCAATTTAAAATGAGACAAATAAAAACCTTTTCAGTATTTGTTGGAGTTGCCATTTTCACTATGAACTCTATTTTTTGCCGTGTCCTTGCTCCCACAGTTAGGACAGAGCTCTGGTAATGCAGCTCTTAGAAAGGAGAACTTGCACTGCTCTATGTTTTTAGAGGAGTTGAGGGCTGAGGTACCGTCCCAGAAGTGTTCTGTTAGAAGTGCAGGGAGTGCATGGGAGGTGAGGCGCTGCTGAAGAGGCACCGAGGCAGCATGCAGACGTGACTACGTGTTGCACAGTGGGTGGTATAAAGGTAACGCTGATGTTTACACAGATTTTAAAAACACCCATTAAAAGCATAGGACAGGAATAGGTCTTTGTTGCCTTGATTTGGGGACACTTGGAGTGAAAAGGAAAGAAGCAGTTTGACAGATAGGGTGGTTCCAATAAACAACATGAGTCAGAAAGGAACTCCGTGTCCATCTATCCCCCCATCCCCTAATTTCTCATTTGAGTTGGTAATTTTAATTTTGTAAGAGGGACTCTTCCAGGCAGTGCATTTCCAGGACATAATTGCACATCTCAAGTGGCTAAGCACTTGGACTGCAGCCTTCTTGTCTCCCAGCACCACCAAAAACGTGCTGTAATTGTTGGGAAATGCATTGCTTTTCATGGCTCGCTGCCACATGCCACTTTGTACTAATTCTGTCAGCTCCCACAAGCTCAGCAGAGGATGCCACAGTCAAGCACAAAATGAAAGTCTTCCAAGGACTTCCCTGCTCCAGAGCAAGTGGTGACAGATGTGCATGCTTCTGCATCAGAGCTGAAGAGAGCTTGTACTCACTGCAGTATTGTTTTGTGTTCTCTGTCAGGCTACGAAATATCCACTCTCATTTTGCATTCTGCTACAAAAATCTGTACGTATATCTTCACTGGGAAGGTGCAGAATGAGGTGAAAACCCAAAATCATTTTCCACTGAGAAAAATCTAAAACGGAGATATAGGTCACTTCACACTAGTTTGACTTGGAATGAAATTGCTTTATAGAGCTACCCTAAATAATCTCATTTTCTCCAGGTTCAGTGTCTGGCAGTAAGCACTGGCCTGCTGGGTAGCCTGGTGATGCCATCGTGCTTTAGATCTTTCACCTGTAGAATGAAGAATTGTCCAGTTAAGGAACACTTCCCAATTTTTTTTATTTTAGAAATTTTCTTATATCTGATGTGTTTAACTGTAAGCAATGATCTCTGTACATGTGACAAAAGATATATCCCATGAGTAAATGTCGACTCTGTAATTAACTCATATATTGTAGAAATACCAATCTCATTAGTATAGATTTGTAGTAATGAACTCTAAATTATTTCTATCAAATGCGACAAGCTTGGGAGATTTAATATTTTATTTATATTTAGTGTTTAGTCACAAGGAGACGAAATTCTTAAGTGACAGGTTTATAAAACTAAGATAAGGTTGTTTTTCTTGTTTGTGTTAGACCTGATTTGTATTTGATAGTGTCATCTTTTCTTTTAACTATACTATTTTAAATGACATGACGGTGAGGTTGTGCCGAGAAACTCATTAAGCACTAGTACTAACTGGAGAAAGCAGTAGCTTGCTTAGGAGAAAGACAAAGTATAATACAGGAGATGTTCACTGCATTGCTCTCTTAATTCACAATAGGCTGAAATGGTCTAGATTAAAGATATGTAAAATAAAACCATTTCCCAGTTTAATTTGGGATGGCATTATTGATTTCAGTGATGCTATGTACAGTTAAGGCTGTGGTTTATGATCTCTGCCTCGGATACAGATTGATTTCACATTTGGATTACTTATTTGTATGAGGCAAAGTGCAGATATATGTTGGTGGAATTAATGGCTAAGTTTATATACAGCTAAGTTGAAAGCAATTTAGTAAGGAGATGCTGAAAGGAGGTCAAATATCTTCTTAGAAAGAAGAAAGCCATGTAAAAACATCTGCTTTTTTAATGCAAATTTTGTAGATTTATGGATTACTTCTAAAGGAGCATTTCAGGGTAATTAATAACCACATGAGTCATTAACATCTGGATGGCAAATGATGGCCCAATACATCACGGTTGATGTGACTGAGGAAGGAAGGCTACAGACCTAAAGAGGTACTAAATTGGGTTTTATGCTAGATCCAGAGTCATCTACTGCATTTGACAGCTGCCACTGACAGCACTCGGTGGGTACCTCAGCTGGTTTTTTCACCCCGAGTTTTCCAAGATTTCTTCTGAGCATATCCAGGTGTGTGCATCAGTCAGTACTAAACAGCTAGACACTGACTCCTGCCTAATTGACATCCCAGGTCTAAGCATGCTTACTCGTTCCCCCTTCAGAGGGTGGACAAGCCTGGTGCGCATCTAATGCTTTGAACTAAAGTCCACATGAAAAGTTGAGACAGACTCTGCCTTTCAGTAAAAAAAAGTATAAGGGAAATGACATGCTGCTGCTGCCTAGTAGACACAGTTCAGAGACCCTGTTTGGACTATGAGTTAGTGGTCCATGGCATCAGGGAGCTTTAAGTTTCCTTTTATGGATTTCCAAGAGAATGCTGGTACACCCATGCTCCTAGCCCTCCTGGGCTGGGCATACCTTTCCCCCTTCTCTTGAAGGTATGCTGGTGTGCAGCAAGGATCAAGGTTGTCTGAGACAGGGAAAGCACAGGTGAGCTCAGCAAGGGGAGCACTTGTGGGTGACAAGCCTTACTTCAGGGTAGCTAAATGGCCAATGTATAAAATGGGCTTTCTCTTAAAATTTATGTTTAGTTGATCTCAATTCCAGCTGAACTGTCTGTCATTTCTGGAAAGGTGAAGATCCTCCAACCTGTGTGCCTACTGCCACAGAGCCCTGGAATCACTGCAGCTGCCAAAGAGTCTCTGCACTGTGACAACAAAAAATCCAGTCTGTTTCAGACCTTGCATCCTTCTGTGTGCTGTAGAATATAGGAGAGAGACACCGATTAAGAACTTTAATGCCTGAAAAAGTAGTGTGGTAGCTTTTAGATAAGCTCAGCTCTTAGGTACCTGACCTCCGTGGTTTCAGTGCAGCTGCAGACAGAGGTTGTGGCTGCCCAGGGGAGAGGATTAGTAGCTTTAACTGCTGATGTGAGACAATTACTCACCATATACTCTAGCTCCAGCGAGTCCTCAGAAAAACGCTGTTCTGGTCCCACTGACTGACTGACCTGTACTGATTAGAGTGGATTAGATGTGCTCCTGGAAGCCATTTTTCAGTTTAATTTCATTTGTAAACAACCCACTCTGCAGGCTCTGAAACTGCTCTGCAGAACAAACTAGGACGTAGTAAGTCAGGATGGTCCTGATTCAAGCTATAAGGCATATGCAGCTAGTGCCAAAACACCACAGATAAAGGTATCCATAAGGTAATTGTACCCCAAAAATGGACGATGAGACCTCTCTAGAGAGTGGAAGTGTGGCACTTGAAGCAGGTAGTATTTCTACCATATCCCAGAGCAGCAGACATCCTCTTGGTTCTTGCTTGACTGAGTAATGAGGGGGTGGTGATTTTTATCATGTTTATCAACTGCATGCAGTTTACAGATTCATTCCATAGTGTATGTAACATTCTCATATCTAAATTTCTTATATTGTTCTGAATATGAGTGTAAGGGAAAGGGATAATGGTCCAACCAGTACAATGTACTGAGAAACAAAGAATAAAGCATAAACATGGATGAAAAAAGTGTTAAGATTTTAGAATAAATGAAAAAGTAGTCAGAAGAGGGCAGCCTTTTCACATAAACTATAAACCAACAACAATACAGAAAACCTCTTAAATTATTCCTTTCACTAGAGTTAAGCATGCCAGGGTGGGGTTAACCTTGTTAAGGAAACTGCCACATGCACAAAACTTGATCACAAGAATGCTTCTCCTTTGTACTACCTGGCCCTCAAAGGGCAGAGGCCTGGCTTTATAGTATTTTGCTGCTATGCTCAGACAATAGGCTGAGAAATTATGTTGAGTCGACAAAGGATAATGTGATCAACCTTTATTATTATTTTTTCTTTCTTTTTTTTGGTAGGTAAAGGCATATGAACACCAAATACTTTGGCTATTAAGGTTATAATACACTTGCTTAAATATTGCAGAGGTAAGCCAATATTTAGATTAAGAACTAATAAAGCACTAGTAAATTATGAGGGTTTTTTTTTTACTGTATTCCTAGTCATATCAATCTGTCTTAGTATTTATTCAGATACAATATGTAAACATGAAGCCTGTTTCAAATAGTGAAATTTGTGTCATAAGCAATTGGTAGACTACACTGGTTTTAATGCAGAAGTTGTCAGAGTTGGTAGACTACAGCTACAACTAGTCTGTAACTATTCCAGTGAATATATTGCTCTAGTGGAAAAAGAGAAACTCTAAAACTGGAATGGACTTAATTTGTGAACTGATACAAGAGATTGTTATGGTGATTGGCTTGTTTCAACTTTTGGTTTCTGTGTAGAAGGAGTAGCCTTGTGACTGTCTTTCTGAGAGTAGTCTAGCCTGGAGTAGCTCAGGGCAATGGGGGAGGAACTCCCAAGCTGTCTGGGTAAAGCTTTATTGAAGATCACCACTAGTTCAAGTAGGCATATTTAATAAATGAGTTGCATGCACTACATGTCAGTACCTGTTGGAAGTTTTCCACATGGAGACCTTTTTTCCAAAAGGTCTCTTCAAGTATTCTTTCTCCTTCAAATCTCAAACGTACAAGTCCAGCATCTCAGCAAAGCTTATTAACTCAACCATTGTTTCCAAGTTCAAGTTCAAGACCAGAGGCATCTCCTGGCCAGCATCTCAGCACAGGAATGGAGGGAACTTGTCTCATCTACATAGTGATGCTCAACCTACTGTATTTGGAAAGAGTAAAATATAAAAAATACAGGCAAAAGAGGAAGGCCATAGTCATCTCTGTAGCTGTACCTTAAATTAACAGAGTTCCTTGAACATACAGGCATTTACACCAGGAAAGAGTAACTCAAATGTTTTTGGATCTGCTGTCCCAAACAATGTCTGCAGAATATATATTTGTTATGTTCTGAGAATGGGAACCCCACTGCCTGCTAGCTGTGCAAGATCAGGTAACTTGAACACATTTTATCTGTTCAAAAATGGGAAGGGAAGGGAAGGGAAGGGAAGGGAAGGGAAGGGAGGGGAAGGGAAGGGATGGTG
>VXBZ01000305.1:22243-52386 GCA_013399135.1 Heliornis fulica | reverse complement strand
TCAGACGGAGAGAAGGGCGGGCGGAAAGGGAAGGGAAGGGAGGGGTAAGCAACTGGAGTATTAGGAGTCTGGACTTTCCGGAGACTTAATATGCTCATGTATATTTAAGAAGGGAAATTTTCAATTTTGAAGTGCTTCTAATTTAGGTTTTTATAACTCTTTTAGGTGGTATGTTAGTGAATCATCGCATGATGTAAGATAACACAGACCCTCCTTTCAAAAATATTTTTTTAATTAAATTCTGCATTATTTTAACAAAAATGTCTGAAATTAGTAGAATTAGGGTGCAGTAATATTTTTAATTTATTTTTTTAAGAACTGACTAGCAATAGCTCCTGTACATAGTGGTATTAGGCTTTTCCTGTGTTCAGGAGGACTCTTACAACAGCACTTACAACAGCAATAATATCTTAAAATGTATTTTTTAATTGCACAAACTAGGAGTATAATGGAACTGGCTTGATGTTTAAGCTTTCTTTCTGACCCAGATTTTTATTTTTAATTAGGAGGAAAATTTCATGAATCAAAGTAGATTCTTGTGGCCTCTGCTAGGCAAGAGGGAGCTGTAAGTGATTTCTATGAATGAATTAAAAATTCTGAGTGTCTCTGAACCTCTTGCTTTGAAAAATATAAATCAGAAATATCAGTAGTGAAGGAAATTATAACCTTCAAATTATGTTGCTGGAGAGGCAGTGGGGAATGAAGGAGATGAAATCAGAAGAATCATCAAACTCATATCTTTATTGATGTAATTCTGTAATTCCAAGTGTTTTTCAATACGTGTCAAGCATCAGAAAAGTCCTCAAAATTTCTTAAGTTTTGGAAATCTATCTTGAGTGGAAATTTGGGTCGAGGCACTTGGCTGAGTGAAGACTCAACTTCAGTTACTGAAATTTTAGTCCTTGATTCAATAGAACACTTCAGCATCAGGTGATGTGATTCTATGATTCTATGATTCAAGTGGTTGTTTAAGATGAGAATTAAGAAAGTACTTAAGCAGGAGCCTACCTAATTACAGTGTGAAGCAATTAAATATTTTTTTGCTTAAAGATCAAAGAATTGCTTAGCGCTCAAAACTGTCATGTAATATTGCTTATGTATAATACACGTGTTATGCCTTTGTTCTAATTAAGAAACAAAAACACAGCATAAGGAAGGAGCAAAGGATGTGTAAAGGCTCTAGCAATCTCTGTCCCATCCATCTACTCCATGCTTATGGATACTTTTAGTTTAAAGGGCAGGCAGAGAGTTAATCATAGCGTGGCATGCTGCTCAGCATGAGGTGCATGCACCCACTTGTATTGGGTGCCAAGACACACCCCATTCCTTTAAAATGTAGCGAGGCGTCATCACTGTGGATGCAGAGCAGATGGGGCTTTAGCTTTTCAGTTCTTATTCTTTACAATTCTTTCACCTTAAAGCATTTGATTTCCATCTGATTTTCCTTAAAGGCTGTGAGAAAGGGGTCAGAATTGGGCTATGGTTTGAAAGTGTTGTGGTATATACAATGTGTATTATTTTATTTTGAGAGAGATGAATTTTGGATATTTCCCAATGTTTTGACTACCAAAACACACAGGATCCCGGTAGGTCCACAATATTGAAGAGACACATATAAACTGGAAATTTTCCAGAAACAGTATGACTCTGCCTGTCCAGATCTGTGTCCTGAGCCTGGTTTAATTGCATGTAGTAGCCTTGTATACTTGTCTGTGTATATGCACACAATAAAAGTTCCATCCCTTATGTAATTCATTGTTTACTTGTCAGTAGAGTCCTGAGGCCACTCCTGATGATCAATAGCTAATTTTAAAAAGTGGGCTTTTTTCTCCCTTTCTCAGTTTTGCATTCCATTCTCTCTGAAATAAAATTGCAGAAAGACTGCTCTGGACAACAAAACTACCAGACTTTGAAATCATATGACCTTATCACGGAAAGAATGCTTTTTAAAAATGTCTTAAACTAGAACTGGTTTTTAAGCAAAAGAATGGAATGGTATGGAATGGAATGGAATAGAATAGAATAGAATAGAATAGAATAGAATAGAATAGAATAGAATAGAATAGAATAGAATAGAAATTGTATACTGTACAGCTCTACCAGGTAAGGGACTTGTGCTGATTTATATTGTATCTTGTCTGTCTGTCTGTACTTCTACAATCAAAAAGACTACTTTTTTAAAATATCTCTCTAGCGAGATTTTTCCCCCTTTGTTATTCCTTTATGGTTGTTATTTGAAGTACCTACAACTATATTGTATTAAATATGACAAACCGAGGAAAGAAAAGGAATATCATTGGATGAAATGAAGCCAGGAGTTTCACCAAGAGAGGCTTTACCCAGGATGTGCAAATAGGTGCTGAGTCTTGAACAGAAGCTGAGGTCAAGTACTTCCCTGATAGACTGATAGACGACCGACAGACAACGCAGAGCGATGCAAAGCACCATCAGTCACTGGGAGAACTGGCAGATAACTGATAACTCTTTGGACATTTGCCTTCCTACAAATGTAATTGCTACCCAGTCTACCCGAGTGCATTTGGACTGGTATCAAAGACCTACGGTTTGAATTGCTCCAGCTAGACTGTGTCACCTTTATCAGGACAGGTTAGGAAGCTTGTTGATCTGAGGATACAGTAACTAGGAGTGTGGTGACATGTCTCAAAGAATGCAGCCAGAACATGAGACAATTTCTCAAACTGATCAGCATTGTAAGGTGAGAGAAATAGAGAAAAAAATGTAGGAAGTAAAAAATAAGGCTCTGGAAAGTGCTCAGGGAAAGGAGGGAGATTTTTGGGGTGCAATGGTGTCTAGGAAAAGAATTTTGATTTGCTGAGACCTGTTCACAGGTGCAGTTGCACCCCAGGCAGGGTCAAATGGGATTCACTGTAGTACAGATGAGTGGATTTTAAAGCCAGACCTGGATCCCGAACTGTCTGCCAGCTGAAGAACTGCTGCTTCCGGTAAGCAGTGCTCTCCACCCTGCCACACTCTTTACTGGGAGCCATGCCACCCAAACTTGGCTCGATGGGCAGCCCCTCCTTTCCCTGCCCACTCAAGCACAGAACAAGAAGTCCCCATCCCTGGAACTGCCTGTGAGTCTGGCAGCTCCCCCGTTCCCGCACCTCCCTCCAGGAGCAATCCCTCCTCCCGACATAAACGACCCACAGGAGCACAAACGATACTTTACTGCTCGGTTCCCAAAGGTAATGCTCAATCACAGAGCAAGCTTTGTGCTTAAAAAAAACAGAAGCATCCATCTCACAAAGACAATCCCAGTGAACAATAACGTTGTTTTGCTTTTCAAACTTAGCCCTCTGAAGAATGAAAGTTGCCATATCTATTCATGAATGGTTTTCAGGATGCAGCCGAGAGACTGGTGCGGTGTGATAGCTCGTGCCAATACCCCACACTCCATGTCTTCTCTGCATATCGTGCAGAAGCCTCCAAGTTTTTTAGGTTGCAAGGTACTCAATATTTTTGTTACTAGTACTTGAGGTATTCAGTAGAGTCACTGGAAAGATTCCTGCTGATTGCAATGGGCTTGGATCAGAAACCACACCCCACCCCCTCCCCCCAAAATAAAAAAAAAGAAGATATTATATCAGCATCAAATCTAAAGCAAATGAAGGGGGAAAAATCTGTAAACACTTATCAGTGTTTATCAGGTGCAATGTTAATGAAACTTTGAAAATGCAATCCATTATAAAAAATAAATATAACTAAAGCTCTTTCAGTAGTTTTATCCCATTATCTACAGGGCCATAAGCACTGCACTTGGTTTCTGTCTCATGCAAGACTTTGAAGAAGAAATAGTGCTTTGCGGCATACAAATCACTAGAAAAAAGATCCAAGATTAAATAAAATAAGCTTGAAATTATTCTCTAGATGGAGATGCAGCTTTTGCCTACAGCATTAATACATTACAGTTTGGCATCTCTAAAATATAGCTGTGAAGAATGCTGTGAACCTGCTAATTAATGAGACTCTCTTCCTCAGACATTTCATTAACCTAAACTTTTTAGTTTTCTGTAGATTGAATGCACACATGCCTGTTTTTAACCTTTGTACAATGACTTCTGATGTTATAACTAATTTATTTCCACTACCAAGAGGAGAATATTGGGTTATAGAAGTAATTCAAAATGAATCATGCATAACTTATACTGCTCAATATTGTTGAGCATATTTTATTTTCTCTCATGATTTTTCGTTTGATAGAAATAATGTATTGTCAGGAATACAGAACTCAAACTTTTAATTTATCATCTAGCTTTAGACAAAACATGGACAAATATTTAGAAGGGTCCAAGGGAGACATGAACATAAAGAGTTAAAGATATCTTGCCAGTCCAAGTAAGACCTCAAAATATCTGGACTATGCCCAGTGTCTTCTAACAGCACCTTATGTGGTTGCCTTTTTATTTACCTAGCAAAAAACTGAGTCCGGGCTTTTTGCAGCAAGGTCACTTCTGAATCCTTCTGGGAAGGTGAGAATAATTGGCTGATAATATTATCCAGGAACTGGAAAATTCATGTCATATGCATAGTGGTGTGGCAGTAAAAACTACACCTAGTTCCTTTTGACACTGAGTACTTTTTGACCTCCAGCATTGCTAATGGCCAGCTTCACTCCTCACTTTCCCCTCTGCTCTTGGGCCAAGAGTACATTTGCTGATTCACAATGAGGACTGTTGCACTCCATGTGGGATTGAAAAGGAGCAAGGGGGGAAATTTTCCCTCCTCACTAGACCTAGCTGGTCGTTTCTTTGTTTTGTTCTGATTTGCTTTTCCTCCATCCACATCCTCAGCATATCAAAGCCCACAAATATTTGGTTTTCCAATAAACCAGGCTGCAAATGAACTCCCAGGAAGGGTGTGAAAAAACTACCTGCTATCTGGGAATCACATGGGAATAAACAACAGTCACCAGCTCCCCTTTCACTTATAGCCAAGGAGGAGCTGAGGGATTGCCACCACATCAGTGGGATGATAAGAACCCTCCTGAATAGGTTGGGGCAACCAAGGGTGGAACGGTTGACTGCTGAGAAGTATTCTTAAATTTAATGAAACTGCAGCCTAATTAAACTATTTCCCTTGCATGCTGCCCTTTTCCCTTTTACTTTCTCTTCTTCCTTCTTAGTGTTATTGCTGAGGCCATCACTCTGCAGAGCTCCAGAAGAGAAGTTTGCTAGCTACCTACATTCATGGGCATACAAGGTCATAGTCAGGTTGCTGTGCTGCTGCCAGATGAAACAGAAGTAGTACTGTTCTGTAAATAACTCACCTGTGAAAAGCCATCAGCTAATTCACACTTTTTTTCATTAATGGATAAGGTTTGGTTTCCTTTTGCCACTTGTGGTATGAAATTTAACTAGCTGGGTACTTCTTTGGCAGAGATATCAGCTGATGTGAATTTTACCACTGATTTAATTGCTTGTGAAGTTTAAGTCCTCATGAAAATGAGGCATTTATTTAACAGGAGAAGCAAGAACATCCTGTAATTCTGTAAGCAGAACTCAGCTTTATATTTTAAAGTGCTTTTGTGATATTTTCTTTTTTGGCTTTTTTATTGCATCTTTTATAAAGCAATTTATTATGTAGTACTTCTATATTATTAATCACAGTTGAAGAATATTCTAGTTCTTATGGCATGTTTTTCCTATTCCTCAGCCAGGTTGGTAAGAAATAGTTTTTCAGGTATTCAGCTGTGCACAGGCTGTTTTGAATTCATGATGTTTTTCAGTGTGCAGATGTTTTTGGTTTCCCTGCTTTAGTATTCATTTTGTTATTCCCCTTGTGATTGTTCTGGCTTAATTGGTGTTTATTATATAGAACTCCCCTAATTGTATGCTTGCATATTGCAAAGTTTAGAGATTTTGATGTCTACTTTGCAGCTCTTCATAGTTTTTTTCAATATGCTTTGACACTGCAGTCATTCCAGTGAGTATTATTAAAAGTATCCTTTTTGCCTTTTAACTTGCTAAGGTTAGCACTCAAGTCTGGGGTTTTTGCCATTTCTAGTCCATGTTTTCTTGCCTAGCGCTCTGTCAAAGTGAAATAAAAATTGCAGAACTGCAAGAAGAGTAAGCAAGCCAGTAATCATCTACTCTGTATGCTCATGTTGTGAAGTGTTCCAGCCTGTGTGTTGTGAAGATTTACGGATGCATGCTTAGTCAGAAGTACGTAGGGTTATAAAATTTTCTGCTCCAACAAATGGTCTTGTCCCTGCATAAATCGGATCTAGTCTCACCTACTTTTTTTGAGTAATTAAAAACGGAAGAAGCTCCAATTCCCATCTCAGTGATGCTCAAACGATGGTTTTGCGTAGCCGAATTGAATCGTAGAACTAACTGCCTTGGGAGTAGTAGCAACAAAAGCAGAAAAGAACTTTTGCAGACCCAGCTTACATTCCCAGATGTAGCTGGTAGCATACCCTCACAGCCAGTCATGCTAGCTTAGGTGAGCCCCTGGCTGCTGCAGCTCCAGCGCACCTGCCTCAAAGTGAGCTAGTTTTACCCTCGTGCTCCTGTAAATGTTGCGTGCACTGGATGCCTCCTTCCAGTTGGGATTCCCTGCTGTGGTTGGAGCAGTCTGCAGCCTTACCTGTACCGTCAGGATTTCTGCAGACCAGTCTCTTCTGCACTTCAGTTTTCTGGTCTGACTGCTTTTCCTAAATTGAGGTGCTGATCTGAAACATCCCACCTCTACTTCTCCCTTCCACTCTGTCCTGCTTCCCTCATGGTAATTCATAGCTTTCTAATGTCTGCCAGAACACTTTTAAAAGAGTGAACTGATCAGTGGAAGACTCTGCATGGTAAAAATAAGCTAAACGACATCTCTGAAACACTTTCAACCCAGCAAATGGCAGAAATCTGTCTCATTGCACTAACTTCCGACCAGGTGCATGGGATAATTCTGGGAGGATGAAATGAGGCAGGAGTTTGAGATTGAAACATTTCTTTGGTCTGTTTTTACTGCAAGAAACAGTACAGCTTTACTCTGTATTTTAGGTGTTGTTTGGAATCGTTCCAGCTAGAAGGTATATGGTAGGAGTTTTGTAAATCAGTACAAAGATGCTTGGCTATGTGCCTGTCACAGTATTTTTATTACAGCAGGTGCAGAAGACATATTTCAGAAGAATATAATAGATCTTTTTGTTTTCTGAGGTTTCTACACTGAATATTTTAGCTTTTTTTTTCCATCTGAAGGTAAGATTCAATTGTTCATGTTGTCTTTGGAAAGACAATGTGAGTAACTGAGTATTTCAGTTATTATAACGTGTCACTAGGAGTTATTACTACTCAGATGTCATGTAACAATAGCACAAGAAAATAAACCCAGAAAGAATAAAAAAAAAAATCTTAATTTTGGTCTACTGTGATGTTTTAGCATTTTCTGGAACAAATTAAAAAATTTAACACCAGGATAATTCCAGTTAAAAACTTTATAGGAGCTTTTATTGAAGCTGAGATAATTATACATAAATATTTGTTTACACAAATTTTCAGCAAGAAAATTGTCACAATGTAGCTGTGTGTATAAGTAAACAAGAGCATTTGACAAAGACCTATGAATTTCCAAGTTCAATATGCTTCATTGTGCAGGTATCTATGATCAGTTGAGCTATCTATTAATCTAGTTATTTATATAAATTTTGGTCTTATGACATTTTCCAGACCCAGGACAGTGCAGCTTCTAGCAGCAATAGTATATCTACTTCTCCCTGAATATTACTCTTCCTAGATGGATTCCTTATTAGGTGCTTTTCTTGTCAAATAAATAGCCTCCGTGTCCATGTCCATGTTTTCCATATGTGAAAGCTTTCAATATTAAAGCACTCTACCCTTCTGCAAACTTCTAAAACAAGTGGAGATTTTCCCTGATTGCAAAGCACTGGGAAAGGCTTTATCTGAACGCTGCATAATAGCTCTTCTTATCTTTCTGACTTCCCAGATTGAATTGGTCTGCAAGAGTGTTCTTTTTTAAGTTAAAAATAAGCAGGTAAAATTCATTTTTTCAACTACCTGTAACACATGGAAAGAATTTTAATCTTGCAAAGAAAATATTTTTTTTTCAAGTGGGTATTCCTTTATTCTTATTAGAGCCATACAGACTGTTAAAACAAAAGGATTAGGAAATACAAAACAAATTCCAAGAGACTGAGAGTTATAATCAGGATGAGTTTTTTGAAGTGCTAAAACTATCAATGTGAGGGGTGACTACGTCTGATTACATCCACTTGTGTTAAGAATTCAAAAGCAGGTCGGATTTATGAACTTGAACAGCTTAACTAAAGAAGTGCCCATCAGAAGTAATGTAGTTGATTCATAGAATCACAAACTAATTTGGATTGAAAGGGACCTCAAAGCCCATCTAGTCCCAACCCCCTGCCATGGGCAGGGACACCCTCCACTAGCCCAGGTTGCCCAAAGCCCCATCCAACCTGGCATTGGACACTGCCAGGGCAGGGGCAGCCACAGCTTCTCTGGGTAGCCTGTGACAGGGCCTCACCACCCTCACAGGGAAGAATTTCTTCCTAAAATCATATATACCCCCTTTCAGCTTAAATCCATTCCCCCTTGCCCTATCACTACTGTACTGCCTGATAACCAGACCCTCTCCAGCTTTCCTGTAGGCTCCTTCAGGTACTGGAAGGCTGCAATAAGGTCCTCCAGGATCCTTCACTTATCCAGGCTGAACAAGCCCAACTCTCTCAGCCTGTCTCCATAGGAGAGGTGCTCCAGTCCCATGAACACATTTGTGGCCCTCCTCTGGACACACTCCAACAGCTACATGTCTTTCCTGGACTGGGAACCCCAGCACTGTATTCCTTAAATTTATTTTTGTTTTATCTAGTAGAAAGACCTTTTAAAACTGAAATATGTTAGCCTGCAGGTAAGGATAATAGATGACTAAGAATGCAGTAGAGATGTAGAAGTATTCAGAATTTGGGAGTGTGGGGGAAAATATGATCTGTGTGGGGACCACAGATATGCACGTATATGTGTCTGTGGAGAACATCATTCCATGGAAAATGCTGCAATAAAAGGCAGTGGAAAACTCAGCAATGTTTCATTTGTGTAATATTCTTGTATTGTTTTCTTCTATAGGGGAAAAAATTCTCCTGTATTCTGGAACAAAGTAGTATGTGTTTGGAAGAATGGAGGAATTTGGGCTTATTTATAGAAGGCCAGGGGAAGAAAGAAAGAAAAAGCATCAATTTGAGAACATGTTCTGATTTTCCCTACTGCTGCTGCTGGTGTCTTCCCTTGTTACTGGTGGATTAAGACAGGGAAAGTAGAAGTAAGGAAAGGTTTGCAGGATTTTCCTCAGGTTACTCCCCAGGGCGGTTCTGTGGCAGCCCCTGCGGAATGAGTCTCGACCTGTTCCTCCCTAGTGGTGACAAGTGCCAGCAGCCCAAACCTCCCGTGAATTAGGGCTGCTGAGGCACCTGCTGTTGGAAGAGCTGCTGTTTTATGGGATCGGGATGGCTGCAGGGAACCGAGGCAAGGACACTAAAGGCATTCACTAATAAGCATATACTATATATATAATGTATAGCTAAAAAGAATGAGCCGTAAGCCANAAGCGTTTTGTGAATTGACATTCCCCTTCACTGGTTTGACGGAGTCAGATTCCAGTCACACGGAATCACAGAACGTTAGGAGTTGGAAGGGATCTCGAAAGATCATCTAGTCCAACCCCCTAGTCCAGGTGTTTTCCCTTAAAGGGAAAGGGTGCTGCCTTGATGGATGCCTTTTACCTCCCTTGCAGAGGGGCTACTGTGGTTTATTGCAATAGTGCCAGGGTGCCTATGTGCTGTCTCCCGTTATCCTCACATGGTCTGTTAAGATATAGTGTAGAAGTTATGTGTAACTATTTGGTAGGAGTGTGAAATCATCTGATTTTAGGTCCTTGCAGTAGATTCCTGTAAGAGTTTTCATATCAAGCATAACTTTATTTCAGCAAAATAATAATGTAGCTATAAAAATCATGTGTATATATAATACCTTCAAAGAAAAAAGAATATGCAGAGGTGAGGTGCAGTCATCAGTGAAACCAAAATTCAGATTGCATCTGGGTGAGTAGCAGGCTTCAAATTGTCAGCCCATCTTAAAGCAGCGGCCTCTGTTACCTGTGTAGGTACAGAGCAAAGCTTTGGTAGTTTTTTGTTTGTTTTCAGCAGGGCTTATGTGTGGAGTATCACCCTGTTTGCCAACATGTGGAAAAGATCTTCACTCTTCCAGTCCCATATCCCTTTGTCTGATGGTTTCTTTAGCTGGCTGGGTGAGGAAACTAGATCCCAACCATGTTTGAGAGGTACTCTTTTGCTCTGTCTCATTGCTGGTAATTTTTTGCCCTCATCAGTTGCCACCATTTCCAGAACAGGTTTTTGCACTCTAGAGTAGGGTGATGAGGAGCAGAAACTCCTGTAAGCAGTTCAGATATCTATGATTAGTACTATATTACCTCCTATGCTTTTTAAGAAACGGGGAGATCTCAGTACTGGTCCCCCAAGGAAGGAGGGAAAAGCACCCTACCTTTTCAGGATATAATGATGTCAATGTTCCTATCTAGGACTATCCATAATTGGAGGAAAATATTCTAGTGGCGGAAAGTATTGCCTAGTATTTATAGCAGCAACCTAGGAATCCAGAAATGAAGATTCCAACTCATGGCTGTGGACAAAGTGTTCCCCCCCACTTCATATTGCAGCTCTTCATCTGCAATATGAAAAACAATGGTATTCCTCTACCTTCCGGAAATGTTATAAATGCATTAAGGCTTGCAAAGCACTTGCTGTTTAGTGACAGAGAATACAGAAGTAGAGAAGATAGAGTTCCTTATGGAAAAAGCTTTATGCTATTAAGCAATTCTCCATAGAATTTATTTTACTCCTATCAATCAGTTTTAGCTGACAGTGTTTAAGTATAGAGCTTTCAGAGATGTCTTTTTTTTTATTTTTTATTATAAGTGTTGTCCACGTTTCCAAGTTAGACCCGTGCTGGAC
Organism: Heliornis fulica; assembly: GCA_013399135.1. NCBI lineage: Eukaryota > Metazoa > Chordata > Aves > Gruiformes > Heliornithidae > Heliornis > Heliornis fulica. The sequence continues at coordinate 41,372 of VXBZ01000305.1, read as the reverse complement.
CTTATGTCAAATAAAAACTTTTACCTTATAACATTCTTCTGTGTTCTCTGCCTTTTGTGCAAACTTGTAACTGGGCATGCTGTTAACATAGATGACTTATCCCAAAACAAGGTTTGTGGGGGAACCTTGTTTTCCCCTGCCTCCTACAGACTTGCCAGCTTTCTTCTTGCTTGCTCATTCACTTCTTACAAGGAAATGCCATCATGGTTTTACTAGGAGTAAGTTAATCAGCACTGGTAATGGGGAAATCAGGCTTTTGGCTATTCCTACTGCAGAGGAGAGGGTGGCTAGAATCAAACCAGTTGTGCTGAGCTGGCAGGAGAGCTCTGCAGTTCCTCTGCTAACTGAGAGCTGTGTTGGGATGGGAAATGTCATTAACCTGTCACGGACAACACAGAATCAAAGCTTTAAAAACCTAATAAAATACTATGCTTCAGCTAGTTTCACTTGGGTAAAAAATCTGAGTCGAGGCCCTGAACTCCTTGGTGGCTGCCGTTTGCCCTGCCCCTGCCTGCTCCTGAGCCTTGCTAGGCCAGGCATCCCCTTTGCCCTGACCCTGTCCCATCCCAGGGGCAGTCTTCCCTGCCAGGACAGGCTCTGCTGTGGTGCCTGGGGTGGCAGTGGCAGATCCCAGTCTCACTCAAGTCTGAGGGAGGTGGGTGGTTGAGAAGGAAGGGCACCATCACTTTTAGGAAGATATATTCAGCCTGCCTCTTCTTCCTAGGTAGCAGTGTCTCAATTTTTCTATATATATTTTAATATATCTCCCAGTGAGTGTAAGACAGCAGCTAGCATGTGATGAGCAACTCCCTTGGCCCTGTGTGCCCTTGGCTGGTAGCAGAGACGTGTGTCGTTCTGCTGCCGGGGAGGCATCACGGTGGTAGTGCTGGGAGCAGCATGCTGCGAGGTGTGAACAGCCTGGCTCTGAGTTCTGGCGGGGGCTTAGGAGCCGAGAGCAGGGCCATCGCAGCTGCTTGCCGTGATAGCACTTTATGGCACATTCGTTCTCCAAATCCTCTTGTGAAGAAATAAATACTCTCTGCACAGGATACGAATCGGTAGCAAGAATGTTTCTGAGCCTCTGTGTGACTGCAGAGCTGCTTTTGTAACAGGAGTAGCAGAAATCCTTCTGTTATTTTCAGGGTTTGATGGGTGCTCTGGTGGCTTCTCACCCAAAATCTTCATGATGGACTGTTCTCCATCAAGAAAACTGAATGAGAAAAGTTACAAGGATTTGGTCTGATAATGTGTAGATTTAAAAGCTAAATTGTGCAACCTAATAATGGCTTAAGGCAAGAGGAATTGTTTTGGGCCACAGAGCAGGGTTTATTTTTGTCTCCTGTTTTAAAATTGTTTGGTAAACTATTTCACACACACGAGACGTTGCAGTGCAATGGAGCTCGTTGTTTATATGATTGGTTAAATAGATCAGAGATCCAGGTATGCTGAAATGCTGCTCCAAACAATATGCAGTCTAATACTTCCTGTGGAATTAAATAAATTGAAGCCTTTCACTTTAAATATATGGAAATCTCTTGACTTTAATGATACAATTGCAAGACTTTCCTACAGCCCCAAAGCACATGACTAATCTGGAGTGAGTCTTTGAAGTGCAAATTGTACATTTCCCACCAAACACTTCAAGTAAAAGATGGGAAACATCAATTCACACTACTGACAAAAAAAAAAAGACTCCAGTTTGTCACAAGAAGAAAGGCTTTAAATTTGCAATTCTCATCTACAAGATAAGGTGTTAATGAATTTTATATTTTATCCAGATGGGTATGTAAATTTCTTCTGAACTTTGTTACAGAGCATCATCTATTGTGCAGCTGCTGAAAAATGTGGGACTAGTCAGTTGAGGAGAAACACATCTCATTTACCTCGTGGTGCTTTTTTTTTCTAGTTCTTTCATGGATTCTGACATGGAAGCCTTGTACAACGCTGTGATTGAAATCAGTGGAAACATGTCTATCTTATTTTTAAAAAGTTTCGGATCAGGCCAGTATTGGAAGAGGGAGAAAATCTCCTGAGTTTAGTCAGAGTAAACAATATCCAACAAAAGTCCTACTAATTTTGTATTCTCTAGAAAATAACTTTTAATTTACTGAATGTAGTTTATTTCTTGGGGGAGAGGTGGAGGGTTCCATATAAATCACCTTGATGCTGCATTAGTTCCAATAATGTCAGACAATGACATTTCATCTACTTTCTCTCTGTGGAAGTAGACTAAGAGCTATAGAGCAAGAGTTGATATTCTAAAGACAGATCTATCTGAACAACAAAAACAAGAGTGTTGAACTATGATATAAAAAAAATCTCTTTTATAAGGTCTGATTTCTCTGTAAGTTGAAAGCTTTACATCAAGCATAGCTGAGCAATTTGCCACAACCTTATAGAAATCTTAAACTATCTGCAGTTAGGGGATTCTGCTTATGTGGAGTATCCTGTATTTCAATTTGTGCTGCCTATTGCTTCTTGTCATGTCACTGGATGTGCCTGAGAAGAGTGGCTCTATCTTCTTTACACCCATAGTGCCTATGAAGTTATGATGAAAGGGTTTTAAGTATTAGTAGCTCCAGATTAAAGTAAGTCAACCAGCTAATTTTGTTCTGGATGTGCTTTGTGTCCTTCAACTCTGTCTCAGCTCAGGTTCTGGCTTTTGTTTTAGCATGTGAAGTTGTATTGCAGATACAGGAGCTATTGAAGAAGAATTCAAAGCCTTTGTTAAAAAGGGAGAAGCAAACAGGTTTACAGACCTGGTCCCTACAGTTAAGTCCTAAGAACTATTTCATCTCTGAAATACACATACCTTAAGAAATAGGTGGGTGCACGCACCTGGCTTTTCATAATGATGCTATCCTTGAAGCATTTTAAAAATTTTGCTCTGGAAACACTCCTTAACCATGAATTCTGGCTCTGACTACTAGGAATTTTTCAAGTACAAACCATTTTCTAAGTGCAGAACTGAGTCTAACCTAGATCTATCTCATATATGGAGTAAATCACTACGACAAATTTCATGCTTGGCTAGAACAGCGTAAATGTAAAGTAGATTCATTGAAGTCAACTGGGTAACTGCAGATTTATGCTGCTGTTAGTGAGAACTCATTTGCTGGAAATGTTTTCTTTTTTACTCTCTCATTGCTACAGTTTCTATACCAGTAAAATGTGTAATAGTTTTGACTGGGTCTTAGCAGCATTCTAGCAATTAAATTGAAAAGAGGTAAAGCCTGCCCGAATCAGGTATAAATTGTTATTTTAAGTGCTTCCTTCCAGTAGGTTGTAGGAAACCTGTTTTTTTCTAGGAGGATGTAGGTTATGGTATCAGGCTGATTCTCTGTCCAGCCATTCCTCAGAATATTAACTCTTCTGTTAATGAAGATGCTGTGGTCTCAGAGACAGTAGATTCTGCATTTTGTGACAGTAGGTGTTCCAGAACAGACAGATAGTATTAGCTCATCCCTAGGGAAAGAAAGGATGTGGGGTGAACTTAATCTTAATTACCAGAGAAGCCACAAGGGAGAAAGGTGTTAAGGATGCTCTACTCGCAGGAATACTTCTTCCAGAAGTCAGATTTATTTATTGCATGTCAGAGAGCTCAAATATGAAATAACATAATACAAAACCCGATTTCATGAGCTTTGTTGTTCCTGCAAATCAGCAGATTGGTAAATACTAGCTTCTGTGAGTTAATGGTATCTTCTCTGTGTGGCTGAGGGAAAACAAGAGCATACCAGAGAGGTGGTAGATCACTGCAAATTGCAAATGGATTTTTTGGGTAAGCCATTCTTGCAAAATTATTATTCCTATTTTAATAATATGCACAAAAAGTGGGTTTCCTAGCTGTTAGCAGCACTGTTGCAGGACAGGATAGTGGGGGAAAGAGATTTGTGACTAAAACAGTGTCGATAACATGCCAGTATTTTGGTTACTGCGGAGAAGGGCTTCAACAGAGTAAAGTCTTTCCCTTTTCTCCACTCTGTACCCATAGTAAGAGCTGGGGATGGGCAAGATATTGGGAGAGAGGACACTGCTGGGACAGCTGACCCATATTGGTGATATTGCATCCTCACAACATTATGGGGTACTGAAAGAAGGGGCAGGGAGAGTTGGCGTTCCCCGTAGTGATTGCTCACAGATTGTCTGGGCATCAGTCTGCCAGCAGGAGGCGGTACACGACTGCTTTTTCATCACTTTTTGTTTGTTCTTTGTTTTTTCCCACTTTTTCCTTCACTGTGAAACTGTCTTTATGTTGACCCATATGTTTTCTCACATTTTCCTCTTCTCATTCTCTCTACTACACCACCATGGGGATGGGGACAGTGAGTGAGAGGCAGTGTGGGTGCTTGGCTGCTGCCTGGGGTCAACCTACAACACCTGCTAAGTTATTCTATGTATTTTTTCCTGTATCCTTTCTTGCCTGCTCAGTAACCCATTCCACAAGCTTGGTCAAAGTCCTTGCTTAGGGACAGAACTGAAGGACATCATACAGAGAGAAAATCCCTTCTCTGAAGTTATAGAATCCTACAATGGTTTGGGTTGGAAGAGACCTCAAGGTCCCAAAGGTTTCCCAAAGCCCCATCCAGCCTGGCCTTGAACACTGCCAGGGAGGGGGCAGCCGCAGCTTCTCTGGGCAGCCTGTGCCAGGGTCTCACTGCCTTCACAGGAATTTTTCTTTTCCTTTAATCTAAATCTGCACTCTTTCAGTTTAAAGCCAGTACTCCTCATCCCATCACTACACTCCCTGAATAAACAGTTCCTCTACATCTTTCCTGGAGGCCACCCTCATGTACCTGAAGGCACAATAAGGTCTTGATGGAGCCTTCTCTTCTCGAGGTTGAACAAACGCAATACTCTCAGTCTGTCTTGGTAGGAGAATCGCTTAAGCCCCCTGATCATCTTCGTTGCCCTCCTCTGGACACACTCCAACAACTCAATGCCTTTCCTGTACTGGGGATCCCAGATCTGGTCACAGTACTCCAGAGGCTTCTCATCAGAGCAGAGTTGAGGGGCAGAATCACCTCCCCACTCTGCTCTTCATGCTGATTTTGAGGCAATCTCCTCCCAGTCCAGTTGTCTCATAGTACATCATTCAAATAAGTCAAATGTGTTACACGGGACACTGAGCTTTCAATGAAGCTTAATGTTTTGCAGCTGGCAGCTTATGATATAAGCTGATCCTAGTGTCATCTTTTTAGTAAACAGTTTTTAAATGAATGGAATTGTTTTCCTGAGAAAGGCAGTCACCCACTGCTAACCTCATACAATTAGTTCCACTTTATGTAAACTTATAACTCTTGTAGAGATACCCATAGCTGAATCCTCCATTCAGTGCCTGCCTGAAACAAAAAGCAAACAGTATTTGCATTGTGTGTACTCAATTTGAGTATTTGTAACAATCTAACCATAGCAGAGCAGGTTTAAGCTTGTTGTTAACTCAGCTGCGACCTCAGTGGATGTGCTTTGCCAGGCAAACCTGAAGCTCCGCTTAGTGTAGTGAGACAAACCCACTGCAAGGTGCCTGGGGTATAAGAAATTTCACTTTAGAGATATCTGTGCAGCCACAACCTGTATTAGAGGTGATGACTCTGTATTTGGTCTCTTAACACAAAATTACGCAATTAGTTTAGATATTTGCTTTGCTTGCAAAAGCCTTCTTTCCTGATAGCACAATCACAAGGCAAGGGAGACTGTTTGCCCTATCTACTAGCCTGTGAAGTTATCATTAAATTCCTGGAGGAATTATTCAGATATTTGGAGAAAGAGTAAGATCATTGAAGATACTTCAGACAAGATAGTCTGTAACCACTTATTGGCACAATATCTTCTAAAATGTCATTGATTATTACCAACTGTGTCCATTAAAATTCAATTTTATATGACATTTTAAGCGGTGTGCTGGACAGTAAATTGCAAGATTGAATGTGTTTTTCCAAAGAAGAGGATGTAGACACAAGGGCAGATATACATTGCAGACCAGTAAGATTGCAATAAACTAAAGTACACTATCAATCTGCTGAATTAATGCAGGGGGGTTAATCCAGTGTATTTGCTGTAATAAAAATAGCGGTTGTCACAGGAAAGTATAGTGTTACCAGGCTTGATAGCTATTACAGCGATAAATATTAAGGGACAAGGCCATTCTTGAGGTGCCCATGTCAAAGTTGATGCCTAACATCTCAGGTGGGCCTGAAGATGAGGTTAAGGCTGAAGTTTCTTAGGATTCTTCCCTGTCCTGCAACAGTGCTGCTGGCAGCTAGACAACATACTTTTAGTGCATATTATTAGAATAGGGAGAATAATTTTGCAAGAATGGCTTATCCAAACAACCCTTTTGCAATATGCAGTGATCCAGTGCCTCTCTGGTATGCTCTTGTTTTTTTTCCCAGCTACACAAAGAAGATGCTATTAACTCAGAGAAGCTAATATTTACCAATCTGCTGATTTGCAGGAATAACTTGCTGTTGTTAAGTGGCAGATTAACTACCAGGAATTCTGTGTCCCATTACAGCTTCTGCTACTAGTGTTTTGGGGTTTTTTTTTTGGGGGGGTGGGGTTGGTGGTTTGGTTGGGGTTTTTTGGTTTGTTTGTTTTTCCTGGGTTTGGGGTTTTTTTTCCTTAACTTTCACTGTAACTCAGCAGCTCTGTATTTCACTTCCTTGCCTAATAACATGTAAAGCTTGTTGTGAGGTTGAAATCCTTAACATTCATAAAGCATTGTGCTACATCAGTAAAACCATGGAATTATTTTACAATAGCATAATAATGAAAGCAGTGACAGCATAGAAATAGAAGCCTTACTATTCATTCAGATTCACACTCTGGTTGAGATACTGGTTGGGTTTTTTGAGTTGAAAAATCTGACCTTAAAAATTCTCCTGTATTCAATCATATCAACCCATCAGAGCTCATTGTCCTGACTTCGGTTGTTGATTTCTCATTGTCTGGCATGAAGTGGAGGTGTGGATGGTGAGTTGGTTCCTGAGTGTTTGGAAAGAGCTCAGGCAGTCTGTACTTGACCCTTGTGTGTACGAAACTGAAATTTCACAGGCAGAGAAACTGAAACTTAATATGAAAGTGCTAGAGAAGTTGCTTAACAAACATCTCTTTTTGACCCTTCCCTACTTTAATAGCAGAGCCACATGAAGGTGAAAGAGGAACTAGGCTAGTTGCTAGGAGTGTAAAACTTGAGTTGCACAGCTCCTTAACAAAATAAGCAAAAGCTTAAACATACCATCATGCGTCTTCTTTAACAAATAGTAACAGGTTTCCTTTTCCCAGCATGTAGTAAGAAAATAGATGCAAACAACAGAAATAACTGTTAGTTCCTCCACCACTGGCTTGATTTATTTTAATTATTTTTTAATTGATTAAGCTATCTGGATGCTGCCATACCCATTGCAGTATGTGATGGGTCCTTGCTGAACTGCAATTAATTTGTACTACCTCATTCAGCTGCATTTTCAACCAATGCTTTTACCTTCTGTTTCTCTGACCAGCTGATATTTTCCTTTCATGGCCTTCACTCTACTTTGTCAAAATTGGGCTAATGGCATGCAGAAAAGGACTTTTTGTGAGTACTTGCTGCTAAAGTCTATATCTCCTTACATTTTTGTCAAATATAAGCAGTGATATTTAGAGAGTACACTTGAGTCCACCTGACTTAATATTGCTTCACAAGCGGCAGAAGTTAAATCCTTTCCCCCTTTTTACTGTGAGCCTTGCATCAAAATGATAGCATACTTGAAAGTCAAGTTCCCTACCTGTCAAAATCTCAGTACAGCCTCTTTAGTGATAAACCACTCCTAATCACTGGAATAGATTATCATTCTGTCATTATTAGTTCTCCTTTTGTAGAGCTGTTCCTAGGGCAATGCTGAATGAACCATGTTTGAATAGAACCTCTGAGAAGTTTTATGTGTTTTACATGTGTTTGAGCTACAAAAACAAGTGTGCCTGTCTCCTGCTTCTGCTTTCATTTTTCTCATACTTTCATTTGTATTGGAAATAGCCATGTCCACCCACACTCACCTACCATCACTGCAGGTTTTACTACGAGAGAAGAACTTGGGTATGGTTTTGGACACAAATAGCAAAACTACTGTAGCAGCCTCTGTACAGCTGAGAGAGTCACATAAGCTTCTCTAATTTCATTTCAGAGTTCCATCTGCTCTGAGGTCAAGGAGGATGACGAGTGAGATGGAAACAGCAGCAGCAGCAAGTAGAAACCATTAACTAATTGGAAGAGAAAGGTGTCCATTCTTTGGTTAGAGAGCAATTCTGATTAAAATATGTCAAGGGTACCTATGAGAAGTTATTGAGAAAAGTAAAAGTAAAATGCCTTCCCAAACACTGTGATGTGAAAGGTAAGGTTAGAAAAATTCCCTGAGGTAGTACAGAATTATTTTTACACAAGGGGATGCAATACTGTGGGCTAATACAAGATATCTGAATGCTAGCTATAGATAGTGATATCACTACAGGTGTTGTTCAATGTTAGAGGATGAGCAGAAGCTTTGAGAGTACCTTACATAGTGGACTAGAGAACTGGGAAATATTTGTATTTTCTCTACTCAGTCTGGAAATCTATGTCTAATTTCACAAGGTTTCCAAAAAGATTCCTCCAGCTTTATTCTTTTGGAGGCATATACTCACAAGAAGGAAAAATAAAGTCTAAAGGCTCTGTGGTTTTTTCTGTTTGCTTGTCCAGAACCTTTTCTTCAAGAAAAGTGAATGGAATAAACACAAACTTCTCAAAAATATACCGCGTGGATTGTGATGTACCAAATGGTTCAAACCTAAGTGTCTGCTGGATAGGGCTGAGGATATAAGGACCAAAGAATAGCAGAGGATGAATATTTGTTCTTTGGCTCATTCTCAGAATTTTTCACAATTATGTTCTACCCTTTCCCAGAGAAAAACATAAACTTCCAATTTTTTTTCTTTCAAGGATGAAACAACCAGATGCAAGAAAAACATCAGAAAAGGAAGGGAGAATTCAGGAAGAGGAAGATAAACGCAAGCTATAAAGCATACATCCTCCACAATAGATTTTTTGAAAAAAACACTTAAGATTGAAAAGGGTATCACTAAGCATGTCGTCTCATGGTACTTCTCACAGTGCATGTGCTCTCATTTTTCCTTTTGGGGCTTCCCAGTGAAGTGCAGTTTAAACTGCTCAAATTACAATGTACGGTCCTGAAAGACTGTATGGTCCCTGTGCCAGGCAAGAGCTCCTGGAGAGCAGTTTGTTGCAAACCACAAGTTTTTAGATGCATCATCAGTACCTGGGGAACGCCCAGTTAGTTTATATTCATGGCTCATCCATCATTATGTAAAGACAGAACTCAGGCATAATGGGACAAAATGTAGCTCAGAGTACTTTTTTTCAGATGGCCCATCTGGCAGTCTAGTCACACCTGTCCTGGCAGTGGGCTCATTCAAAGCAAGAATAGCATACTGCTTTTGTTTGTTCACATCAAGGTGAGGGTTGAGACACTACAGCTCAGAAACCGGAGTGATTGAAGTTAGGTTTTACACACATTTTAAGGTCCTCTCATGTGCAGCATAAAACCTTTCAGAAAAAGTGTTGCTATATTTGTGCTTGTCTACTTTTAAAATGAACTCACAAAAATATATAAAAGAGGATTTAAAGTGCTTTGTACCTGTGTGTCTCAAAAAAAAAAAAAGAAAGATTTAAACCAAACACACAACCCACCCTATCTCATTGAATTAGATGAGCATATCCCATGGAATTTGTATCTATTTAAAACTTTAAATAAACACTAACACGTGAAATCTTCTTTTCCATACTACCTGAATAGTTTGGGAAATGGCAGCCTACAATGCACAAACAGGAACAAAATAATGGAAAAATCCACATTAACTCTTCTTGACCTAAGTAAGGCATTTGACACTGTCTCCCACAGCATCCTGGTAGGTAAACTGAGGAAGTGTGGCCTGGAGGGTAGAGTAGTGAGGTGGATTGAAAGCTGACTGAAGGGAAGAAGCCAGTGAGTTGTGATCAGTGAGACGGAGTCTGGCTGGAGGCCTGTAACTAGTGGAGTCCCTCAGGGGTCAGTACTGGGACCAGTACTGTTCAAAGTATTCACTGATGGCCTGGGTGAGGGAATAGAGTCACACAGTCAGCAAGTTTGCTGAAGACACCAAGCTGGGAGGGGTGGCTGATACACCAGAAGGTTGTGCTGCCATTCAACAAGATTTAGACAGGCTGGAGAGATGGGCAGGGAAAAATTGAATGAGATTGAACTAGGACAAGTGTNCTCTACTCTGCCCTGGTGAGACCTCACCTGGAATATTGTGTCCAGTTCTGGGCCCCTTGCTTCAGGAAGGACATAGAACTCCTTGAAAGAGTTCAGTGCAGGACCACCAAGACGGCTGAGGGAGTGGAACATCTTCCTGCTGAGGACAGGCTGAGGGAGCTGGGTCTCTTTAGCTTGGAGAAGAGGAGACTGAGGGGTGACCTCATTAATGCTTATAAATATGTTAAGGGTGAGTGTCAAGAGGATGGAACCAGGCTCTTCTCAGTGATGGACAGTGATAAGACAAGGGGCAATGGTTCCAAACTGGAGCATAAGAAGTTCTATGTGAATGTAAGGAAAAACTTTTTCACTGTGAGGGTGACGGAGCCCTGGAACAGGCTACCCAGAAAGTTTGTGGAGTCTCCTTCTCTGGAGACATTCAAGACCAATCTGGCCACATTCCTGTGTGGTTTAATCTAGGTGATCCTGCTTGGGCAGGGGGGTTGAACTAGATGATCTTTCGAGGTCCCTTCCAACTCCTAATGTTCTCTAATTCTGTAAAATGATGATCACTTGTTCTTAGGGCTCTTTCTCCTTAGTTATGAAATGGAAGATACATTGCTCAGTCAAATCTGAGAGCAAATGAACTGCTCTCTTCCTTATTCTAATCTCCCCAAATATATTCATGCCAAGTAGTAGAAATTTCCTTTGGAATTCAAAATTATTTTTGTAAAACTTTCTGGGAAGTTGCATAAAAGGAATAAAAAGGAATAAAAGTGTGTTTTGGTGGCTTTCTGACCAATTCAGTCCAGTGTGTTTTCAGTGTTGCATTGCTATTGGTAAAAAAGTAGTTAACAAATAAGAAAATTATAGTATTTACCACTGTTGCCCTTTGATTCAGAAGGAGACATGCTTGTAAGTTATGAGCAGCTTGTAGATAATAAGCTATATTTAATGTACAGGGTAAAGCAAATGCTATTGAAGCCACACAAAATCCTACATAATTGAGATGTAACTTCTCTGCAGTCAGCTTCTTCCTATCAAGGCCATTACAAAGTGTTACGAGATGTGATGTTATTTTCCATTTCGTGATGACTGGTTCCATTGGTTTTGTCTGCTATACACAAAACATTAATCTTTCTGGAGTATATATTCATTTATTCCTGTGGTACCTTCTTCAAAGCTTTCTATTGATTTATGCTTTTCATCTGTCATTTACAAGTAACTGTTCCAGCCCTTGTGATTTTTTTTTAATCCATTCCCTAGATTCCTGTTGCTATTGATTTTTTTTTCTACTTCTGTGTGCTGTTTTCCAGATTTAATCCTTTTTTTTTTTTTTGCAGCTTGCAGCTTTTCTTTTTTAAATATGTATAAAAAGAAAGCCTGGTATAATCACCTGTCTGTCTAATAAAGGACATAACCAATAACTGTGGTGCTATATTTCCAATTCTTCATCTTTCAGAAAGATATTAATGATTTTTAGTACATCTAATACAGAATGGTAGCAGAAGGGATTGAAGTTTCTTTGAATATGCTAACTCATTCTCTTTCTCTTTGTTGTCTTGACCTAAATATGGTTTATAAAAACCCCTGAAAATCTAGTTTAACTTTTGGGGGGATTCCTCCTTCCCAGTTATGTTCCCTTCCTCTCCTCTTCATTACCTTTTCAATGCCTACACTGCAAGCAGGCTAGTGGCCTGCATATACATAATGGACCACCATGATTAGAGTCTCTGCATAATGTGCCAGCAGAGACAGTTGCAGGTTATAAGTGTTTGAGGGAGTTGCAGGTGTTTTGATGGTTTAAGAGTCAACATAAATACCTTTGAAATATCTCATAAATTGGTTCTTTATTAAGTTAGGGAAGCTTGGGAAAATAACCATAATTTTTATTTTCTAATAAAGCTCAAGTAATGCTGAAGTACAGAGCACTATACCCACCTCTGCACTAAAATGCAACTGGAAGTTTGTTCTCTTTGTACACAGCAAAGAAGGAGATCGAGGTGGAGGTGGTGGCAATCTATGAGGCATACAAACATTATTCTTTCTATTCTGTCCCGTCCCGTCCTGTCCTGTCCTGTCCTGTCCTGTCCTGTCCTGTCCTGTCCTGTCCCTGAAATGAGGTTGCTAGCATATAGGTACACAAAATGACTTGCCCTGCACCAAAGGAAGAATGTCAACTTCCCCAGCCTAACACCAAACAAACTTGTTTCTTAGGAATGTGTTTATTATATCCAGAAGTTTAAGAAGTGTACCTAGTAATAGACTGGAATTAAAAAAAAAAAGAAATCTACTTCAACACTTTCTACTCAGTTTTCTACTTGTCCTTAGATTCATATGTGTGTCAATCTGGTCCTAGCAGCACTGCTGACATTTCAAAAGACCCCCTTGAAAACAAAATGGAAAGAAAAAACAAGGCTGTGGTGTGGTTTAGGTGCCAGAATCCTAGATGCTCATTTTGGGGGATTTTTTTTTTCCTTCACTCCCAATCCATTGCCAATTAGTCTACCACATAAGCAGCAAATGCCTTCACTGAGCACTGCTAATTGGGAAATATCAGAAATAGCATGAGGTCCTGCCTTTCTTTTCTTGACAATGATCTAATATTCATGTTATGATACATGTAACATTTACAGTTACATGTATCTGTAGAGGCAGTAGAGGATGAGTTTCAGGTTTGGGGTTTGATGTTTGTTAGTTTTAAAGAAATAGTATCCAAATATTCATTTAGTCACTCTGTAGTTTTAGGGTCAGATTACTGGCTGATACAAAAACATCACTGACTTTTGTTTTTTTTATTTTTTTAAGGAGTTTTGCTATTAAAGAGCTGAAATGGTGCTTTCAATTCAGTTAATAAAGGCTTTCAATTCAGTTGGTAGAGTGCTCATTGTTTTTGGGGAATGGGAAGTGAGAAAGAGAGCTTATTTAAGAATGCTACTGGACAAAAGAGATAAAATTAAAACTTTGTTACTCTTAAATTCTATCAGAAATCCTACCTGCTGATTCATTGTTTGAAGTTATGAACAAAGAGTTCAGACGCAACAAAAGACAGGTAGATGCTGTGATATCCCCCTGGAAATAAGACTCCCTCAAGCATCAAAATGCTTTCAGTGCTCATCGGTGGGGGGTGATGTGGAAAGTGCTTTTTCATTGGGAAAAAAAAAATTCTATAGTCTCATCTTCACATTTAACAGCCTCGCTTTTGGTATGAAAGGCATTTGACAAGTGAACCCATTACGATAATCAGGAGTGCTGCTCTAACAACTGCTGTCAGGCAAAGAGCTTCTGTTCTCTTTCTCTCTTCTCTCTTCCTACTCCTTGACTTAACAGCTAAATTCAATGAACCGATTCAAGCTGTAAATAAATAACTCTTAAATAATCTGGAATCTTGGGGCCTGGCTTTCCACTTCTACACTTTTCTGTCCCTTCTGAAATCAAAGAAAAAAATTAAAATGCTTCTAGATTCTTATTTTCCATTCCAAGAAATAGCTACATGAATAAAAAAGGCATTACCTCAAAACATAAGCTTACTGCTCTAAATGCCAGGATACAGTAGGGTGGAAAATGCCCATCCTGTGTAACAGCAGATGTGTCCTTGTACCTTAATCTTGCATAGTAATGAAGTAAGTTATAATGTGCTGCATGTTTATTTGTTAGGCTTATACAGGGCAAGCAGTACACCAGTATAACTATTTTGGCAAGAAAAACACGCTCTTACAAAAATAGTTGGGCTGCTCTAGTAAGTATAAGCAGATTCATGTATGTAGTTGAACTCTTTCCATTTACAGATTATGGGGTTATTCAACATGTGGGTTTTGGTTAAGCACCAATTCCAAAATTGGTAGCTGTGAGAGTAATTAAGTTCATTATCTTACTATTGAACATTTTTTAAACTATGTAACTGGGACCAAAATTTGATTTCTTTATTCCCTGCAGTTTTATTTGTGGTTTTGCTTTCCATTTGGAAGTGGAGCCAAGGTCACAGAACATTTCAATAACCAACAGTCGATGGCTGCTAAATATCATTCCCCTGAATACAATTNGTGCATTGTCCATTTGCTCTAAATGCATCTTTGATGGATGCTTCTGTATCTTTATGATAGATTTCCCTCCTTCTCTCTCTGTGCCCCCCCCCAATAACTCAATTGAATGAAGTCTTACATTGTTGTAATAATCAATGGTGATATAAAATCAATTAGAAATTGCTCTGGCATTATGAAACTGAGATTCTGGGTCAGATTCTAGGTATAAAGTAATCAAAATGCTTAACCTTCTATAGTATAAGGGTTTTAGGGGTTAATTTTCACTAAAAAAACTTGATTATATTTGTAGTTAAGTGGTACAACTATTATAACTGTATATTATTATAACTGCTTTTGATGCAACTCAAAATTATCATTCAAAATCTTAATTTTTAAGTGAGGAACTGGAAATAGGTGAATGACCTCTTCTTAGTTCATCCTGTTAACTCAATGTTTTATTTCATAACGGAGTATCTCTTATCACAGTGATGGGTTTACTCTTATATGTCCCATCAGAATCTGATGGATGTGTCAGATGCTCTTCACAACTGGTGCTGCCTTTGGCAAGTGGAATGCAAATTGGGCTTCGGAATCAAGGCTAACTAGGGGGAAAGAAAGAGGTTAGTAGAGGTGCTTCCAAAAATAAAATGTGAATCACAGCAGTGATGGTACTGATTTGCATATAGAATCATAGGATGGTATATTTCCTTAAAGGTTTAATTAGAGATGTTGTTACATATATGGCCTAATCTCCATTCATTGACACATTCCTACCTCTTGCCTTCTAAAAATTGTTTAATAAAATTCTGATCCTGCTGAAATCACTGCTAAAATACAAATCCATTTCAGTGTGGCAAATGTTCATACTTGAAGTTCAGGCTTCATGAAATTTAGAGCACTAGCTTATTGAGAGGAGGGACAGTTGCTTTAGCTATCTTTTTACTTTGGACTACAGTAGGTGATTTCCCATTCTTTTTGCTACCTATCAGTAATGCTAATATCTTAAACCAAATCAAAATAAAACAAGAACAAAAACCCCAACTATAAAACCCCAAAAGAAACACCCCCCAAGCAAACCCCCCTAATCTGTGCAGAAAGATACCCCTTACAGCAGAACTGAATCTTAGAAGAATGTTCTTTTATATATCGTGTGTGCTTAAAAAGTCCACCTAGCACATAATTATTATGAAAAAGGTGAACTGTCCTTTTTGCTCTGCACAGTCTGAGACTGATACCTATCCCATTTAGAACCTTTTCCTCTGAGAAGACCTGTGTGCTACTCATTCTAAGGGGCTGGGCCACAATGGTAGTATTTTTACACCCCTTTTTGCCTGCTTTGTGTATGTCCAGTTCTATTTTGTTTCAGCACAGATGGATGAAAGAACACCAAAACCAAAGCAAAAAAAAAACAAACCAAAGATGCAAGTCATTTACTTTAACAGTGTTTAGGTGACATGATTAGAAATGCAGTTTTCTGTACAGTCAATGGAGTCAAGTTTTTCCTAGGCAGTACTTCAGATGCCGTCAATTAGAAGGCATGGATACCTACTTGGAAGTTTACCTTTTAATTAGATAATTAGATAAGTAAAATCAGGTAATTTTAATTAGAGCATACCATAAAGTTGGTACTGCTTAGAGCATATTTTTAGAGGGGAAGTTGATAAATTTGTGTGTGTGAACAAATATCTGCATTACTTTTGTATCTTTCTCCTTCAGGCCTTTTCCTTTTTTTTTTTTTTTTTTTTTAAATTCACATTCAGATCTTTTTCATTGGCTCATATCATTCCAAAAACATTTCAAAGCCAAGATTTGATTTTGAGTTTTATTCTTGGCTCTCCTGCCAATCTGTTTAACCATTTATTAAGTGTCTATCACAGCAGTCTCTTTCTTACCCTGTACACATATTAGGAATCATTAGCTTTGCCACTAGAGGATAAGCATCCACATGGAAGAGCTCTGTAATGCACACAAGGTGCAGTATATTGACATTACATCATATGCCTTGTTATATTACCAAAACAATTAAGTTATCTGAGTAGCAACACTGTATGTACACATCACATCATTTTAAAATCAAAGCACTTAGAAGCAAAGAAATTAATAATTAAGAACACATAAAACTTATGCTGCCCACACAGTAAGTACATTATTCTTATCAAGACTTTTACCTTCCCAGACTATGAGCTCCTCAGTGAAGGAATATTTTCTTTTTTTTTTTGCTGCTGTTCCATACTTGTCTACAGTCTAACATGAGAGTAGCCTGTCTGCTCTACAGCAAAAGCAGGGGAAGCCAAGAAAGATCCCTCATCTTAAAAGTAATATGTAGCTCATCTAATAATTTTAATTTTAATCTAAGTTGACAATTATTCAGTCCCTAATAATTTCTAAGTATAATGGATTGGCCATTGTTTAACTTTGATTTCTTACTACCTGAGCAAAAATTTCATCTTCTGGAAACTGCACTGAGGTCACAGGTGCCAGGACCTCATGCCCCTAAAGCAATCTTACCTGAACTGACAAATTTTAACCACAAGGATCTTTTTGACTGTCCTGTAAAATGAGAGTACCAAACTGGTCACTACCCTAAACAAGACCTGGGAGATAGCGATTAGCAAAGAAACACTTCTCTACCGCAGCAAGATATGTTATACACTGCTTTGTGCAGTTAGTTCCATTCAGTTCATGACTTCTGCCAGTAGCACTTTAGCTTTCTTCTTCCATGCTTCATCTCTCAGACCATCTGTATAGCAAGGTGACTTATGAGTCTGAAGGCATAGCAGCCTGGATTTTGACACAATCATATCCATAGTCATGTACCAGTGCTGGATATGCTCCAAGACACTTCCGCTAAAGAGGCCTGTGTCTTCACTGTGCAATCTGTGATGAGCCTAATTGGCACACCTGCTTTCAGGCTGTTGTTGGGAAAACTTGCATGATGTGATTTTAAGCATGTTACTACTCTGAAACCCTTTTTCTGAGCTTATGTTAACTGTCTATGTCTCAAATGCTAAGACTTCAAGGTCTGCCTTTCCTCTGTTTTGTTGCAAAAAAAAATACAGCATTTTGCAAAAATGCCTGGCATTAGGTTCTGTCATATGTGTGTAACAGTGCATGTGTGTGTGTGTGTGTGTATATATAAAATTTCTTAGCTAGCATAAAGAAGCTCAGTAGAAAAAGATGACATTTTAGAATACAGTCAGAACAGTAAAAATCTTCACAAGTCTGTGAGGAATTGCATATATAATTAAAAATATCAGCTCAGACTTTCAGTTTTCATAGTACCTTTACTTTAAGACTAGGCAGAAAGTGTATGAGCTGTCATGGTTTAGTAGTTATTTAGAAATTTGAGGACTTCTTTTCATAGGATTTCCATCCCTTCAGCCTTCTGTATTCCCTTCCATTTCTACAGCTGTAATTTATATTCTCATGTCATACATGTCACTAGAAAATGCATGTACATAAAAAATCATATAAATGTTGATGAACTGGAGTCATGCAGAACTGTTTTTAAGATTCAACTTACCTACTTCTTGTCTCTATTTATCATTGATGAACTTTTCCTAAGCCTGCCATTATTTTTTTCCATTCTCTATTTCCAACAAACAGTAAGAAGTAGGATCAATTTGTTTCCTCTTTATATGAGTTATTAGTACTGCAAATTTCCTTTCTCACTGCAATATATCAATATTTATTTACAACATTATTTAGGTTCACTCTTGTAGCAACACTTATTCTACAATGCTGAACCAAAGCTTGGTTGTTGTTCTGGACTGCTTATCTAACAGTTCATGAACTATAGAGAGAAAAGGTAGGATTTAATTTTTGGGAAAAAAAATTGTTTTATGAACTTTACAGAAGGTGAATTATCTCCCTTCTGCTTGAGAGACCCTAAAATGTGAATCCTTATTCCACTTGCTTAACATTCATCTGTGTAGAGAAAAGGTCTAGTTCGATTCTCACATGCTTCTTTATTTTGGTGTATTACATTCACAGTAGAAAATTTCATCCTATTTCAAATCATATTTCAGTGCTTGGGTGAGATCTATAAAAGCTTCCAGAGCTGATGTCCAAGCTATTGCTTGAATTGCCATTGAGGAAATGCACTTACAGTCAAGGAGCAAGGAGGAAAAAGAAATGATCTGAGGAGGAAGATGATCCCACAGGGTAAGTACACTCAGATCTGGAGTCATGCAGGTATCTGGTTTCACGCATGTAACCTTGACCATTTCTTAAATCTCTCTGCCCCAATGTTCTCAGCTGCAGAGCAGTATTAATAATATTTACCAGCCAGTGGTAGTGGATCACTAATCAGTCGGAATACATGCAATAAAAAATAGTGTGCGTGTTTATTGGTTGGATAATAATGATTCTTCAGGCAATCACAACCTGATGCCAATTTTCAGCTGGTGATGCCTGGCAGAAGCCACTATGCAAATTCCCAGGAGAGACAGCATTCAACCTTCACAAGGGGACAACAATTTACTAGTGGAACGGTTTGCCTGGGAACACGGTATCTTTTCCACCATCCGAACTGTTTATTTCCCAAAGTCGTGTTTTTGCCGAATGAGGCTGCTAGCCGTATGTCCCCAACACCACTCCCCGCCACCCTACCCTAGGGATGCCCCGGTTCTCCCCGCCCGGGCTGCGGGAGCCCTGCTCCCCGAGACGGCTGCCGCTCTCCGGGCCGACTGCCGCTCTCCGCGGTGCTGAAACGCCGCTGCCGCGGGAGCGCGGCAACTTTCCGACTCCGCCCGTGCGTGCGTCCGCATTTTTCGGGAGCGCGGCCTGTAATTAAGCTAACTCCTCCCTTCGGCTGCAATAATTGCACTGCCAGAAGCCCGG
>VXBZ01000305.1:0-22174 GCA_013399135.1 Heliornis fulica | reverse complement strand
TTGGTTTTTGTGGGTTTTTTTCCCCTGACAGATCAAGTAAGCGGGCTGCGCCCGGGCCGTGCGGACCGGGGACTTTGAGTCCCGCGGGAGCTGCCCGCCGCCTTTCCCTGAAGAACTTAGGGCACGCCTCCGGCACCTCCTGGGACCGCGGCTTCCCGGCGCGCCCCTCACTTCCTCCAGGTANAGGGGAAGAAAAGGCGGAACCCTGCCGTTTAACATCCACCTCCCCTCCCCCGGGGAGGCCGGGCGGGACTGGGGCCGGGAGGAGCTCAGAGTCCGCCTCGTCCGACCTCCCCTCCCCCGAGGTGCGCGGCGGAGCAGCCGCCCCCTTCCGGGCTGCCTCCCTTCGGCGCCTTCCCGGCTGGTTCCCGCGCATCGCCCCTCAGATGCTTGGTGCTCCCCCGGGAGGCGCCTCCCGCCAGGTAACTTCCCAAAGTTGTACCGGGGCTGGAGCGCCAGCCGAGGGCGAGGAATGAGGCGGGGAAGCGGAATCTGGCCGGCCGGGGGTTGCGGAGCCCAAGGGCAAAAATAAATTCCCGGGGCAGCGGGGGATAACGCGTGGCTCAGAATTGCGCTCTGCTTCTAGGTAGTCTGTCCAGGGCATCCCTCAGAATGTTAACGCCAAAGCTAAGGGAGCAGCCAGTACAGGGCTGGAGTTTTGCTCGTCTATCCTCTTTTACCTACGATTTAATGCATAAAAACGTTTTTTATTTCAGAGTATGCAAAGTATGATGCAAAGTATAGAGCGGTTTGGCTCATAAACGGTATTAGAGTGTAGTATGTACGTTGGAATTGCATGCTTCCTTTATTAGTCTGGGACTAGTGTAATATGTTCAATTTTGTTAATGGTAATAGAAAGGGAAGTTAGGCACTAAAAATAGTTGTAATTAGCTTTGGGAGAAGTAATACTAATGCAAATAAGGTTGATGACGCTTCAGTATAAGCATGTTTCACTAAAGAAAACCTAACCATATAAATTTAGGTTTTCTGCAACCAACAAAGCAGGAGGCCTTTCTTCCGCAGTTATCCTGACTGGATAAGAGGAAAGGTATTCATTGCATACGTATGCATAGAGATAAAGAATTTATGGTTGAGAAAGTACATTAATCCTCGTGATGGGTCTTAACATAGGCTTTTAGGATTGCAGAAATAGTCTGATTTTATTGGTGAAAACAACCTCAACTTGGGTCAAGAATTGCCAGGGTACCAGCTATAAATCAGGGGAAATAACTGTCCTGCTAGCCAAAGACATGTTTCGCTATGCAAACTTGTTGATCCTGGGTGACTTACTTCAGATTTAACCTATAATATATATACCTCATGAATTAAAAGACTTGTGAAAAATCAATCCTATTTTGTTATTAATTTAATGGAAATTATTCCTCTAGTTATGTTACATGTTACGTTTCAGGTGCTTCTGTTTTAGGTGGTACAGGTTTCACTATTTCTCTGGTATTTCTGTGCAGATAAAAGTAGTAATTTCATTGGTCATTATTTATAGTGTTAGCCAGAAGTATGGAGACAATTTTTTAAAAAGGATTAATTCACTTGTCTTGTGCTTTATGCTGGGGAGTGGGAAGTAGGCATACAGTTTGAATTTGATGCAAGTAGAGGAGGGGTTTACCTGCATTTCCCTTCCAAGACCTCATCAACAGTGTGAGTTGGAGAAGTTAGAATGATTAATAGAGATGCAGTATTTTCATAAGGTTGTTGCTGCAAATAACAATTACAGTGTACATTCAGTTGTCAGTGTTAAGAACCCATGTGCACTCAAAATTCAAACAGCAGATGTATAGATTTCTTTAAAGTTCATATGTAGAAATTGGGTGTATATTTGTAGTTTTCCTTTCTTGAACAACTTTTATGTCTATGCAGAGGGCTGTCACCTGATCTACGTGTCACTCAAGCTCCTGAGAGTTTACATATGGTGTGCAGTTTCTCAGAGTAGTTATGAATTTCAGTTGCATGCTTTTCTCTTACTTCAGAATGAATGAGTCTGTGTTGATGTCAGTAGAGCTCTTGAAATCAATGGAGAGAAATGCTTATACTGAGGATTACTTTAATCCAGAATTCCTAAATTAAGCAGGTTAAAAATAATCAGTAAATAAGAAAAAATCTCACCCAATCCTACATCCAGTCATAAACAAATTATAAGAAAAAGGGAGAAATAACTTTACAGATAAAAGCCATTTCTTGATATGTTTTCACTAAATTTCATTGGAAACATTAATCCTACTGAAAATTTTTATGTCAGTTCAAGTACTAGGTCGGTGCTATCACCTTCCTTTATTCCTTGTAGACCACTTCTTTTGTGCTAAATTTAAGTTTCCCAACTACAAGAGATCAACAAGCTTTTTAACAAGTAGCCATTGAAGCTGCCTGACATGCCTCTGAAACTGGAAGTCCAGTCATCTGTTTAAAGAAGGTTTAGAACTGGTGTTTTTGTCAGATATCTGAATGGTGAAGAAACAGTTTATCTGACTCCAATTCCCTTGGAATTTGTGTGGGTTTTTTTTTTTTTGTTTTGTTTTGGTTTTGTTTTTTTTTTTTCCTGTGAAATAACTAATCTTAATGAATGCAGGGAATTGGTATTAGATTAAATCTTTATCTGTGGTTCAGCTCATTGAAAAAACTTAGGAGTGCCTTCAGCTTAAGGGCTTTGCCTTTAAAAGTTGAAGGTAGAGAACCTGTTACAGGGTGAGCTGGAAATTATAAGGAGCAACACATGACCACTTAGAAACTACCCACTGACAATATTTTGTAAGAAGGAGAAAGCAGTCTGCATCTGTGGAAAAAAAAAGAACCAAAACCCCACCTGGACTCCAAAAACAGTCAAAATATTTAATTAGTCTCTGATATCCTACTAATGCATATTTAGCTTACTGTGAGTGAAAGAAGAATCTTTGCAGACTAGTAGCAACCTTTATGAGACAGAGACAAGCTCCATGGCTACAGCTGAGGCAGAAGTTGCCAATACTGGACAAGAGGGGTTAAATCTAGGTGAAAGGGGAAAAATAATGGTAGTGTTTGTCCAAAAAAAAAAATCTCAGTCAAAGTGTCAAAATGAGATATTGCTTTTATTACCCTGTACTGATGCTCAGGCATTGATTTTTCTTTTATCTGCTGGCCTGCTTCTCCATCAGCAGAATTTCTTCATCAGCTCTTCTTAGCACCTCACAACTTCATGGGGTTTGAATGGAAGTCATGGCTGGGTCCCTGGCAGGTAACATACTCTTGGATATGGGGAAAACATATTATATACTATGTTGATATTTATGGTGTAACATTTTTTTGCCTTTTCTTACTTGTTTAAAATCATGGTGTGTAAAGTAGCTTTGTTTTTTTCATCAGGACAGGTTCCAAACCCCAAGGCCTCCACAAACACTAGTTTTTCTTTTAAACATAAGACAAATGCCCCATAGTAATAAATCCAAACTAACAGCCACAAAAGCATTTCCTTCTCTGTTCACCCCATAAACAAGAAATTTCTGTCACCGAAATACACTAGCTGGAGCCCAGAATCGATGACAGAAAATACTGGGTGAAGGATGGAATTAGGATGGAATAAGGTGATGTGCTAGGAAGTTTGGTCAGAATAAAGACCTCTGAGGGCAAACACTTTGCAGCCTGTGAGCTGAAAAGTTAGATGTTTCTAGCCCTGGTGGATCAGGCCTTTTAAATCACTAGATTCAACATTGTTATGCATAGGAAAGTTATTAAAAGAATTTCTTGAGGACTTTAAAATTTACTAGCTATCATGTTTTTTATGCTATAGAAGAAGGCCAGACAGCTAAACTCTGGAGAGATCCTTTAGAAGATATGTGAGCGTAATAAGCATTAAAAACTGCTATGCTACTCTCAAAACACTTTTTGGTAAATTATGCACTTTCTGACTACATGAAGGAATGATTGCTGGTACAGGTGGAGCATTAACTATCTCATTCCCCTGGAGTTTATGGCTACTTGGATGTTATACACTCAGTGTAATAAGAAAAAGCTGCTCCTACCTCTGTTGGTACTCCCACTCCACTTTTCCCATTCTTCAGTTACTCTGCTGACGAACCGTCTTTACAAATGCCTCAAAATTATTTTAAGTTAGGCAGGGGGGATTAACTATGGCAAGAATGACTGTGTCGGTATTCCTTAATAGTGGTAGTAATGTAAAATATGCAGTATATAAACATGGTAATTTAGTAAGTTAAATGATGAACAGATGTCTCAGCTATACTATGTGATGTCCCACTGGATGTATTCCTTCAAACAGTTTCCAGCTAATTCAGTTTTTCTACACAGTCCTGTCCAATATTATTATGTACATTTGTAACTATACAATACATAAATAAATAAATAAATAAATAAGGCTGAGAGGGACTAAACTTGCTCTCAGGCACGTTTGGAAATCCTACACATATCAAATAGCACAACTGGGATGTATTTGTGTTTGGGAAAGGTGTCAGTTTTTGATGAACCAACTCAGAATTTACCGTCCTGCTTGTATGCACCTGAGCTGCTCTACAAATCAGTCTGCCATCTCCCATCCCTTAGCTGCTCTCTATTAAGACTTAAAAGTCTGTTGACTGCTGCAAGAGACTGAATAACTGATTTCTGCAGCCGTGCTCCCATGTTGGGAAAACTACAGTTCTGCTTCCACATTCTCGGGAGTGCAGTGGGCCGCATGGGCTCCTGAGCAAGTTCTAGTGGTGATTTACCATTCCTATTTGTGTGCCACATCCAGAGATTTCAGAGTGATTTCCAACCATTAGGTACACATTATGACACTCATGCAGCCATTACGCTGGCTGTTCTGATAGGAGTAGGGACTTTGTTTCCTTGTTTTTATTGTTGAGTCAGATGGACAGGTGTACCTTGAAAATTTTTAGATTACTTTTCCCCTAGATAATTGCACCTCTGAAGAGCTAAGTGAGGGTGAGAGCTTCTTAGCTGAACCCTAGGAACTGCCTTCACCCTCCGAAGCAGTGGGCTAGAATGTGTCAGCAGAAGCTTGGTCGCACTGAACCTTCTTTCCATTGCCTTGGTCACATCATGGTCTCCAAAGCCCTGCTTCCAGTCGCAGCAGATCAAAAGATGGGAGTGAGTGAGTGTCTATGCTAGTTTTGCTGCTAACACAATTGAAGAAATGGTTTAATCAAATGCTTAAGGACCCGAGAGAAACAAACATGTTACAGGAGCCATTGTGTGCTTCTAATAGGTGTTAGAGACAAACCAGACCACAGTAGCATGTCCAGGATGTGAGAGGCAGTCAGGTGATAGGCATCACTGTTTACTCCTTCATTTTACAGAAATTTAATTATCTTATCTAGTGCAGTACCTCCCTCTCCCCTCCCATTTCTCTTTCAAGTTGTAACAAAAACCCCCTCATCTTAAGCCTCACTGCTTACTAATGTAAGTGTAGAGCAGAGAAAAGAAATTGGGGAAATGCATGTTTCCAAAAGAATTTACTATTCTACTCCTTTTTCTCTGCTCTTTGTTGTGCACCCTTATATTGGGCATGAGTATTTCTCACAGTGCTTTTGTTCTAACCTTTCTGTGTGCATCTGAGATCAAAGTTATTATCATCTGAATTTAATTTAGCACACCTTTCTCTGTGTGATGGGCTGCTCTTTCAGAGGGTACAATGCCACTATTAATCATCATAAAGAAAATGCATGAAAACAGTCCAAAATATGTGTCAAGCACTTCAGGGTGATGGATGCACAATAGATGGTACCATTATTATCACTCAGCAACTTGAAAACTTTTGGTCCTCACGTTTTCTCCCTTGCAAACATCATTAACTTGTTCATGGGATCCAATACTTTGTGAAAAATGTATTACTTTTCTACTCACTTTTTCCTCATCCTTCATGCTCTAGTGACAGAGCCAGTTATCTAAAATTTCTTAATGCACTCTAAGTTTACTTCTTGGTCTATGAGATTGAAAAGAAAGCAAAACCAAACTGTGTTATAGAACAAAAGTCAATTATTGATTTTGATCTGTTAATGCAAATGCAGATTGTATGAATGATTATAATTAGGAAACTTATGTTTATTGGTCACAGTTTTATTTACTACTTGGTTTTGTTCTCTTTTGTAAATCAAAAAGACTTGTAGACTAAAATGTTGCAGTGTCAACTGAACATGTATATTATTCTTTCAGGATTGTTACAAACAGGATGCACTCTCTGGGTTCAGCAAAGCTTAAAATGTTAGGCGTGAGCTGTATCAAATTCTGTGTGGTGAGGGGCATGTTACCACTGATGAGAAAGGTTCGTATAGCTGCAAAACTACCTATGCTTGGGCATAAACTTACAGCATTTCAGGTATATGCTAGCGAATGGTGATACCTGATGCTGTTGTCTGGTAATAGGTAGATTGCTGTTTTAGTAGGGGTGAGAACAGGCCTGGATGCTGACTGGGGAGGGCTGTGTTTCTTTGTGGGATCTTTGATATTTTGATTTTTTTTTTCTAAAGCATTAGTCTAAAAGTAGGTCCCTTTGCCTATGAATTCTGGCTTCAGAGATTGAACTTTGATGCTGTTTTGTGAAATAATTGAAACTGAACTCT
The DNA here is from genome assembly GCA_013399135.1 of Heliornis fulica. Lineage (NCBI taxonomy): Eukaryota > Metazoa > Chordata > Aves > Gruiformes > Heliornithidae > Heliornis > Heliornis fulica. The sequence goes on along the minus strand of VXBZ01000305.1, from coordinate 15,611 downwards.
GAAGTCAGCAACACCAAAAGACAAACAGAAAAATGTTTTTTATCTGGTCATTTACTGAAATCAAGAACAGTTTTTGAGTAGTGGGTGGCAGTAGCACTGCTTTCCACCACTTATTGTAGTTTTCACCACTGTCTCTGCTCTCTGTCATGATACAGGCAATTCCTATATCAGATACTATCATCTGGACAACTGTATGAAAAATCTTAAAAGCCAAGTCATCCAATACCTGTACTTTCTATTGCAAAGTATTTTTTTACATTAAAAAAACAAACAACAAAAAAAAACCAACCCTGGTAAACCATCCCATATCATTATCAGCCTTAAGAAAATTGCCTTGAATGTCTATAGTGCTTCATAAAATTGAAATTTTTAAGTTTCATCACATAAAAGAACCAAAGAAACACTTTTTCTAGGTTAAATCATATTGGCCCTCATTCAGGTACCACTAATTCACAGTTCCAGTCTGCCTGTAGGCATTTTTTTTCCTATTAGCACTACACGTGTTGTTTTCTTTATAGCATTAATTTGGTATTAAAAATAATTTAAAAAATTATAACACTTATATTTTTCACTTTAAATTTTAATCAAAGACTATGGAAGAATCAATACTTACTTAAATCTGAAAGGTTCTGAAAGCAAACCTGATTACAAATTAGTGAATTAATGATTTAGTATGTTACTGAATAATCAATAATTGCTAACTGATGCTCTGAATCACTCTTCCTAAATACATTTTGGAAAGTTTGTAATTACATCCCATAAGTCTCTAGCAGATGTGCTTAACTGAAGAAATCATCCTGACACAGAGGCACATGTTGTGATACCACCAGAAGCTAAGTCCTAGATATGGAGGAGGGGGTGTGCTCCAATGGAGATACCCATACAAGTATGGCTACGCACCCAAGCCTATTCTGTACTTCACCTGAAGGCAAGCTCTCTGACCTCCTTCCATAGCCAATGGAAGACACAGGGTCTACTCTGCCATGAATCCCAGCTGGAATCTGATTTTGATGCACTCCAGTGCCCTCCCGGGGTGCCCTTTATCTTAACAAGCTATGAATGAGGCCTGTGAAGACCTGTGTCCTAAATCAGTAGCCTAGAGTTGGAGGAACTATTTGGTCCAGTCTTCTCAGCCCCTTCAAAATATAAGTATTCCCTCCTCTCAATAAATCTGTCATAGTGTTAGGAAGGTGGGGAAAGCTTTTGCATTCCCTGATGTCTCAGGTACTCTAAGACCACTTTTGCTTGGCATGAAGGACAATGACCTTCCTCCTTTCCCATGCCTGCTGAGTAGGTGACTCATGAACCTTTTTGATACCTAATTTGAGCCACAGCTGTCTCCAGTTTGACAGGTGCATCAGATTATCTGTTCTTTCCTTTACCTGGGCTCTTGGAGGTGGGAGTTTGTGACCTCAACGTTACAAAGGTAATGACTGACAGCTGGAAGTGGAGACCAGGTGTGCTCTGGCCCACTGATAGCAGCACTGAAAACCTCTGATGTGGTATGGATATTGTTATTCTGCTCTTGTATTACTCCTGAGTTTAAATAGGAAAAATCTTATCATTACTGTTCATTACACTGCATAAACAAACCTGATACTGCAGAGAGGTCCTCATCGGATAGTATCTGGTTCCACAGATGGCCCTCTGAGGGATCTTGCATTTATAATGTCTTTGGTAATGCACTAACAGAAATGAGGTTAAAAAATACAGTCTTTGTAACAGGCCAAGTAAGACATCAGTGATAAATTCAATTATTTTAAATGCACCAGGCCAGGTTCTGATTTCAGTTACGTGGATATAAACAGTCCTGCTGGTACCATAGGTTTCTGTACACATAAGGAAGATCAGGATCTGGCTTCAGGCATCTAGATCATAGGTTAGTAAAATGTACTAAACAAAAAGTTTTCATCTGTCCTTGCTGTTCCCTTAGGCATTAGTGATTCCCAAGGATTATGATGGTCAAAATACTTCAAAGGATGTTTTCTGTTCTTGGTGGCTTTTTGGTTTTCTGTTGTTGTGGGTTTGGATGTTTTATTTTTGCTTGGCTATATGACTCCAAATGTTTCACATACTGGCTAAAACTTATATCAGATTTCCATTTCAGATGGGTCATGTATTTCATCAGCTGGACATCAATTCTTTAATGACATATGCTGAGAAAATAGTTAATGGTGGTGTGTTGGTTTTTTTTTGTTCTTCCCTCTATCTCAAATCTATTTAATGAGAGCAATGTAATACGATATATTCAACAATATACTGAGTACATTAGCTTTTTATTTGTTTTAGGTATATATTTGCTATTACTGTCTTCCTTTTATTAGGCACAGTTATAAATTTCAATTGTATGAGAGTTCTTGAAGGAGAGGTAGGAGAGGGTTTGCCTTTTGAACCAAAGCATGTGAAATTCCATTACGGTAAAACAGAGGTTTCAACATCAAGCATATATGTGTCTTCAATTTTCAGACTGCAGTCTGAGCTAGGAATTACTAACCTCCATGGTGCAGCAGTTTGCTTCACTTTATACAACGTTTTTCCAGAAGATGACTGTTCATAGAACACAGAACATACTGAGATGCAAGGAACTCATAAGAATTGCTGAGTGCAACTGGCTCTAAGCAGTGCTAGTCCCAGCATGTCTCCCCTCCACTTCTCTCATTAACCCTTAACCACCAGGTATAGCAAGAAAGTAGGACAGACACCCCAGCACAAGACAAACTGCAGGGGTGCCTCCCAAGATGTCTGTCCACCAGCTAACAGCTCCCTAGTGATTTAACCCAGTATTTGCACAAAGCTCAAAGGACACTTACAGCCATACAAGTCATAGGCTGTAGTGTTAGCCACAGTGACAGCAACAAGATGTAATGATTATTTCATTTTCTAAAAAGTAAAAAATATCCTTCTCATGCAGGAGTGGAAGGTATATGCAGGGTTGCTGATCAGGTTAACCCTGAGAACCCCCTTATTTCCTTCCACTATCTATACAAGATATTTCATTGTTGCTACATGGAAAGAAAAGCTGCATTAAAAATAAAGTGACTTTTTCTGAGGCAATAGTGACATTCCTTTGATTTACCAGGAAGCTGTTATAATTTTTAGTTATCACTTATTGAACATTCACTGTCTGTGCTTTCATAGAGTGAATATTGTTTTTAAAAAAATGTAACATTGTAAAGAAACTTATACTAAAAAGGGTTCTTAAATCTCCACAATTGATATACTTGCTGATTCAGACAAGACAAAAGCATATAAAATAATCCAAGCAGTAATGGAAGGAAAACAAAATTTATATAAGTTACCACCACCCCAAAAATTAACTTGTGTAAAGGCTATAGGTTTTAGATTACAGGTTGTACCACTGAAATAGTAGCAAGTCTCTGGTAATGCAACTGGAAACCACCTAGCTTCTCATACCAGTGATCCTGCAGTAAAAGTCTTATCAAAAACAAACTTCAAACTTCGTTACAACCCTTTTTATGGCAGATTTATCCCCTTAGCTGATTTCCTGCCAACTGACTGCACCTGGTTCACCCTAAATTAGTTACAGATAATTGTTTACAAGTGGGAGGAAGGTTCCTTTGCTATTTTTTCCTGGCTGTGAAGCTGGCAAGTGCAGTTCTTGTAGCTGTTTTTCATGTAGAGTATTGTTATATGTATGAGGGTTTGGTTTTTGTGTTTTTGCTTTTTTTTGTGGCAATTAAATGGTGGTGTTGATAGATTTTTTTTTTTTAATGTGTTCTGGTGTAGGAAGAGTTATGTTGAAATAGGTAAGTTAGGGTATCGTGAGGTGCTTGTTAATTCAGTTGCACCCTGGCTGGAGAAGCTATATAAAAGCTCTGTGTAGGGTGCCTTGTTCTGCTCCCTGCGTGTGAAAGGAGGATGTTTGAGTTAGAAGGAGGAAAGTATAGAGGTAAGAGTATTTCTGTCTATCTCTATTAGTCTGGAGTTTTATCCTCTCTGATATGTTTCTTCTAGCAGGTTTTGGGGGAAAACAAAAACAGTTTTTCCCCTGGGGAGTTGGATGGAGTGGTTAATAAGATTTTTGTGCCTTGAAGTGTGTGATTTGTGTACCTCTTGGCTTCTCTTCAGTAAGTCTTCTAACAACAAAAGCTTAAGTACGCTTTTAAAGTCTGATTGTTTATTTTTTAAAGTGTTTCTTGTTACCTTTCTCACAAGACAACTAAAGGAAAAAAGCTGGGGAGGATGAACACACACAAGATTTTCTCTTCTCTATCTCTCCTGACTTGTTGTACCTACTGTTCTTAATACTCAGTACCTATATGACTTACCTTTTCCTTGCTTATTTTATTCCTGTATTAGGACTGAAAAAACATTGGTATAAACCCATAAGATATAAAGGCGTATAGACTTGGCACTTAAGCTTTTTTATAGTGGTGTAGCCTCTCATACAATTGTTCTTTAATTAAGAAATGTGTGTGCTAGAGATAAACCTGTTTCCCTGCATGTATTGTGTGGAAAGCAAGGTTCAGGATTCAGAGATTTTATTTATTTATTTATTTATTTATTTTGGGTTCTGATTTGGCTTTCTACTTCTATAATTACAGCCTCCTGTTGAATTTTTCTTGACAAATGGAAGCTCTAGTTTGAGCTTTCAGCTATGTATGTGGCACTGGCTTTTCTTTGCCTCTTTTCTCTTATAAACTGTATTGTAGGAGGCAAGAAACATGACAGGAATGGCATCTATCAGGCTTAGATCTTCTCCCTCTCTCTGCAGTCCAGAGTCAGTGCGAAGTGAGCAACTTCATTCTGACCTGTGCACTTTCTTCTGCCTCACTTGTTGTTGTTGTTCCAGGGCTGGTTGCTGCAGTGTGAGGAAACTGTCTCTCTGGTCCAAAATAAAAACCTGCAATTTTTGCTGCTTTTGCTCTCATTTTGAGTGCTACCAATGTTGGCCTGTAGGCTTTTTTTCTAGTGAGATACCCATTATCTTCCTCTGTTCACTTCTGAAGCTTCAAGCAAAAATGCCACTTTAAAAGTGAGATGCTTCCTTGTGGAGTTCAGTTAAGGCATCTTAATAATTTCTTAGTTGTGATATTTATATTACAACTAGTAGGGCTGTAGACACAAATGCCAGATTTTCACTGAAGTCTAGCTTTCTCTAGACACACTGAAAACAAAAACTATCTTGGAGATGTTAATTAATAGTGGTAAAGTAGGTAAATAACTAATTGAATACCATCTGTTTGCTTACACTGAGAATCAAAAATGTGTCCGTTAGTTTGGGGAAAGTACGTTCATGAAATGAAGTATCTTTTTTTCCAAGATACTGTTTTTACAAAACTATTTCTCTGACCTTGCAGTGGTAAAATATGTATCTACCCACAGACACATATTGGGGTGTTAATTCATATCATTGTTCTGTGATTTTTTGGGACTACCATTAGCTTCCCCTTTCCTCTCCGGGTTGAACAGCCCAAGAGGCAAAGCAAAACAAAGCTTTGTAGCATCCCTTCCTCCATATGATTGAGTCAGAGGGGATGGGGGGGTGGGGGCGATCTGCCCAACTCTGTCTCAGCAGGACCCTGTTTTCCATGAAGAACAGTTCTGGTGGAGCCTGAATCCATCTCCAAAGGAGAAAATCAAGGTGTTTGCAGCACTGGGGAGTGTTTCTGTGCGCAAGTGGGGTTTTGGTCTATGTTTTTAAATTACTTTTCCAAAACCAATTTTGAGAGTTGAGGACTGAGGTTTATTGAGTGTAATTTCAGATGAACCTTTGTTATTTATAGCTTCTGAATCCCATAGGTTTGTAAAATAATTTTCGAGGGTTTTTAAAAATAACTTTTTACAATAACAATATTAAAATGATGGTTAATCAGCCAACATATAAATGTTCCCTTCTGTTAGCAATTTTCCTGTTTTTTTTTCTTGGAATTATTTTTTAAAATATCCTAAAATAATTTTCACAAGAATTCTACAGTAGTTCATAATGGAAAAACACAAGAAGCTTTTACAATGCCATCCTTTTTAAAAAAAACTACTTAAGGAATTATGGCAAGATTTTCCCCATGCTGGATAAATTACCCAACTGTTGAAGCACCAATTTCTGTGATATCTGCCTGTGCTTTAGGCTAGAAATTGCATCTTATTTTTTAAGATAGGGTTCAGCCAGGCCTGTGTAATTAGTAGAGTTCTGACAAATCAGCATTGGATTAACCAGATCTTCTGAAGAAGCAGACCTGAGTCAGAGTGCTAAAAAAGCAGGGTGGAAAGGAATAATAAATAGATAATTGTTGCATATGCCAGTGATGTGGAAACTGCAAGTGCAGGGAGATGTAGCTGATACAGGAAACACATGATTAAATGTTACTCATAGGTGGCAAAATCCACTGACTTTTTCTTAGAAAATTAAAAGTAAACACTGTCTGAGGGACTCTTCCCCAGAAGACTTTCAGTAGTATATGTCAAAACTTGTATGTGACTTGAGTGCTGCTTACTCAGGAATTCTGAATGTGGCAGGATTGGAACTTGGTTTTGGAAAGTTCGGGACCTCTGTATTGTGGTGGTTTTGTGGGATGGCTTCTTTGAAAAGCAGACAGAAGCTTCTCTGAGAGCTGACAGAGTAAATACCATTTGTGCTGGCAAGGACGGGCCAGTCAGTGCTGGTCACAAGGACTGTGGGAATCACATTTTAGAGAGAGAGAAACAAATGCAAACAGCCACATTTTGCCACCAGAGAAGGGAGTGAGAAGATGTAAGAAACTTTGCAGACACCAAGGTCAGTGAAGGGGGAGAGGAGGAGGCACTTAGAGATTCTCTGCAGCCTATGGAGAATACCATGGTGGGGCAGGTGTCCCCCCACAGCCCGTGGAGGATGAAGAGACCCCACTTGTAGCCCATGGAGAGGTACCTGGGCCAGGCAGGAGCCCACCATGGAGCAGGTGGAGGAATAGGGAAGAATCTGTGACCTACATTGGAGCAAGCCCCTGACTGCACCTGCAGTGCACAGAGAGAGAGGGAGACAGAGATGGGGGGCCATGTTGGGGCAGATTTGCTGGGATGGGGCTTGTGACTCTGTGGGGGACCAGGCTGGGGCCAGCAGTATGGACTGAGAGACATTTTATGAGTTTATAGCAGTGACCCATGCTGGGGCAGTTGGTGAAGAGCTGAGGCTCTGTGGGAGAGGACTCATGTGGAGAAGGTTGTGGTGGGCTGTCTCCTGTGGGTGGGACCCCACGCTGGCACAGGGAAAGAGTATGAGAAATTTGCCCCCCACCCCCAGGAAGGAGAAAAACCCATGAGGAATTGACTAACGACTGAAGCCTCCATTCCCTAACTCCCTCCCCTTCCCCCGTGTCACTGTGGGGAGGAGAAATCATGAATAGAGTGAAGTCTGCAGAGAATGGAGAGGCAGGGGCTGGTGTTTTAAGAGGTGTTTGTATTTCTCATTATCTGACCCTGGTTTCTGTGTGTGTGTAGTGCAGTGTAATAAGAGAGTTTTCTTGCCTTCTGTGTTGAGTCTGTTTTGCCTGTGATGTTGATTGCAGAAATGATCTCTCCCTGTCCTTATCTGGACTCCAAAGCCTCTCAATAGATATTTTCTCCCCTACCAGCTCAGAGGGGAGTGATAGAGTGACTTTGGTTGGAGTCTGGCCTCCAGCCAGGGTCAAACTACCATATGTATGAAAAGTGTGTCCAGGGGTTTTCAAAGCAACTTACTACCATGAAGTCAGTCTTGATCAGAATCAGGGAAGGTCTGAATGAAAATGCATTTTTACTGCTGAGTGCATATTAAAATAGAGCAATAGACATGTACTAAGTAAATTTGCAGGTATTTAGGTTTGTTTTCCTCCACCCAAAGGTGTATTTACTGAGTTGTAACTCAAATATTCAATTATATTTCATTGTACAGCACCCAATAATGCAATGGCTGAAAGACAAGGAAGCAGCAGCGGAGTAACTAGGAGGCTACACTGGATATTACTGATAATTCTGATGCTGAGGAGTCACCAGATCAGAGGACAGGTACAAGGTAAGTGAAGATCTTTTAATATGTTTTTCCATTTGCTCATTATTGCATAGTATTGGCTAGAGAACAAAAGGCACGTGGTGAAGCACTGAACTTGTGTAAACTGCTAACAAGAAATAAGAATGAAGTACTTCAACTGAAGTCAAATGCTATTTGGAAAATGATGTCTCAATGCTTTGTGTGATTTTAAAGATGCTTGAATCTGTTTTATAATGCTGTGTGATTAGTGTGTCTTGAAATGAATCTCCCGTTGTTATATGTTGCTGGGTCTCTAGGTATGGAGAAGTAGATGTTGAAGAGATTATAGATGTGAACATTTGGTATAATTTAGCTGTGAGATCTGTGATGGACACACAGCATTCAGAAAAGCTGTTGTTGCAGTGCTATAAATATTTTCTAGGTTGTATTCCCATCTCAGTGGTAGTGGATAAGAACACCTTCAAGAATGCAGCCAGAAAAAAAACAAGTCTAGCTTCGTGGGTTTTTAACCTTGGGAAAAAAAACAACCCCAAAACCAACACTATTGTCTGGTTCTGATCTGGAGACTCTATCTAAGGGCTGGTAATGACTGATAATAACAATCTATTGCATTTTTACATATATGCTTAGTGTAAAAGGTGCTTGCGTCTTGTGTCAAGTTGGGGGAGGGGAAATCTGGTAGTTTTGAGGCCTTGAAATTAAAGGGAAGTGGACAGACATTGTTTTGTGAGATATGTCAGGGCAACTTCAGGAAGTGCATGTTACAGGAGAGCTGAGGTTCCCATGTCCTTAATTTACTCTCTCAAGTGGAGAAAACGCTATACTTTCTTTAACTCCAGGTCATCTGGAGTCTCCAGTCTGTGGCGACAAGCCTGACGGTGGCTAGCGCATGTAGCCTGTGCTAGGTGCATCCCTCCGCCCAGTTCAGGTAGCAGGGGCTGTTACGCAGTAATGCGGTGTTTACTCCTGTTCGGGTGCGGTCGTAGGCGTGGAAATCACGTGTAAACTGCGTGCTGCAGTTCTGCTGGGCGTTTCTGCAAACCTGTTGTCTCTGGAGAGCCAACTTCAGAGCCCAGAGAGTGCTTTCGGAGGGTGAGGGTCAGGAATACTTTACAGCTAATCACCAAACACAAAGGAGAGCTTTTCTGCGGTGTAATCTGTCTTTAGAAAACAATCCACCTTTTTAAGCAAAGAGCTCACTGTTTTTAGAGCTTCCATTTTGAAGTTAAGGTCTCTGACTTGCAAAACCAGTTATATTTGAAGACAAACAGTTTGTAAAGTGCCACAAAAAGAAATGAGTATGGTATGTTTTTGTGTTTATGAAGTACTGGTGAATGGCGCTCGAAAGAATGGGATAATGGAAGGAAAGCAGAAACAGTAACTTGGAAGTGTCTGTTTTCAAAATGGGCAACATGAGGGCACAGGTGCTGTGATATGTGCTCTCTGTATTTCTAAACCTACTTTGAGTTTCTGTCCGAGTTGTGTTGAAGACTGCAGTCCTCGCATGTTTCTGCTACCTGATTATCAAAATATGACTTGGAAAAAGGAAACCTTAATGGTGTCACAAAGTACCTTTGCAAATTCCCTTTGTAAAAAGTCTTCCTAAAATTAGCAATAACTCTTACTGGAAAAGGAGTGTGAACTATAATGCATTTTTGCGTTAATTCTCAATAACTGCTATGTTGCTATGCAGTTTGTGAATATTAAGAAATACGTTTAAGCAGACCCAGAGTGATAAAGTTGGCAGTGTTACAGTCGTGATGGGATTTTTACCCAGCTGTGATGGAATTTTAGGATGGGCTTTTGAGCATAAATACTAAAGGTGCTGATGACTGCTTAAACCTTCATTTGGGAAATGTGAATTTTTAATTGTCTGACAATGTAGTAGCAAATTAAAATCAAGGAAAGATATTTTCTTGGTATAATTTCACGTTTTCCAATTATCCTGCATACGTAGTCTCTTTTAAGTTGTTAGATATATCCCTAACGTTGCTGTGGATCTCTTTAACATTTTCTTTCCAAGTAAAAAGGCAAAGCCCTTTGGGCTTCACTTGCAGGGACCTGGAACCTTCACAGAGACCTTTAATAATTTGAGTAAAATGACAAAGTTTGAGTATTTTGAGTCTATTAGGACAATAAAATGAAGAAATAATTATTCAGTGTCTGGGCACTGAACCAAAAGGGTTTAAAAGCCATATGGCTGCATTTAAAGCAAACAGCTTCTGAGTCACATAACTTCAGTGTGAGTGGGTTGCTATGGAAGTTAGAAAGGAATCAACATTTGTTTCACTTCCATTTCCAATCTGAATAGTAAACTCAAATTGAAACCCCTTTGTCTTTCATCAGCTATTCTTGTATGTCTCTCTGCACATTAATCTGAGCTATTACTGTCTTTGACATCTTTCCCTGTTTACATCGTGTTTACTAGCTAGCTACTTCAGTCTAACCATTGAAAGTGTCAAGGGGAGACTGAAGTCTGGAAGAAACTGCTTCTTCTCTTGCTGTGAGCTCTTGCACACTAGTCAAATGTGTAGTTTTCAGAGTTTTGCACACATTATTTCTCACTTACCTGAATATTGCAGGTTCACTGTTCTGTATCCAGACAACCCTGGCTTATGTTTTCTGCTCATAAGTAACTTTAGAAAAATATTTTGTATCTCTAACACTGAGCTATGAGTAATCAGGAGAGTGTTTTAAAACAGGCTTGTTTCTTTCTCTTGGCGAACTTGGAGAAATTGTAGTTGGAAGTCTTCAGTTACTTGAACAGTGAGCAGACAGTGACTCTTCTGTGATATTCTGAGTGATGTAGACAGGAACCAGTTTTAGTAGGCACATGTTAGTGTTGCAAGTAGCATGAATTAGAGAATTTTTAGAAGTAGTTAGGCTGAAGCTCGGGCTGGTCAAACAGGTCAGTGAGAACGGAGGTTGGGACACAAACAAAGAATATGTTGACCCAACCAAGAATGTGAAGAGACATAACTAAAGGGATTAGTGAAGGTTATAGAACATGTAGCAAAAACAAACTGATTTGTTAGTGATAGGGATGTAGAAGGTAGGGAATCAGTTGACGACATTATCTTAGGTTAGTCTGGCATACGAGACATAACAGGAGAGCTGACTATCAATTGCTATCCGCATGACGTGTGAGGATGTGGAGCACTTCGCGAGTTTGCGTATCAAGCCGTGCTGGTCTAATCTGTAACCAAAGAATGTAAGCTATTTGTAAAAGATTATAAAAGATGAACCAAAATTGAGGGTCTTCGGAATCTGGCTTTGGACGCTAGTCCCCANGAAATCTTATGTATATGCATAACTTTGTGTAATAAATAGCTGGCTGTTTTGGTGAAACGGCGTGCAAGCTAGGAGGCGCTAGCCCCCTTGCACCCGGCGCCGAAACATACCTGCTTTATAACCTGCCACGGGTTGTGAAGTTTGATTCCGCAAGTCGAGAGAATGTAGATTTTTAATTTTAAGGCAGGATGAATAAGGAATCATGCAATCTAATAACTTTCAGATGCACAAAAGTAGTGAATGATTCATAAATGGAATTTCCTTGCTGTACAGAGCAAGCAGGTGTTCTCTTTTGAAGCTCCGGAGATGCTGGATGAAATTGCCCGCTCGCTGAAGAGCGCAGCAGTAATGCTGGTGTTCTTGGATGCATGCTTCCTGAAGATCTTTTTAAACCTTTTTTTTTTTCTCCACAGATCTGTCAGTGTACAGTGTTGACAGGTTGCTTTATGCTTGATCATTAAAGAAAGACTGTGTGATGTGTTACAGCCAGAAGGCTTTAGAGCTCCAAATGAATATGCTGGAAAGCTGTGGGTGTTGCTGGCTGGCAGAGCACTGTCCCCCTGCCTGCAGCAACTTTGTTTTCACCCCAACACAGGTCTTTGTGGAGAAAATGGTTTTGATTTTCAAACTGAAACAATATTGTGGGGGATATTTTTGTTTTCTTTTTGCCTTTGGTAACTTTAACCAATGGTAAAGCAGGTTATGTTCAGCCAGAATCAGGACTAGGTTGAAATGTATGGTAATATATATCATTGTATGTTCAGGAGCAGTAATGAGTCTTTCTTTGTTTTCAGCCGTAAGGTTGGTGTTTATGGCTGAAAGCAAGCATTGAAATTGTATTACTCCCACATTTTTGTGAGTGCATGCTGCTGAGGAAAAATAAATTGCCCCAAAACATGCTCCAGAAACAATGAAAAACAATGTATTTTCTCAGTCTGGAGTTCCTGAGGTTACTGTGGCTTCTTGTTGGTGGGAAAGAAGGGAGATTGAGGATGCTTGCTATTTCTTCACAAACCTAAACTCAGTAACTTGTTTGGACTGTGGCTAGGATGCTGAAATATTGTGACAACTCTAACTACTTGAAAACCACAGCTTAGTCTTTTTATTTCTGTTTCCACCTCCTGCATGTTGCTGTGGGCTAAAGCAGCTGTGTGTAAGTAGCTTTCTCTAGCTCAGCTGTTTGCCTGTGACAAGGTAAAAAATATTTTAATGTATATAGAGTGTGTGTGTATTTATATATACATAGTCATACAGCATTAAAATTTTAAATGACTAGTGGGTTTTTTTTGTTTTAAAGAACCTCAAAATATTAGAGAAGTCAGATTTCTATGTACATAGTGAGGGTCTTGGGACTGATTCCAGTTCCCAACTTCAGCTAATCCCTATGCCATGTGCTGGTGCTGTGGTGCCATGACTTGCCTCCAGTATAGCCAAATCCCCAAGTGCACATGTGTAACCTGGGTCCTGACTCCTGATGTGAAGATAGCCATCTCCATGGCCCATTCAGAGTAGAGCCTGGGTTGCATTGCTGCCCCAGGGCTGAGGGAAGGGATGATGCCCAGGCTGGCCTCATGCACAGGGAGCTCAGCTAGCCAACAGGTTATCCAAAACCCTCCAGAACCTATGCTGTAAACTAATAGTGCATGATGGTTTTATGCAATTAGAGGAAGAAACTTGAGTTGTGTTCTTGGTGCCTGGTGTGAGATGACTTGCAGGCTTTTGTTTAACTTCTGCTACTTGAAAATCAGGCTTTTAGCATCAATCTTTCAAACTAGACTATTACAACGATGTATGCAAAGCTACAGGTAACCTATAAACACTTTTAAAGTTGTATAATGTACATACAGTACAAGGCAAGGTCACAGTTCTTTTGGTGGGTAGAGTGTGAGCAAGCAGCATGCCTTGGAGGTGAAGAAGAGGAACCACATCTTGTGTGGCATTAATGGCAGGCTGAGGCTAGTGGCTGTGCTCCTATTTTTGTCAGTCATGGGGTTGCAGCTGGGATGCTGTGTTAAATTTTGTGACCCTCGGGGTAAGAGTAGATGTTAGAAAAATCGTGAGTGCATCTGAGGGCTACTGAGGTTATTGGGGGCTGGAAAACATATATGCAGGAAGACAGGGCGAGACTTTCCTTGAAGATGCATGAGAGCAATGCTTCTGTGGTGCAGCAAGGAAAATCAATCTGAGACAAGAAGATTGTCAACTCTGGTCTTTCACTGACCCAGGTTATCCAGAGAGGTTCAGGAATCCCTGTCCTTGGAAATCATAGAATAGCTAGAGTTGGAAGGGACTCCCAGAGGTCATCTAGTCCAACCCCCCCTACTCAGGACTTGGTAGGACAAGGCACTGGGCAACCTGATCTGAATTGATCTAATGGTGGCACAACTTTCAGAGAAGGTTGGATCCATATGCCTTCAGAGGTCCCTCCTGACCTGATCTTTTTCCGTGATTATCCACATTTCCATGTGGATATGATTTATCTACAGAATAATGGCTCTGTTAAAACTAAGACCTATTGCTGGTTTGTTAGGAAGCATGCAATATAATGCAACTCCCAGCAGCTATAAAGTTATTGATTTCAGTAAAATCTTATCCCAGTAATTTTCTGGAAGAAATTTAAATTTAAAATGAAACAATAGTTTTTTTGTAATTTGCAGGAAGGTCATCATATTAATGAACTGGAGCGTCAGCTGCTGGGCAAGTTTGCACTTTGCTCACCATCTTCCCTGAAAAGGACTGTCACACCTCAATTTTTTCTAACAGACTGTTGATATTCCACATTCCCTCAGACTACACCAGTTTATGTGTGTGCCCACTTCCCATGTGAAATTCCCCCCCAGATTTGCTGAGATTTATAGTTTGCTGCAATTCCTCCTATCTGGAGGACTGGAGTAGCAGTAAGGTCATGTTTGGTTCACACAGGAAGACCAGCAGTTACCCCTGGAGTTGTTCTGCTGATCCCTCCCTGGTCACACAGTGAGATGGCAATGCCCTACTGTGATTGGGCAAGGGTAGGGGAAAGCTCTGTTCTGATTCTCCTTCAGTCTCTGGATAGCTTCACTTCCTCTCAGGAGAAGCAGCAAATACAACATGAATGCCTTCAGATACTGTGGTTGGGAAGAGAAGGCAAAGATTGAATAGGCTTGCAGGCTTCCTGGACTGGGTGAGGTTGAGTTGCTGCCGTTCACAGTCTGAGTATCCCTGTATGCTGATGTACAAAGCTTCTCCTTTGGATGGAAATGTAACTGGAGAAAATTGCAGTTGTTCCTTAAAAATTATGCAAGTACTCGCAGACATCTTACGTATTCATAGAAGACATTTTATTTTAGAGATGTATTAGAATCATAGAATTGTTAAGGTTGGAAAAGACCCTTAAGATCATCCAGTCCAAGCATTAACCTACTGCCACCAAGTCTACCCTTAGACCATGTCCTCAAGCACTGCATCTACCCGTCTTTTAAACTACCTCCCTGGGTAGACTGTTCCAATGCTTGATGAAGACCATTCCAATGCTTGATGAAAAGAATTACATTTTGGAGAATACATCTACTAGGGTAGGTTTCTTGTGAGTAGTCTGGTATTAATGGGACTATCATAAAAAGAGAGAATTTGTGGGGTGAGTCAGTCCCAGAAAAGCCATAACAAAGTGGAAGTCCAAGCTATGTTACTTATTCCAGAAAAATGTCTCTTCTGGAAAGCAAACGTTTGATATAGAAGTACTGAGAAAAGAGTTATTTGTCACAGGTACTCCTGTACCCATTTCTGAATCACCATGGTCCCAGCTTGCACCCTGAGCTCTACATAATTTAAAGTTTTACAGTTTATTTAAAGGAAATCATCACCTAAAATTCATATCTCTGTTTTGGGAAGTAGGTATTAATGAAATATACGTGTGTATTTTTAAGGTCTGTTCAACGATTGAGAAGGTATTGTAGAATTAATTCTGCTGCTTTAAGGTAATCGGTCCATATCCTTTGAGTGAAACTGAAGCTCATTCCAGCAAAATAAAACTAACCTGTAATGTTGTCCTCTGAAGCATCTGATTACAGAGAGCTGGTGAGCATTCACTTGGGATCTGCATTGAGTCCCCGACAGACCTGCTCTTTGATCCCAGCTTAAACTCCAGTGACAAGCTCTAGCAGAGTTTTGTGCTGTTACATATTCAGGTGGTGGTGTAGTAAGACTAGTTGAGGATAGGATAACCAAAATTTTCCATGCATGTTGTGTTACATTGCAGTTATTTGTTCTTACTGCTTCCTCACTGGGGAGTTCTAGTAGATGTTTAAGTTAATTTGTGATTATGGGGTTAGACTTGTGTCCTAGTTCAGCAAGACCTGGCTGCTTCGAATCTGGG
>VXBZ01000303.1:109942-121072 GCA_013399135.1 Heliornis fulica | reverse complement strand
GAAAACTCCTTAAGAAAAAAAAAAAAAAAAAAAAAAGAAAGGGGGGGGGGGGAGGGTCACAATATGATCTCATGTCTCTTAAGGCTTAAAAAAACCCCACCCTTTTTATTTTAAAGGGAGAGATTTTCAGTCTTCTCTCGGCCCCATGCATCATTCAGCCTCCAGAACTAGAGCCCGTGTTAGTTTCTCAGCAGCCTGAGAAGTCCAAATATTCCTTTAGTGCCAACAGCAACTCCAAAATGCAGATAAACAGAAGAGGAGCGGGAGCATCCAGATGCCCTGGGGAGCAAGGGGGCAGCAGCACCGTGCTCCCTCCTGTATTCATCTCCTCTCCTCCCCCTGCTTCTTCACAGCCCTTCATGCCTGCAGAGCTTTTTCCATCTTCTCACTCCCTTCTCTGGTGGCAAAATGTGGCTGTTTGGGTTTTTCTCTGAAACACGATTCCCAGAGTTGCTGTGACCAGCCCTGATGGGCTTGGCCTTGGTCAGCAGCAGAATCTGGCCTTGAGCTGGGTGGCATCAGCACTGTCAGACCTGGGGGCAGCTTCTAGCAGTTCCTTGCAGAATCCCCCACTTGCTGCCAATTTATCTACATGTTGTCCTTTTTCCCTTTCTCTTTAAGCCCTTCTGGACTTTTGACCCTGGCTTGCAGCACCCCGCTAAAAACAAAGCGCCATCCCCACACCCCCTAAATCCTACCCCAGCCCTTGGACCACCCCAGCCACACAAACACAGACACCATCAATGACACGAAGATAACCCTGCTCCTCTGTGGTCTTCCCTGAGGCTGTCCTGGGGACACAGGTTTGGAGGCCAACCTTCCACAGCACCGTCATCAATGCCATTAATTTGCTGCTGCACGTAGTGGCAATAGAGACCTTCATCTTCCAAGGGAAGACGGGACAGCCCTACTACTGCTGTTACATTTTCCTCCGAAATTCTTCGAGAAGCTGCCTTCACATGTTGCAACACAAAAGACAGCCCTTTTTGTAAAAATCAAAACTTCAGAGAGACGTTTCTCCCACGTTCACGTTGTGTTCAATGTGAAACCACCCTAATAAAACCAGACACCCCCTCCCCCCGTGCTCAAAGCCATGCGAGAGAGGGTTACACGAACCCTTACATCCACCCACAGGCATTAAAACAAGGGTGGTGGTGGTGGGTTTGAATCCTCACCTCTCCTGACACAGAAAGCTGCACGTTTGGGGTCAGAAAGATGAAAGCAGAGGGAGCAGGTGAAACCTTTACAGATGTAAGGTAATACAAAATGCTTTGGGAGTTTTTAAGCTTTGTTTTTCCTTATATTTGGGGCTGGGTTGGTTGTGTTGTTTTGTTTTGGGTTGTGTTTTTTTCTGGTGGGGAGTTAACCCACCTGCTTAAGCTGCTCTTTATCCTCGGTCTTTCAGCTTGGTGAAGCAAACCTTGATCTCACCTGGGGTGGGTAGTGAAGCATCCAGGTGGCCCAGCTCATCTCCCCTTGCAGAGCATTGACGCTGTGGTGCCCTCCGTGCTTTGCACTTCAAACACGCTACAGCCCTGCTAATCCCCAGTGGCTTGTTACTATTTTAATTTATTTTTAATTTGCTTTCCCCCAAAACGACGGGTTTTTCTTCTTCCCCCCCCAAAGCCTGACTTGTGTCCCTAATTAACACCTTGAGGGGAGGTGTGTGAGGATAACAGGGATACTTAAAGGAGGACACTTCTGGGCAGAGCTTCTAATCTACCTCTCAGTGAGGGAGGGGACCCATTAGCAGGTGATTTAAGTGAGTAATAAGTCCATCAACATGCAAATGGCTGTGGGTTGATGAAAGGGTTGGCTGGGGAGGGTGAGAGCTGGAGCGGGGCTACAATAGGATGTTAAGCCTTCCCCCTCTGAGCATCTGGCAGGGGTGTCCCCCACCGCTCCAAATCCCAGATCTGAGATGAGTCAAGGGAAGCAGCTGTAGATGAATGGATGGATGTTGTGGCGCGGGGCGAGGAGTCAGCGTGAGTTTTGCATGAGAAAGTGGTGCTTTGCCAGTCTAGGGGAAGCAGTTAAAGGAATCAACAAGGAGGTAGGGGAAGGTGGTCCAGATGGTTGCAAAGACAAGACCTTGGTGTGGAGCCTCACCAAAGGGGTGAAGCTGCTGTTGGGGAAAACAAAGGTTTTCTCCCTTTGAAATAGCAAGTGTGGGAAGAAATAGTTCTTGGCTGTGGTGGAAGGAGGTGATTGTATCCTAGAAGGATGGATGCTAGGAATTGGCCTTTTTGACTTTAACATTTTTTGTTTTCCCGTAAGAATTTTTTTTTATACGTATATAGTTCGGCAGATCAGACTTTGATTTGAGATATGTGAATCTGGGGGGAGAAAAAAGTATTTAAAAACCCAGTATGGCAGTGCCAAGTGACTCCAGAAGCAGGGTGGTATGGCAGTGCCAAGTGACTCCAGAAGCACACTTTATAACAGAGCTCTGAAAAAAACCAAAGGATGGGGAGGCGAGGACGTGCTCCTGTACAAGGAAGGGTTTGGAAGCTCTTCTCAGCTGGGAGAGAGATGACTAAGGGAGGGTATGAGAGGTCTGCAAAACTGTAAACAATGTTGAGGAGGTGATTGAGGGGTTGTTTTTGTTTCTTACAACTGCAAGGAGAAGATGGACAGTTAGGCCAGACGGTTTAAAACAACCGTGGCACCCAGCCAAGTTGTGTAACCAGTGGCCACAAAATGAAAACTCATAAATTAAGTCATGTGGGGATGAGGCAAATTCATAGAAAATAGAGGTTTGGATGCAGTAATGGGCTGAGGAAATATCTAAATGCTGATTATTGGTAGTTGGAAAGTCGATACTATAAGTGTCTGGGGGTTGCTTTTTAATTATTATTTTTGTTTTGATTTTTTGACTATTCCCTTGTTAAGGTCTGGCCACTGTTTCTTGGACAATGTGATCTGGAGCTGCAAGTACATGGGTGTCAGATCCACAGGGAAGTGTTGGTCAACTTTTAGTTTAAAACTAAACAGATAAAATTTCTCTGAAACATATAATTGGTTCAAGATGATAACTTTTGTGTAGGATAATTGACTGTGCAAGAGCTTCATCACTGGGGGAACGTCCCTGGCAAACCAGATTGTCTCCTCTCAATGTCCTGTTGAAATGATGTCCTGAAACTCCAGGCTGACATGAGCAGTAACACCTCTGTCTGTATTTGTCACCAACAAAAGAATTCTCATCTTTTTTCCCTTAAGGTGGAAGCACTTCCTCAAAAGCCAAAATATGGTGTTCAGTTTTACTGTCTGCTACTTAATATTCCTGATTTTTATGATGTTGACCTGAAAATATACAAATTGGCATAAAAGTATACCAACCCCATCATACATTGCTGATGAATGGAAAGCCTTCTTGTGTCAAAGCGTGGAAGGACATGTTCCAGAGTTGGTTCACTTGCTGTCTTATTTTCAACCTGAGAGGTGATTTGCCACAGGTGAAAATATTTCTGCAGCATTTTGAGCTTGCATCTTAACATTAATTCTCTATTTTCTATTGTCTACAGGCAGTTAAAAATCATAAATTGTGTTAGGTTGGAAGGGACCTTCAAAGGCCATCTAGTCCAACCCCTGCAGTGAGCTGGGACATCTTCACTAGATCAGGTTGCTCAGAGCCCCATCAAGCCTGACCTTGAATGTCTCCAGGGATGGGGCCTCCACCTCCTCTCTGGGTGACCTGGGCCACTGATCTACCACTCTCAGTGAAGAATTTTTTCCTAATACCTACCCAAAATCTCTCCTTTTCTAGTTTAAAACCATCACTCCTCATCCTATTGCTCCAAGCCCTCAGGAACAGTTCTTTACCAGCTTTCTTATAGGCACTGGAAGTCCATTATAAGGTCCCCCTGGAGCCTTCTCTTCTGTGGGCTGAGCAACTCTCTCAGTCTGTCCTCATAGGAGAGGTGCTCCAGTTTGTATCTTTACAGCCAGGCTTGTGGTGGTACTTCAAAATGACAACTTCACAACCTGGTAAGAACTTAGATAATCCTAGTCAGGTGGGACCCAGACTTCACACATCTTTTCCTGAATAATTGGGTTCACACAAGGAACACTAATAATTCGATTTAGTTTTTGTTTGCATCTTGGTGGAGCACCTCTCCATTGGTGTGTAGCAGAATGAGAAAGGAGGGTATAAAAGGTCCTGCATAGTCTATTTATTCAGAAATAGAAGGAAATGGAAAAGAGGGGGCTTTGCACCCACTGTCAAGTTGAGGTCACTTCATCCCCAAGAAGAGCTTGGGAAGGTTCATGCAAATGACAGCTCTTCCTCAGCTTCTGGGAGCAGGCTGTGGTCTGCCAGGTTGGGAAGTAGAGAAGTGAAATGCTAATAGACCTAATTTCCATCATAAATGTCTCCTGGTGGTCTCTTCTGTTGGCTTTTTAACTTGCAGGTGAGCGGGTCTCTTCTGGCTTTAGGTGGCCCTGAACCGTTCGCCCTCCCATGGGGTGGGATCAGCCTGTGCTGATCCTTTCCTATCAGGGTGGCTTTGCTGTCCCAGACATCTCACATCAATGAGGCTTTAGCTGCCTTAGCCAGAAGGAATGCCTGACCATAAATGACCATCAGAGAAACATAATTTCCTTTGACTGCAGCCCAGCCTGTATGGAGGGATGAGTGATAGCCATGATATCAACCAGTCCAGATCTTTCCCCTATTTGGAGACCTGCATCTTGCCTACTACAATCCGTGGGTGGCATTCAGAGGGGATGTAAGGGGGAAGAGCCTGGACCTGTTTTCAGATGAGGCATTATTTCACTTCTATCCACAGGACTCTTGAGTTTTCAACATAAAACACTTCTTTGTGCACAAATATGCTTCTATGTTTAGCTCTTCAATATTTTTTTTTAAAGCTGCCTGGGTTACAGGCTGTACACTGCTTTTGTCTGGGCAACTTTGCTAAGGGAACAGGCCAACCTTTCTGTCCCTGGGCTAGTTGGGTCCAACACCTTCATCCACGGGCAATGCTCCTACTCAAACTCAACCCTGTCCCAGGGTGAAACACTGTTCACAATTTAATGTGAATTTTAGAGAAGGCTCAGTCATGCAAGATGTCTTGGCTTCCTCTTGTCAAGATAAGGCACTGTTATGAGCAATTTTGAAGTATTTTGTCCCATCATATCTTGGGAAGAGCTTCCATATTCTCCTTGGAGAGGTGTGTCTTTGGAGGCAGATGGGGACTTTCTAGTCAGTGAAACCTGACTATGCCTGTGATCTACTCCACTCCCAGCAAAGTGATAAACCCCGTTCCAGAGCTGGGGACCCTTCGCCCAAGCCATCTAATACTACTTCCAACAGAAAGCACTTGTTGGAAGCAGCTGCTCTCAGCCTATCTGTCTGAGCAGCTAGACAGCAGCAAAACAACAACCCAAATTATTGGTGTGTTTTTATCCCTGTTGTAGGATATCTTGTTTTGCTGGGAACAACACAAGTTCAATGTCAGGGAAGGCTGGTGGCAGCTGCACTGAGTGGACTAAGTTGTTGACAAGGAGAGATGTGATAGGATTCTAGAGAAGCCAATTTAGTACTTTCCAGGTGATAAAGTTTTTATGCCACCACAAGCTAAAGTGATCATCTGGAAGGGAGAAAAGCCCTTCCCTCAATTTGTGTGAATTCAAATTTTCAAAATATGAGGGGTTTGCAGAGCTGTAAATGACTTGTTTTTATGGTGGTTTAGATACCATGTCCTTAAAAAAAAATAAAAATATCACTTGTTAGCTAAAGCATCATACTGGGAAGAGAAGCCCCCACCTTCTATTTAATCTGTCAAGCTTATTTGGATCCCTTTTTAACCTATCAAGGTTCTTCTGGACAGTTTAGGACAAGAAAGCATCACAGCACCTATATTCTGGAAAGTTCCTTATTCTCCAGCAAAGCATCCTGTCCCTGTCACTGGACTCACATCACATGGATTATAAATACCTGTTGTGTTTGTAATGGTATCATAGCGTTTTTAAATGCCACAGGAGCTGGATGGATGATTAGTCTTCTCCCTTTCTTCCTCTTTAAAAGTTGACTGACATCTTGAATACAGAGTTGTGTGCTACCTTATAGGTTGTGATGTGACCTGTTGTTACTGAAATTCATGAAGTAATTGTTGGAAAACTATTGGCAAATGCTCCTAATGCTTGGAGACTGTCTAGTGCCTGTTTTTTCTCCATGCTGTTGAGCAACCCCGGGTATTAGCTGCAGCCCTGTGTCTGGATTTTTCCACCGTACTTGTCTGCTGATCTTTGGTTCTGGGTTTGGAACAAGGCCAGGTTCTGCCCTGTGAAGCTTCAGATGTTGCAGAGGCTCCTGTCAGTGTGTTCTATGGGTGATGGCACATCCTGCGTGCTCATGACATCCTATGCCAACTGTGTTGATGACAACATGGAATGCAATCTAGGCATTGTCCTTTGACCCTGGCACCCCCAACCAAGAAGGGTTCAAACACCCTCTGGAGATGGGATTGGACCAGAGTCATGTTCCTGGTAGTGGTTTTCAGCTTGTTTTCAGGCAACTCTTTATGCAGTGGCCTAGAGAGCTACAACCTTCTTGCTTGGGCACCTCGAACCTTTCTTAGATCCTCTCTGTGTTAAGCTGTGGTTGCAATTAAAGGAAGAACTAGTAGACCAAGTGCCTTTAAGAGCTGGAGTTCTGTTGCCACAGCATCTTAGTCCCAAACTCTTCTTACTATGAAGTACTCTATTACTGTTAAAAACCTTCACCATCATTAAAATTTGTATACCATTGTCTGCATCCATCTATTACAGATATAAATGTGTTATATAGGAGTGTTTGGGTAACCCAACAACCCCCATCTCTTAGTTTATTCCTTAAAAATAATTGAGCCTCACTTGTATCATTGCTTTCATATATTTTGGGGTTTATTTCTTCCTAGTCAGTGTTGTTTCAGTAACTTTCAAATTGACTCCAGCTGAGGTTTTCACATCTGATGCTGTAAAACAAGATAAGGAGTAAAGGCACGTGCTTCTTGATTTAGAATGAGGTTCTGAGGCTTATCTTTCCATGCTTGTGTTGTAAGAAGGATGCTGCTGGAGTCTGTTTAGTACTGGCTTTATATCTTGCAGAGCCACTGAGGTGGGGTAAATCAGTGTGGGGATTACTTTTATTTTTTTAAATACAATTTATGTCTTCTCACTGAAGTAATCTCAGACCCCTTTTGTCACAAGAAAGAGGAATGTATGCAAAATTTCTGGGAAAAATCCCAAATACCTGTTTCCCTCCCTGCCATGGGACTGTGTGTGCACACAAGCTAGTCAGCAGGGATGTATGGAACAGAGATGAGTAAGAAAAATCAGATGTTCCTGAGAACAAATACAGCAGTGGAGTGGGCTGGGGCTTTGTTTTTTTTTTCTTTCTGGTTGTTTTGTTTTTTTTTTTTTTTTTTTTTTTTAAGGAAACAAACCCATTAGGTCAGGATGACTAGTCATGCTACAGACAGCTTTTTAAGGCACAATCAGCCTCCATATCTCCCTTCTTATCATTGCTGAAGCTAGAGCTTCTGTTGCAACCTCTGGCTAAAAACATCCTAAAGCTCTTAAGCTATCCCTCCCTCCCTCCCTCCGGCTCTGTGTCACGTCATGAATCTGCTCGTCTCCGCGCTGGTTCCCAGCACGCCCCGTGTGGTTGCATCCATGTCCTCTACCCTTTTCTGCATGTTACAGCACTGACCTGCTGGTCTCATTTGCACCCCAACAGCAGCTACGGTGTGGCCGTCCTCCCTCCGACCCTGATGAATTCTCTTCTGTCCAACTGGCAAGTTGCTGGAAAGATCCTTTTGTTCTCCTACTCTTGATGGGATCTGGTTTCACTGATCTTCTGCTTTCCCTCCTTTCCACCCCTTCATAGCTCTTTATGCATCCATCAAGCATAGAGAGAAATTTATTGACTCTTAAGTCGTTCAACCTGACTTGAGGCTGTCCCATCCCAGTCCCACCTCTCACCTGACCTTTCAGAGCCTGGACATTGAAAACTTCCAGGAAATAATAATTTCCTTTGCTTTCCATTGCTGGAAGCTCCCCCAGAAGCTGCCCAGTCATCACTTTGCTATTGGCCTGCAAATCACTCCTCAGATACCTGAGAAGTTATCCAGGATACCTGCCCCACCTCGCAGAGCCTTGAAGCACAAAGGAGGTGTGCCCAATGGGAGATAGTGTACAAGAGAGACAGAAGGAACTGTCTAGACCTGAAGTGTGCCACCCACCCACATATATTTGCTAAAAAACAACCCTGCCTGCTGGATTTTATTTTTCCCACTGAGGTACACGTTGCTCTTAAATAAACATGATTATACCCTACGTGGAGCTGCAGCCTGGTCCAAACCCTAAAAATAGCAGGCAGAAAGTAGAGACTTCAATTAGATGCATACTGCTCAACAATTTAACTTCTAATTGGCTTGTGGTTATTCCACAACTAGGAACCAACCCTGTTGTGTTTAAAGGATTGTCAGTCTAGCAAAACAGGCAGCTGAAAGATTTTTGGGGGTTTTTGTTGTTGGTGGTGGTGGTTTTTTAAAGGGAAATGAACGGAAAAAGAGACCTGTGTATTGCATGTCGAGGAACTTGTATGCTTCTGTGCTGCTTATCGTTAGCTTAGAGCTATTGGCTAGTCTCACCATTGTGGGTTTGATGATTCAGATCCACATGCTTTCCTCAACTCCATTTCTCTTGGCCCCAGGTAGTTTTTCTAGCCTAATTTGGGTCAAATCTCATTCCTGATTCAGCTTGTGGTGCAATGCTGCAGGACTGATGGTTGGGGGCATCACAAGAGCATCTTGAGTTTTGCCCTCTGCAGGCCAAAAGCACCTGTTTTCTTTTTAGTGAGCAACAGCACAGCCACTATAATCTTCATGTTCTTAATTTTATCTGGATTTAATTCTTCTTGGCTCATGCTAGAAGCAGTAGAGCTCAATGCGTGGTTTGCTGCACCCTCGAGATATGATGGCCAAATAGCAAAACACATCACAGAATCACAGAACCAGAAAATGTTGGGAGTTGAAAGGGACCTCAAAAGATCAGCCAGTCCAACTCCCCTGCCCAAGCAGGGTCACCTCAATTAAACCACACAGGAACGTGTCCAGATTGGTCTGGAGTGTCTCCAGAGAAGGAGACTCCACAACCTCTCTGGGCAGCCTGTTCCAGGGCTGTGTCACACTCACAGGGAAACAGTTTTTCCTTACATTCACATGGAACCTCCTCTGCTCCAGCTTGGATCCACTGCCCCTTGTCCTGTTGTTGGCCATCAGTGAGAAAAGTCAGAAATGTCACCACTGCTATGGTCTCACCTTTTAGGACTAAATGTATCCCTTGGGTAATCATCAAGCCCTTCTTTATCCAATCATGAATTCAATTCTGGGCTTTAATTCAGTTGTAGAGCATAATAAGCCCTATTTCACAAAAACAAATCCATTCTAATCTTGGGGTGTGAGTTTTAATTTTTTAATTGTGACAGAACATCCAATGCAGTAAGTTAAGAGATACCAAGTCTGTAAGTGAAACAAATTTCTCTGTTAGAAAAATGATTTTTAATGGGGGTCAAATGCTGGCTTGGCTCACTTGCTACCTTTCTTCTCAGTACACAGACCTGCCCATGGTGATAACCATAGAATCTCAGAATGTCCTGAGTCAGAAGGGATCCATAAGAACCATCAACTCCTGGCCCCACAAAGGCTGGCCAAGTCAGAGCATGGGACTGAGCACATTGTCCAGATACTTCTTGACCTCAGCCCAGCTGGGTGCTGGGACCACTTCCCTGGTTCCAGTGCCCAACCATCCTCTCAGGAAAGAACCTCTTTCTAACACCCAAACTAAACCTCCCCTGGCTCAGCTTTATGCCGTTCCCTCAGCTAAAGAAGTATCTTGCACATCCTTCCACAGCCCTACTCATTTTCTTACAACAGCTTCATTGCTCCTCATTTAATGAGCAGTTGAAGGGCAGCTAGACACTTAACTGTTGCTTCTACCAACCACTGGGGCACAGGGCATAGTTTCACTCTCAGTGTAAGAATATGGCCAAAAACCCCATCATTGGCATTATTGTCGCACCCCACGTGAGAGTGTTGGTTAAGTAGACGTGGCTGACGAGGAGTCAGATAATTACAGGACTGAACTCCACTGAATAATGCAAAAATTATACAATCCAGGCCATGGTGGTCTCTGGGATGCTTCTCCCTTGGGCAAAACCTTCTCACATGAGGAAGGGCTGGCAGCTGGGACATGGGTTTGGGCAGAAGGTCAGCCTAACTAAACTGAACATGGTGCTATTTGTGTGTTCTCTTTCCCTGCACAATAAGGAAATTCTTCCTTGGATAACCACTGGGATGCAGCACTGGAGAAAGATCCTCAAAAGTTACTTTCCCACCACGTGTAGAGTGTGTTGTACCACATGCGTTACTTCTACTCACGTGTCAATGGGGGAGTTTGCACCTCAACTCTCATGTTTTCCTCCAGTTAAGTCACAGTCATAGGTGCAAGAAGGTGGCCTTGATGATCAAGTAACGTACTGGGCAAATCTTCTGTGGGTGTTTAGTTGGGGGAAAAGGTGGAAGTAAGGGCAGGAAAGGGCTATTCCCACATCCCAGGGAAAAAATCCCCTGGTTGCAGGTAGATACAAAGACTCCTTATCTTTGCTGGGCACGTGGGCAGCCCTTCAAATGTTTGCTGGTTAAGCATAGAAATCCACTTCTCTATTCCACCAGAGCCTTAGCAAAGCCATCATATGCCAGGGTAGAGGTAAACTCAAAGCTCAACTAAAATGGGGAGTGGACAGTGGTGTGCTTTGGCCATGCTGCCAAAAAATTGAGCCCTGCTGTCAGTTTCCTCCCATTTTGTACCAGCAATTTGAGGAATAAGAGGTCACGTCAACATTTGACACAACTCCCATGATGCTGAAGGTCTTTTTGGGTTATGCGTGTTTGTGACCAGCTGAACTGCATCATGGGGAGGAACAACCCCAGGTACCAGTATAGGTTGGGGACTGGCCTGTTGGAGAGCAGTGGAGGTGAGAGGGACCTGGGGGTCCTGGCGGACAGCAGGATGACAATGAGCCAGCAGTGTGCCCTTGTGGCCAAGAAGGACAGTGGCATCCTGAGGTGTATTAGAAGGGGGGTG
>VXBZ01000303.1:96914-109712 GCA_013399135.1 Heliornis fulica | reverse complement strand
CCCTTCCAACTCCTGACATTCTGTAATTCTGTGTGATCCTGTGACTGTGAACAGCAGTCATTCTGGCAGCACAAGTTCCAGAGGGCTCTACCACTACAACAATCTGGTTGCACAAACCCATCCCTGTGTCACCATGTTTGGTGGGGGGGGAAAAAAGAGAATTATTTTCTTGCACATACTAGGACCAAGATCAATGTTCAGAACTGTATGTGAACACACATTGTCTGTCTATTTTCTGCCCAAATCTTAGAAAGCAAAGCTTTGGCTTCCTCCAATATGCATTGCAAGCCTACGGGCCTGGTATCCATGGGTAGGAACTGGAACCCCACCTCCCATGTAAGGCCACCACTACATACCCGTTGTCTCCCCAGAATTTCAAGCAGCAGCAAGGCTGGTGGCTCCAGTCATCCAGCTCTCTTACAGACTATCAGGCCTGAAAAGAGGAGATGTTTGATGCTCAAACCCTACCGCATTAGCTCCTCTGACAAATGTAGAAGTAGCTGAGTGACAGGAACAGGAAATAACTACCCAAGGTTTGCCAGCCGCCAGCCAAACGCCAACCCCGCTCGACAAATTTTCGAGCCCAATTTACTAAAAACTGCGATCTGGAGTTAAACATAGCAAGATGCAAATAACACAGGGCAAGAGCTGGCTCTGGTTGGATCCTCGCTTTGGTTTGCAGACCTTGGAATAACTCTCCGTGTTTATTTGGTGCTGGGGACTTCTGGAGGATTGCAGATGCTCAGCACCTCCCAGAAACTGCTCCACATTTCACAGTATCAGGCCCTTGATAGTAGGTTAGCAGTTCTCCAGGGTGCACACAATATACTTAGGGATGCCTTGAAATGAGAGACTGCCTTTTGCCCAGGATCCTTTCATTAAACCCTGTATGGACATGCACACAAACTGAATCCTGACGCCTGTGGAGCACGAGGTAGCTGCTTCCAAACCCTGTTATTGGAGATCCCAGTGTGGAAAGACTTGGCCACCACACTGACATACCATTTAAGTCCCATACAGATGGCCTTTGGTTATGGCCAGTAGCATGGAGCACCCCCAAAACTTCAACCTGTGTTGACTCTGCCCATTGCTAGGTGAAGTTAGAGGTGCAAGGAAGAGCTACAGGAGATCTGGGCTTCCCATAGAGAAATGGTTTGTGTTTAGACCATGACATAAGAATTTAGGTTCATTTCAGCTGCACCACTACCTGGCACACCTAATTTTTCTTCAAGAGTGCCCACACAAGCACATTTCAGTTTGGGACCCCTGGAGGTGGGGAAATGGGAGACCATGTCCAAGGTAGGGTTTGAGATAACTGTCCATAGCAACGGATCTGTGGTGTGCATGTACTCTCCAGGTTAGGGATTGGGAAGAAAGGTTCTTTAAAAGTTATACAGAAGAAGAGGGTCCTAGTAGGACATGGCCATCCCAAGTGTCCTTTGGCAATTAACTCCATGGTTTTTACCAAACTCCTGTCTTGAAAGGCTGGGTTCACTGGTGCTGAACAGGCAAGGTGGGATGTTGCCTCAAGTACAGAAAAATCCAGAACCTGCTGCCTCCTCAGAAATATAAACAGAATTTCTCAGGCCAAAAAGATGTTAATCCCTCAGATCGGCTCAAAGTTCCTTTTATTAATAGTCAGGAACACAGATGTTGCCCCATGAACACTGAGAGGCTTATTCACCACATGACACCCCATTTTGCTGGACACAAGTCACCACCACTGCTCTGGTTTCCTCCATACAAGACAAACCAAACCAGGCAGGTCAGGCTGGTGACACTTCCAAAATCGAAAGGGTTTGTACCAAATAATTTTCATTCAACTGTAACAGGGCAATCTCATCCCAGGATATTAAGAAGCATTGATGACTTGGTGATGGGTGAATCATGTAGGAGGGTCTGCTAGCAACACTCACAGAGCTCCACAACTTCTTGTGAAAGGCAAACAGTTTGTTCAGTTCACCCTTTTATTTGCTTATTTCTTACAAGAGAGTCTTGTGAATCTGTTTTATTTGGTCTAAGACATCATTGCTGTCATATATTTCAGAGGGTAGGGTGTTTTCAGACCACTCCAGGATTTTTACAGTGACCATCAGCCATCAAAATATTGTTTTGTTTGTTTGGTTGGTTTTTTTGGTTGTTGTTCTCCACCATAAATATCCTCTGTATGTGTCTTGTGATATATTGAAGCAATTAGTGTGCTTGAGTGAATTTGGTGGGCATTTCAAAAGTCATGTTCCAGGTTCTTCCTTCAATTGGACTCCAAACAGATCAAAATGCTTCATGAGCTCTTGAACTGGGCCCCTCACTACAAGGACATTGAGGTCCTGGAACATGTTTTGAGAAGGGCAACCAGGCTGGGGAAGGGTCTGGAGGGCAAATCTTGTGAGGAGCAGCTGAGAGAGCCGAGGATGTTGAGTCTGGAGAAGAAGAGGCTGAGTGGAGGCCTTATCCCTGCCTAGAATGACCTGAAAGGAGGTTGTAGAGATGGTCTTTTCTGCCAAGTGACAGGTGACAGGACAAGGGGAAATGGCCTCAAGCTGCACCAAGGCAGGTTCAGATTAGAGGTTAGGAAGAAATTCTTCACTGAAAGAGCTGTGTGGAACAGGCTTGACAGGGAGGGTGTTGAGTCACCATCTC
Source organism: Heliornis fulica (assembly GCA_013399135.1). NCBI lineage: Eukaryota > Metazoa > Chordata > Aves > Gruiformes > Heliornithidae > Heliornis > Heliornis fulica. The sequence continues at coordinate 107,072 of VXBZ01000303.1, read as the reverse complement.
TGGATGTATCTAAAAGACAGGTACATGAGGTGCTTAGGAATATGGTTTAGGAGAGGACAGGGATGGTTGGACTTCATGAGCTAAATGCTCTTTTCCAACCTTGTGCTTCTGTGATTCTGTAACTCTCTCACCACTTTATAAAATGGTGACAAAATCAGAACAGCAGCAATAGTTTGGAAACGGCGGCGCACAGCGAGGCGGGTAGTGTGGCTGACCAAAGGGTGCTGATGGACACCATGGGTGTTAAGCACTGCTGAAGGGGGTCAGAAAGGGATGGGCAACTTCAAGAAAGGCAACAACAACAAAAAAAAAGCCATTTTGTGGTGATTTAAGTGCCCAATTTTGTATTGCTGCTGCTGCAATTTGTTTGTTCCCAGTGCAGTCAGTAATATAAGTCACACACACCTGGAGATACACTGCATAGAGCACCTAAAGATGAAAAACAATGCATAGAACCATGCAACCTCATCACTAGGTATACACCAATGACCAGCAAAAATAAACATTATATTACAGCAAACAAAACTGTAGCTTGGAGTAATCCCTTCGAGAGTCGGATCAGAACGATGCCGGGTGCTGTGTGTATAAATAAAGCGATGCTGTTAATAGTAAACAGCTCCACTGCTCTTTTAGGAGACATATTTCTTCAACACATGTAGAAAGTTAAAGTTACAACTCTGTGAAATTTCGTTTTTGCTCCCTCATCTGTATATCATTTATTCTTGGGATGCTCGTGCTAAGAATTTAGGCTTTCAGAATAATGTTTATGGTAGGTGGTCCCTTCAAAGCTGGTTTCTTTCACTGAAGTGTTTTGATTTGCTGCGCGAGACTCGTGCAAGCTTTTCCTTTAACTGTATCCAATGCCACGATGATCCCACGTAAGGAAAAATGCTGTTGCAGTATTTCCCTTCCCTACGCAGCCGGATGCTTTGAAGTGTAATTTTTCATTGAATTTTGGGGCCAGAGAACTTGTTTGGGTTCCTCCATGCTCTCCCCATCCTCCATATTCCCAAGTGAAAAAACAAAAGTGTTTATATGCATGGTGGTATTTTCGCTATATCAACATATAATCTACATATAGAGATAGTTCATTGGTTTTTAACGCGCGTACACACACACACACACACACACACACACATTAACGTAACGATAACCGCCCTTTGCGGTTGCTCTGGTGGAGTGCTCTCAGCCATAAAATAAATACACTTTCTGCTATAGAAAATATTTTTTTCCCAAAGTGATTTACTAGTATTATGGCAAAGACGTGGGATACCAGCACAAAAATGAAATCTTTTTCCTCCACCCTGTGCTCACCCAAAGAAGGCAGCTTCCCATTCTCCTTAATAAACAGTGGGAACACATTCCACCAGGACATTTATTTACAGCATAAATGAAGAAAAGCTGCAAACTAAGAATTTGACCTTTTCTAGAAGGATTGATACCATGAACCAGGACAGTCACTGGGGAGGTAACAGGATTCCTGTCTCATGTGGGGCAGATGCTGTACATGAGTGTATATATCGTGGCAGTGATACGCACAAGCTCAAAACTATCACACACACACACACCCCAAAATGTAAAAAATTATAAAACATCATAAGGATAGCTTTTCCTGATAGTAAAATAAAAAGAAAAGAAAGAGGGTTTGTTTGGATCCATGTTGCACCATTTTCTAGATGATAAACACTCCCTCATACCCTTGGATGCACGTGAGGACCGCTGCATTAGTTCATCCATTGTTGAATCCTAAAAGCCAATGAGAAATCAGGCAGCAAAGGCTCAAAATAAAGCCAAGAAAGTCACTAGACATTTGCTGATGACCTCAACCCAGCTGTCATCCTTTTCATGTAGGCTAGTGCAACCTGGGCTTGATGCAGTCACGGGGACAGTATTGAACAGTTTCCAGTGTGAAGCTGGAAAGCCCAGCGGGATGAAGCAGGTGGAGGAAGGTGAGGACCAAACCACTGGGAAAGAAGGGCAGAAAATGCACAAGGGGAAAACCTGGCTTTAAAAAATAGGGGGTTTGGGTTTCTCCTGAGACGCTTTGGTCCTGAAGCTGTAATGCATCACCAAGGAGATCAGTAGGATCAGGAGGTCAAGAGATCAGATCTTGACATAAACAGCAGTGGACGTCATAGACAAACTATAGAATCTTTTATATTGATTTTTTTTTTTAAAAAGATTGATTTTATGCATTTATTTTACTTTTCCTTTTCCCTGTTTTTTCTTATAAACCCAAAAGCAAACAGCCCATTCCCATCGTCAGGCGCGCGCTCCCCTCATCACCGCGCTCCTCATCTGGGCGGCAGCTCCTCTCGGCAGCCCCGCGCCGCCCGACTCGCCGGCCTTGGAAAGTACTGGCGGGAGAGCTCCAACTTCCTCCTAAAGCCTTTGTGTGCTCCGGCGAGCTCATAAATCAGCCTGCTCACGCTGCGTGACCTTCTGACATGACCAGCAGACAGGAAGATGGGGAGTGCGAACGACAGCGCCGCTCAGCAGGTGACCGCCGGCGATGGGGCTGTGATTTAAGCGCCTGATAGAAAAAAAAACCCTGATATGTCAAAACGTTGCACGCAGAAAATGAGATGCTGCCCTTGGTGGTGTCCTTGCCAGGAAGGTAAGTGAGTGCCAGGGATTCTTGTTTTTGTGCTGCAAAGGGGTTTAATTCGATGTAAGACCACGTGCACCGCAGACCAGATGGAATTTGTGATGGGTTCTTTCTGCCCTCTGGCTGGCAGAGAATGGTGAACTCATTGAGAGCAACACCCAAAGAGTTGCAAAGCAAACGTTGGTGTTGTGTTGTTACTCCAAATAGTAGGAGTATTACTTCTTTTCCTTTAAAAACCCATATTGCTTTCACCCCTGGTGCAGCCTCCTCCATCTCTCCTCCTGGGCACTCAAGCTCACGGGGCTTTTTCCTCAGCAGTGCTGAGCTGGAAGGAAGGCAGAAGAATTAAAAAAAAAGATTAATAATTTCCTCCTTAAAGACTCACTGCCTCTGGAGCAAGTGCTCTGTGTCCTGCAGCATCTGGTGGGATTGCCTTCAGCTGAACCACATCCCAAAATTACAGTGTTCACATTGTTTGGAAAAGCGATAGAAAAACAAACCTCGGTTTCTTCGGTGGCTCTGCTTACACTTTGGCTCTACTTCTACTGTCCAAGCAGGGGTAAAAATGAATTTAATTTGTTTTTTCAATTGGAAAAAATCCTATATTTAAAGCCCACCTAGCCCTACTCATGGGCAGGCAGTCATCACACGTAGCACATGTGTATGTTCAGCTCCTCTTGCCAGCAAAACCTGCTCAGGGGGTTGTGTTTTATCTGTTGGAAATGGCCTATGAAGCCAGGAATCTGTTTTCCCAGGAAAGTCAGCCAGGGTTTGGCCCATTCCATGGGCAGCCTCCTTACCCCACAGGGATCAGGACCAGAGCAGCATGGGCTTTTCCTTGCCCTGTATTTGGGGAATATGCCACCTCAGGGGAGGGATGTGCCCCATGGCTGGGTCCCAGTGGCTCTTGGGGATGTCAGTGGCACAGAGCCTTGTCCCCACAGTGGTTCCCATTGCTTACCGCTCCCGCTTGGATGTTAATGGGATAATGCTAGCCAAGTCCTTTGAAGATGAAGAAGAAAGACTCGGCAAACAGGGGCAGATAAACAGAGCACTTCATCTTCTGAGCGGCACTGGGCGAAGAGTGCTTCCAATTATTTTTTCCCTGTGTCTCCACGTACTGGAGAAGACACTGGTCACAGCTGAGCTCTCCTTCCCCGCGCCCCCCCCTACCCAAAACACACCATTTGATCCATCCCTGCAGGATGCTGCTGCGGAGCACACACTGATGCATTGCCCGAGCTGCTGGTTAATTCAACAGCCATTAACCTAAGTAAAACTATAACCTGCTGAGTAAACATTTCCCTATTGTTTCTAGAGATTACCGTGCTGGGAAGTCATTAATAACCTGGAAGTACATTCAATTTATCTTTGTTTATTAGCTGCTTTTGTCAGACGAGAGGATCATCCTCCCGCTATTGAAGTATCACACTATGACATTAGCCCTGACTACAGCCTCTGTAAAGTCAACAATCTGATATGGTCATTAATCTCACACTTCAAAAGGGCAGGCAGGAGATTGAGTAGGAAGATCCCACATCTGCTCTTCCACTTGCCTATTGCTGCGGCCTGACTCTAGATAACGGATGGGTCTAGCATCCTCCTTCCCTGCTAGGCCCTGCCAGCATCCCCAGATTTTCACTTCCAGCCAAAGGGGACAAGAAGATGCCTTGTGGCACCTGCAGGAGATCTGTACCCTCAGGAACAGGAGCTGGAAACCTCTCCATAGCACCTCAACCAACTACATTAAGGTGGTTGCATCCCACCCCAGTCTCCAAGTGTAAAACTGCATAGGTAACTCCCATGGATACATCCAGCCAATGCACCTTGCCCCAGATTCCAGCTTGGTCTTGGTGTGTCCAGAGCCCACCTCTTTGTCTGTGGCCTCAGAGGAAGCTATGGCTCACCACAGACATTCCGAGGACCTAGGGGCAAGGGAGGACCACAGTTGTGAAGCTCTGTCAAAGCAGAGGTTGCATGATGATTTGTCCCTCTCGCTTCTGCTCTTGTGAAGCTCCATCTGCAGTCCTGCATCCAGAGCTGGGGCCCCCAAGTCAAGAGAGATGTGGAGCTGTTGGAGAGGGTTCAGAGTAGGCCACAAAGATGCTCAGGGGGCTGGAGCAGCTCTCCTGTGAGGACAGGCTGAGGGAGCTGGGCTGGGTCAGCCTGGAGAAGAGAAGGCTGCGGGGGGACCTCACTGCAGGCCCCCAGGACTTCAAGGCAGCGTATGGACAGGAGGGAATCGGGTTTTCACAAGGGCAGAGAGTGGTGGGACAAGGGGATGGATTGAAGCTGGAGGAGGGAAGGGTCAATTTGGAGATCAGGGGGAAGTTCTTCACAGATATTGGTGAGGTGCTGGAAGGGGCTGCCCAGAGAGGTGGGGGATGCCCCAAGCCTGGAGGTGTTCAAGGCCATGTTGGATAGGGCCCTGGGCAACCTTGTCTAGCTGCAGGCCTGGAGGATGGTGGCCCTGCCTGTGGCAGGGGGGATGGAACTCAATGATCCTTTGGGTCCCTTCCAACTCAGAGACTTCCGTAATTCTATGATATGAGCTTCACCTCCTCCAACTTAGTGTGGAGCCATTCCTTCATCCATCATCCACTCCTTTGAAGAAAACACAGTTAAAAAGTCCACCAGACGTTCTGAAGGAACAGTTTGGCATGTTGTGAATCGGTCAATGTAATGATTAACGCCCTTGTTATTCTGGAAAGAATGACTTAAAAAGCCATTGAAATAATACATTCCTCAGAGCAATTTTTTTTTTTTTTCATTTTTAACTGCTAACACTGCCACATGGCTGGTACAGGACTTATTGTCATGAATGGAGGCAGGAGTAGCCGGCATGTGAAGTATCCTCTGTGGTTAAAGCGGCAGCACATTGAAGCTTTCATCGCAGCCAAAACAAACCCAGCGTCATTTTTCCTGGACAGCGCTTGCTAAACGTGCTATGAGCATTTCCTTTCCAATTTATTTCCCTCCTACCCAGGGAACTGGCTCATGGCACGAGCCACGGGTGATAGTGCTCACCCACACTGTACAGAAACCATGCTTCACTCATCACACAAAGGTCATTGGTGGCTCTTCCATGCGTGGGAGTAGTTATTTAATAGCATACAAAAGAAAGTCCATTAAAAATGAAGACTTCATTGAAGTCCTGTTATCACCAGGATGTTGGTTTTTCTTACTGACCTTTGTGGGTAAAGGGAAGATGCCAACTCTCTTCTTTGAAAGCATGACATGTGTGACTATGGGAACACTCTTCTCTTGTCTTTTAATTTAACATGAGGATTTTTAAATTTTGTGCTACCCAGCCCTCCGGGATCAGTGATGTGGGCTGGGTGGGTGGGTAGGACTCGCCTCCTCCCTCTCCTCATATGCTTTCCCAGCTGGCTGGATGCTCTCCTGATGCTGGAGATTAGGTCCAAACCCCTCCAGGCAAGGAGGAACTTCAATGTGCATCTCCCACATCCTAAACGGATGCTTCAAACACTGAGATATTGCATAAGGAGAGGGAGGAGGGTGCCTTTGGGAAAAGGGGAACTTTTGTTTGTTTCTTGGAAAAAGGTGTTTGGGCAAAACCCAGCAGCAATTTCAAGACCTCCTTAGACCTCTGGAGTCTAAAGCTAAAGACCTTGTAGCATTTACCCACAAGCTGTGGCTTGTGCATTGTGCTCCATCCCATGCCAAAGGAGAAATTAAAATAGTCTTTTGATGAAAAACATCTTCTTCTGCAAAGGGCTCTGTGTGTGTGTGCATTGCATGTTTCAGCCCCTTCCATGGAGGACACCATTCTGATGGCACTTCTTGTGGGCTCCTGTTGTGCAGGACAGCCAATGGCTCTGCAGAGTATTTTTGGGACAGAATAAGCAATATCCCTTCTGTCATGTTAGCTGATGTACCTTAGCATCAAGTATCCTTTAAATTTATCATAGCATCATTGTGGTTGGGAAAGACCTTCAAGAGCATCACGTCTGTATTGCACGTGATGCAGTGTGCTTCTACCCATAAGCCTTGGGAGGATTTTACTGCTTTGATTAGAAACTCACATGAGGCAATGAAAAAAAACAAACCCCAAACCAGAATTAAATTGCTGTGTGTCATCTCCAACCTGTAAGAGAAAATGCCTCTTCTCCCAGACTCTTTCCTTGCGGAAATGGCCCTGGGCAGGAGAGTGATTCAACCGTTTGCTCTGTAACTGGGGGAAGACATGGGGCTTGGTGTCTAAACCCGGGCCAGTAGGTAAGGGCAGAAAGAAAGAAAAGGGAAACCTTTGATCTCGGTGAGGTGCTAATTTGTAAGGTCTGGAGGTTGTTGGGGCTTTAGGAAGCCAGAGCCAGCACACACACCCCGGCGCTTATCTGGTAGGGGATTAGTGAGGCGTTGCTATCTCCACGCTCAGCCATTTACCCAAGCGTTTGAAGACCAGCCTACGTGTCAATGAAGGCATTAGAGCAGACACCTCGAGCCCATCGGGTTTATCTGGCCGATGCTGACAGGAACAGTAGGTGACACCAAGCCGGGGAGGAGACTTCAAAGTTTCTGGTGGGGTGAAGTCTTGCACCGAAGACAAACAGCCGGGCAGGGAGGGCAGCTGGGAGATGAAAGGCAAGTCCCCCTTGTCACGCTGGCCTTCCTTAGGTGTGGGAGTGGGGGCTTGTTTTAATGGGAACTCATCCTGGCCCCTCCTTCCTGAAAGCAACGGTGTTTTAAAAGGAGAAACAAGAGGATTTGAAGCAGATGAAGACCAGAGAAGTCACCTGCTGCTTGGGCAAACACAACACCCAGGCAGAGGGATGGTTCCTTGATGTTGTTGTTGCGGGGGATAAAGCCCATCATTTATTTCTGAAGGCTGGGATGCTCTGAGTGGCAAAGCCATGGGAAGGGAACAAGGGAATGGAAAACAAAAATATGAGAAATAGGGACAATTTGCCCAACACTTCTCTGTATTACCAAATCTGAGTTGCTCCTTTAGATGCTATTGCCTCACCTACAACCCTCACTCCTCCTACCCCTGCAGACCTCTGCAGTTACAACCACCACTCACGAATCTCGCAGCCAGCTTGAAAATGCCACTGAGCTCACAGGCTGAATGAATCTTTCAGAGTTCTCACTTAAACAAGACATTTGTTTGAAAGGCAGTGATGTGGAGTTTTTGTGGCAAGGTGAAATGCTGAACCTTGAGGCCAGGATTAATCAGTGAGCTTAATGCCTTATGTTTTGTCTCCCAGATGTGATTTTAGTTAATAGGAATGCAAATGAAAAGAAGATCACATGAAGATCCTTTAAGCAGAAGCTGTATTTCACCCTTACCTGTATCATACACTACCGAGGACAAATACAGAAGGACCAACGGAGTTACTCTTGGTTGCACATTTTCAATCTCTGTGCAATATCACTCTGAATAAATCTCTTGTAACATCTCCAGGCCTGGAGCTACTTTTACAGCATCATCATTAAAGATCTGACATCTATTTGTTCATGAAAGTACTGAGCTGTCCTGCTAGCCAATGTTCTTGCATCCCAAAGATTTCTCTAGCTCAGTCCCAAGTTTCTTCTCTCTGGAGCCAGGTGTTTGATTAAGGACCCACGCCATTCGATTGCGACACGTTGGGAGGGGAAGAAGCAGCATGATGAATGTCATACTTCCCAGAGGTGTCAGATAAGGGCTGCACAGGTGGTGGCCCATTCCTGTGACTCCTAAGGCCACCTCAATGCCAAGCTGGGTTGGAAGGAGCACCTCTGCCCTCTTCTGGGACAGCCACAGCCTAACGTGTCCTGCACAAGGATTGAAAACCCCTTGGATACGCAGCATCCCCTCCGATGCTTTGGGGAGGACAGTGGCCATGAAGATGGGGACATTAAATCTTGCTCTTCCTGCATAAAATCTGTGCATTTAAATCTCACCCGGGCTCTGGGACTCAGCACCGTTATCGAGGGATGCAGGATGAAGGATGCCCTACCACTTGGAAGTCCTTCTAAAGCCAGTGCATCCTTCCCTGCAGCGATTTGTGGACTCAAAACTCATCATGCCTCAACATGCAGCTCGATCTTGCTTGCTTGTGGTCCAGACTTGCTGCTTTGGGGTTGGTTTTTTTTTTGCTATTTTTTTTGCTATTTGTTTTTTTTTTTGGCTGCCTTTAATTTGTGGCCATCCAGTAACCGCTAGTTGCAGGCCTGCTGGGCTCAGCCCCCTTTACAGAAGCTGTTCTCTGCAACCACAACCCTTTCAGAAAAGTCAGGATGTGATGGGATATTTACCCTTTGATTGTTTAACAACATCTGAGAATTCGAGCAATTCCCGTAAGACCCCGAGGAATGCGGAGCCAGAGGAGGAAAAGCCGTGCCAGAACCAACTCCTTTTCATTTCTTTTGGACTGTGGAAACTGGAGCCAAAGAAAAGCTGGGATAATGAAGAGGACAGTGGTTTTAATTAGCTGCAAGCTGGCTCGTTTCTGGAATGCGGGTGTTGATTGTATTTGTTTAATGATGAATAAATATGGAACGGTGTGGGTGGGTGTATAAGCTAATACATAACGCATAGGGAATATAAGGAATGTCACTGCTATATCACAGCATACTCACATAGCCTGTGGACCACCACAGCCATGCTCTTCCCAAGGGAAATCTCTCTGCAGAGTGTTTGGGGAAGGCTCCTTGGATTGGTTTCAGATGTACCATGGAAGGAGCTCTGCTGGAAGACAGCACTGCCGTGTGCTTGCAGAAGAGATGAGCCTGGGGCTGAATATTGCAGTTTAAGCAAGGGGAGATGCTGAACAGAGCTCCAGGGATGCAGTGGGGTGTGGATGCCCTCTGTGTTCTCCCCATTTCCACCACCATAGATGGGAGAACATCTCCTCCAGGGCTGACACACAGAAGTATCCACCAGCACAACACCACTGGCATGGGACTAATGGCCCTCATGGTCAAGAGCTGCCAAAGAAGGAAATCAATCCAGGGAACATCCGTATCCCACATACTCCAAATGCTTCCTGCTAATCAGTACAGAACTTTTAGTACAAAAGGCCAAAAACACTGAAAATTTAATGGCATTTTGATCACAAAATTAATGTGAGAAGAATCACAGAATGTTAGAGGAGTTGGAAGGGACCTCAGAAGATCATCCAGTCCAAGCCCTGTGCCCAAACAGGGTCATCTAGAGTAGATCACACAGGAACGTGTCCACATTGGTCTGGAATGTCTCCAGAGAAGGAGACTCCACAACCTCTCTGGGCAGCCTGGCCCAGTGATCTGTCACCCTCACAGGGAAAAAGTTTTTCCTTACATTCCCATGGAACCTTCTCTGCTCCAGCTTGGACCCATTGCCCCTTGTCCTGTCACTGGCCATCACGGAGAAGAGCCTGGCTCCATCCTCCTGGCACTCACCCTTTACATATTTATAGACATTAATAAAGTTACCCCTCAGTCTCCGCTTCTCCAAGCTCAAGAGCCCCAGCTCCCTCAGCCTGTCCTCAGAAGAAAGATGTTCTACTCCCTTCATCATCCTGGTGGTCCTGCGCTGGACTCTTTCAAGGAGTTCTTCTTCTGGAACT
>VXBZ01000303.1:78065-96877 GCA_013399135.1 Heliornis fulica | reverse complement strand
ACTGAACAATACTGATCTCAGTACTGACCCATGAGTGACTAGATATAGAACTCCAGCCAGACTCTTTCCCGTTAATGACAACTCTCTGACTTCTTCCCTTCAACCGGCTCTCCATCCACCTCACTACTGCACCCTCCAGGCCACACTGCCTCAGTCTGCCCACCAGGGTGCCCTGCTGGACAGTGTCAAATGCCTGACTGAGATCCACAAAAACCACATCCACTGCCCTACCAGCACCCATCCACCTGGCCATATCCTCGGAAAAGGCTTTTACGTTAGTCAGACATGACCTCCCCTTGGTAAAACCATGCTGACTACGTCTAATAACCCTCTTGTCCTTGATGTGCCTGGAGACAGCACCAAGGACAAGTTGTTCCATCACCTTGCCCGGGATGGAAGTGAAGCTGACCGTTCTGTTGTTACCTGGGCCCTTCTTGCCCTTTTTGACTAGATGGACATTTGCTTTCCTCCTGTCTCAAGCACCTCTCCTGTTTCCCAGGACTTAAGAAAGATGATGGACAGTGGCCTAGAAATGATTTCTGCCATCTCCATGCTAGGGCCAAGCACCCTGCCAACAGCCCATCTCCTGGGGCAAAACCCCAAGCAGCCAAGGTAAGATGAAAAGGATTGGAGAAACTCTTGGTTTCTTCAGATACTAGTAGAGATCTGGGCTTAATGCAATGCAGACACATGTATTTACATCTATGTGTGGTGCAATAAGCAATAATCAGATCTCTAAGGCTGACCTGCCCTCTCAGCTTCCCTCCAGCTACATACCCCCTCTCCTATCAGTTGTTAGGAGAACAACTATCCTATCAGTTGTTATCCTATCAGGAGAACAACTGATAGGAAGTTGTTGGGAACAGATGACATTTCTTGTCCCCAGAACCAACGCAGAAGACCAGCAGAAAGATCACAGAATTACAGAATCACAGAATATTAGGAGTTGAAAGGGACCTCAAAGATCATCCAGCCCAACCCCCTTGACCAAGCAGGATCATCTAGAGTAAATCACATAGGAATGTTTCCAAATTGGTCTGGAATGTCTCTAGAGAAGGAGACTCCACAACCTCTCTGGGCAGCCTGTTCCAGTGATCTGTCACCCTCACAGTGAAAAAGTTCTCCTTATATTAAGATGGAACTTTCTATGTTCCAGTTTGGAACCATTTCCCCTTGTTCTATCACTGGCCATCCCTGAGAAGAGCCTGGATCCATCCTCCTGACACTCACCCTTTATATATTTATAAACATTAATGAGGTCACCCCTCAGTCTCCTCCAAGCTGAGAGCCCCAGGTCCCTCAGCCTGTCTTCAGCAGGAAGGTGTTTCACTCCCTTAATCATCTTGGTGTCGTAAGTGCTTTATTTCATGAGGTTTGATTATGCTGTCTTGTATTTCTAGGCTGTATGGGTAACGGGAGATGCTTCCTGAATGACTCTGCTTGATTTGATACGCAAGAAAACCCCTGAGATTGAATCCTGCACCCAGGGACTTCACCAGGAGCAGCTACAGGTGCTTTGTAGGTTGTGCTGTCCTCTTGCCTCGATAGCCCTGCCTGTATCATCCGGAAACCCACTGCGCACATCGCCAGCAGGTATGACTTCGCATCCCTTGTTTGTGAGCCACCTCTGAAGTACAGGCATGAAAATGAGCTGGGAAATGTGTTACACTGAAACTGAAATGTGAAGGCATTTGGAACCGTAAGAAAAAGTTGCTTGGACACAAAAATGCTCCAAGACTTCAGGCTCACTAGGTTCACTGAGGGTTGGTGTCTGATCTGACATCCTTCTGCTCGTCATAGGACTCAGCTATAGTTTGTATAAAATTTATTAGACCTAAAATCTTGACCTCCCTTTCTCTCTCCCACTCTGTTTGATCCAAAAACCCGTGGCAAAGCCCATCTCCAGCAGTGTCTCCGAGTAGAGAAACTGCCATTCGTGTGACCAGGAGCGGCCCACGCTCCCTGCTAGTGCTTGCTGCTGTCACCAGCACGTTGGATTATCAACCAGAACACTGGACAAGCCCTGTGAACTACCAGCCACCACCGTGCTGCCACCCTGCAGTGAGGTAACCCCATGCACTTTGGTCATCATTGCAGCTTGAGGAGGTCAGAGCATCCCAAGGACCCATCTTGCTTGAAGATGCCACTGCTGCCCTAGGACTTCCAGCATCATCTTCCTCTCTGACCACATCACTTTTAAAGGTATAAAGCAAGCCCCAGCTTGCAGCCCCTGCCGCAGTGAGCTGGTCCTTTATTACCCTTTTCCTTTCTGGCAGAGCAGCCAAGAACAAGCCAGAATCGAGTCTGCCGTTATCGGTTGCTGTGGAAGCTCGAGCATCTGGCTGCTGCATCTCATGGCACCCTTTCAAAAGCTCAGCCAGGCAGCTGCCAAGCACATGTGCAAAGGGAAAGAGCTGCCTGTTTCTTAAAGCTGCTCTATAATAAGAGTGTTCCCTCTCTGCAGCACCGTCGTTGCTGAGGGTGGTTTCCTGGACCCTCCGAGCTCTGTGATTTCAGTGCGATACAAAGCAGCTCCCACGCCAGTGGGGAACATCAGGCTGAGTACAGGGGGGATAATTTTACTCCCACTGCAGCTCAACAGTTTAGAAAGTCAGTGAAAGTTGGAGACCAGGTCAGGAAGGACAGGGAGCTACTGCAGAGGGGACAACAAAGAGCTGTGGAGATGCTGAGGGGACGAGAACATCTCTCTGACCAAGAGAGTCTGAGGGACTCGGGACCTTTTAGCCTGGAGAAGAGGAGGCTGAGGGGGGTCTTCTCACTGCCGATAAGCCCTTGAGGGGTGGGGTCAGGAGGACGGGGTCAGTCTTTGGTCAGCGGTGCCCAGGGACAGGACAGGAGGTGTTGGGCACAAACTGGACCTCAGGAAGTTCCACCTGACCCTGAGGAGGAACTTCTTTCCTGGGAGGTGTCAGAGCCCTTGGCCAGGCTGCCCGGAGAGGCTGAGGAGTCTCCATCTCTGGAGACACTCAACCCCCGTGATCCTGGACGCTGCCCTGTGCAGGCTGCTGGAGGTGACCCTGCTCTGGCAGGGGTTGAGCTGGGGGATCTCCAGAGGTCCCTGTCAACCCTGACCAGTCTGTGATCCTGTGAGATGCCCACATTTGTGGGTTGAGTTCTGAAGTGTTGAAGACTTGGGCAGGTGAAGCCCCCGTTTGCTAGGTGGGTGCGAGAGCTTTATCACTCACCCTATTATGGCTTGAGCCATTCTTCTGGGAGATGATTAACCAGCTGTCACCCCAGAGGAAGGTCAAGATCTTCCTGGAGAAGAAATTATGATGCTGCGTAAAAATTATCTCCTCATATCACTGTTGGGAGTGGGGTTGGTTTAGAGCAGGAGGGGGAGGTCATCCCTGTCCCCTGAAGCAGCCCAGAGCATGCACCAGGTCCATGATGTCCTCCACCCGGTCCCTCTGGCTGGGGCTGAGATGGCTGCACACCCATGGTATCACCACCCCTGGATGTGAGCAAGCTGATGGTGGGACATACCCTACAGCAAACTCTGAGCTGTGGCGTTCAGGGGCAAAGCTAAACAATACAGCTGTGGAAGCCAAGTTAGCTACCAAAGCACCTTCAGACAGAAACAACCTGACTGCACAGCAAGATTTTGGGTTCAGGATAGGTCAGGTCAGTAATAATCCCAGGCTCAGTTCCCAAGCTGACAGGCCTAAAGCCCGTTCACTTCCTTGGAGGAGGCTGCTGGAAAGGCACAACATGCTTTAGGGAGAGCCTTACACTGCCAAGAGGGAGGGGCTTCACGTGTCTACCAGGGCTGGGAATGTTCCAACATGTATCTTGCTCCCTCTCCTCTGGCACTTTTCCCTATTCCCAAGCCCTAGAAGGGAAGAGCACACACACAGAGTGATGGGGGTTGGAAGGAACCTCTAATGATCATCCAGTCCAATCTCCCTGCCTGAGCAGGGTCACCTTGATTAAATCACATAGGAGCGTGTCCACATTGGTCTTGAATGTCTCCAGAGAAGGAGACTCCACAAACTCTCTGGGCAGCCTGACCCAGTGATCTGTCACCTTCACATGGAAAAAGTTTTTCCTTACATTCCCATGGAACTTCCTCTGCTCCAGCTTGGACCCATTGTCCCTCGTCTTGACACTGGCCATCACTGAGAAGAGCCTGGATACATCCTCCTGACACTCACCCTTTACATATTTATAAACATTAATGAGGTGACCCCTCAGTCTCTTCTTCTCCAAGCTGAAGAGACCCAGCTCCCTCAGCCTGTCCTCAGCAGGAAGATGTTCCACTCCATCATCCTGGTGGCCCTGCACTGGACTCTTTCAAGGAGTTGTATGTCCTCTGGAACTGAGGGACACCCGATGGGAACAGCAGCTGTGTGGGAGGTGGCAGTGGGGGCAAATGGCCACCCAAGAGGAGAAACCTTCCCTTCTCCCCTTCCCACATGTGTCCCTGTACATTGGAGGTTATATCCCAATCCCATCTCCTCAGAAGGGAGGGATGGCCCATATTTCTCTGGGATGACAGAGGAAGAGTCACCTTTGGCTCTCCATCCTTCAGAGAGGTAGCTGGAGGTGGAAGCGTGCTTCACCCCGGGGCAGTGCAGAGTCCACGGTGCAGCACATGCTTCAGCCTCTGCAGGGTGTGGGGCCTGCACTGCCACCAAACCCAAACAAAATAAAGGAGAAGGAAGAGGGAAAGCCCAGAGCTTGCTCTCACTTTCACTGACTTGATCCTAACGGCACTAATTTTGGCTCCACCAGCCCTGCTTTGCTCAGCGACACAGGCCCCTGCCTTGCCCAAGTTATCCCCCCACAACCCCCCAAACCCAATGCTGCACCCCCAGGCAGACAATATACAGTCCTCCTGTCCTTTCAGCTTTCTTCCACAGGGGGTGGGGGGGGGGGGGAAGGGGTGAAAAACCCGCTCCCAGTTTGCAAGCGCTTAGCACCCTGACCGGAGCTTCGGCTAAGTGCTAGAACTAATGTAAACAGAGAATTACACCATTACAGCTGCGTGTGGTGTTATAATTACACAAGAATGCAGCTCAGCCGCTGGTGCATCATATGCGCCACACTGTCGCCAAATTTGCAGATGTTCAGCCTTACTTTTATTAAGCATGACAATGCCCAGCAGGATCTATTTTCTCTGATTATACTCAAATGGAGAGGAATATTAAAAGGCAGGATAATTAAAAATATATGCCTAAACAAAGGATGTGTCTACAATTCTTTCTCCTAGCGCTTTGAAATAGTTCAAATTTCTCGGCTGGCTCGTGTATACAGGGAACCAAAAGGATGTCTTAAATTCAGACATATGTCTTCATTCTGTTTAATGTGCCAGAACAAAAACATAGCTCGAGACCACCATGAATCGATTTTTAAGTGACGGCTCCTCGTTTCACTCTGCCAGACTCCAGGGCAGATTTTCACAGCAAAGGATAGAACAGTTTCCTACAAGAAAAAGGCAAAAAAAAAAAAAAAGAGAGAGAAGATCGAGTTGATCTGCTGGGTTTTATGGTGGGGACATTGCACGGGGAGTGTGACCTCAGTTCTGGTATTAACTCCGTGTTATTGAGCATTATTATTATTTTTAAAGCGGCTGCTCGGAGGATCACGTGTTGAGGGAAGCAAAGAACCTGATTCAGAGGAGAGCCAGCCCGTTGGTGGGAAAATAAAGGCACCAATGTGGATCAACTGGGAGCTGGAAGATTCAGAAAGGGTGTGTCAGACATAGGAAAGAGGAAACTCGGGCAAGGAAGTATGGTTTATGCCAGTGCACAAAAAAAAATAGGGGTCTAAGTTAAAGATTAGGATGCAGTCAAGAGAGGGAGAGTGGGGCTGCTGCCTTCAACACAGGACACGGCGTCAAGGATGACTGGAAGGACGAGGAGACGGGATTTCAGATAGCTGTGGCTTGGAGGGAGTTGCTGGATGCTCTAGCAAGGCTCTGACATGTGTGAATCCCCCTCTGCCCCAGAACCAGCCACCTGAAACTCAACCCAACGCAAGTAATTCAACCTCTGTATGTGTTCCCCATTGTCTTAACACCTAAAGGAAGCCATGGTTCCTTGTCAGCTTGGGGATTTTGGGGCAAGGAAGGAAGAAAAGTTGCCAGAATGCAGGGAAAAATGCCCCCAACCCCATCACAGAATCATAGAATTGTCTTGGTTGGGAGGCACTGTTCAGATTGTCAAGTCCATCCATCATCCTAACCTGCCCAAGCCATCCTAACTTCCCTTGGTTTATCAGATCCTTGCAGGAGCTGTGGGTGCCTGGCAGCATCCCGAAGGTTGGGGTACAAAGAGGAAGGAAGAACCCAGCCACCTGTGGGAAGGGCTCAGCCATCACTCCCACAGGACATACAGGAGGTTTAGGACCAGAGGTATGGGAACCATGATCTTTTTTTTTCCTTCAGATGCAGCATCCCCAGAGCTCTGCAAAGCCAACCTAAGATTCCCAAGCCTTTCTTCAAGTTTCAGGCTTTCTCAAAGCTAACTTTGAGCAGATGAGCCCACGTGCTGCCTAGTTGCCCCACCCCAGGAAAGTTGCTGGGACCCAGCACCCACTGCAAAGTGAGAAATTAAAACCAGCTCAGAAATAGGCCTCAGCCTAAAGCTTAACCCCAAATGCTGATGTTGAAAAATCTCCAGCCTCCTGCCCTAAGAGGGTGGAAATGCTGCGGGCACCTCAGCTGTGATCCAAAATTCCCCAGACACCCCAGGCTCAGGTGAGGGATCTGAGATTCATCCAGAGACTCTTTGGTAGCAAACATGCCAGGAGTCCTCAGGGCAGGAGCTGGGATGCTCCTCTCCTCCAGAGCGACACCCAGACTCCCAGATTTAGCAACACAGTTGCTGTACTTTCAGCTCTTGACTGTAGAAATAGGTGTTACACAGTGACAGCACATAGCAGTTTCCCATGGGGGCAAAATTTGAGCCCTAGAAGCATCCCAGCACCGATGCTGGCTGGGAATGTCCACGCTTTTTGGGCTGTGATTGCACAGAACTGGAGTTTCAAATGCCACCCACTATTTGCTTTCTTGTTTCCTCCCATCCAGAAACAGCCACTGCTCAGCACTGCCGATGTTTTAGGGGAAGACCACGTGACTGGAGGATCCCCTGAGAGGTAAGGTGGCCCTGACAGGAGTGGGCAGGCGGGTTGATGTCTGGCAGCAGCAGCTGGAACTGCTCTTGCCTCTCCAATGGCAGAGCTCTGTAGGATGCTGAGGCCCCCCCAACCCGAGGAACAAAGGAAGCGAGGAGAACAACAGCAAGCAAAAATTAGGTTATGCCAGGAGGAAGTCAGGATTAAGCAGCCAGATTTCCTCTGCATAAATCTCACTGTGAAATGACTCATTAAAACACAAGCTCCTTCCCCTCATTTCCAAACACATCTCTTGCTCACAGAGGTTCCCCAGAACTGCAACAAGCTCCTCCAAAACATTTGCAGGTTCTTCTGGACAGAGCTGGTGGGGTTTGGGAAGCATCCCTGCCCTCCCCTGTGCCTGCTGCAGGGCAAGATTGCTTGGCTTAACCTGCAGGTCAAGCTCAGGGAGTGAAGTGGTGGGTCCATGATCTCAATTCACAAACAGTTCTCAACCTTCTGGGACACCTCAGTGTCAAAGGCAAGACCTGTCTCATGAAAGATCAGGCAAGCACACAACACCATTTGCAAAACCCTGGTCAAAGCTGTAAGAGTTCACCTGGCTCCTTCTCAAATTAAGATCTCCTTTTAGGCTCCTCATCAGCAAGTTCTAGGGGGGTGGGGTGGGGTTGTTCCACCCCTTCCCCTCACTGTCCTTCTTGCAACCAGCCTGGGAATGAATTGGGTAAGATGGGTTCATTGCAAGCATCCCAAGGTGAAGTAAAGTCATGTCTCCTGGCAGGAGACTTCTCACAGGATCTTCCTCTCACTTTCATCCTCTCAAGACCCAGCTATTATGGACCAGTAACTGTCTCGGCGCACATAGACAGATACACACACACATATATAAGGATTTCCTATACTTTTTTTAGATCCTCTCTGTTTGTACACACTCAACTCATGAGATCAAGGAGAGGGAAAAAAAAACCCCAAACGCAGCCCTGCATGCTTTGTTTTCTCCCACAATCGTTAAGTGTTAAACCAACATCTGGATGCTCTATTAATGTGTTACTTAAGGAGAGAGAGTTCCCCAGAAGTGTTTATTTGTGATGTCTTCGTCCCTGTGGCAGAGTGGCTTTCTGACATGAGGCTCATTGGCAGCTCATTGCATTGAAGTGACTCTTTTGTAGTCCCGGTGTCTGTACAATTGCCAGAGCCAGAAGATTACCACATTAAAAATACACGTCAGTCTCGCTAAGGAGCGGTGTCTAGCAACATCCGGCGGGGAGCTCGCTGGCGGGAGCCTCCATTTAAAAGGCAGGATTCGCTCGCTCAGACAGGGAGGGAACTTGTGGCACCACCACCAGCACAGTTACCCCTCTCCCTTTTTCTTCAGTGGCCGCCTACGGGTTTGCTCGGTGAGCTGGGAAGGTGCCTAAGGCATCTGATTTGCTCTGGTCACCAGGCTCCGGCACAACTTGCTCAGCACCGTGACCGGCTTCAAAAGGAGTCAGCACGCTGAAGGTTTCTGCTTAAGGTCCTCTGTCACCTTGAAAAAGTGACTGTGGTGGCGTTTTTGCTCCAGGGAGAGGATGACTGCTGCATGGTAGCACCATGCTTCACCCATTCATGAGACCAAGGGGTGGATGTGGGGTGAGGATGTGTAGGATATGTCCCTGTGGGAATGATGTGGGCAGGTTTTAGCTGCTTATGCCCCGTACAAAGAGCTGGAAAAAATCTGTGGATTAGCTCTGCTCGGTGGGCAGTGCTTGTCCCAGTGTGAACATCCATTCCCAAAGCAGCTTTGAATGGTCTTGAAGGACCTCCAAGGTTGAGCGGTAGTCTCCAGCTGAGACACTGTATAAATTGTATCCAAATGGCACAAAGAAGAGCCGTCCTTACACATCTTCCTCCACTTCACCATCATCCAGAGGAAGAAGAGAGCAACATTGCACTCCACAAAGCTGGAAAATGCCTTTGGGGCACATAAACTGCCATGAGCGTGGTGGGAGTATAAAGCTGGAGCATCAGCGACTTTCAAGGCAATAATTCTTCTGGACATCTCATAAACCAAATCAACATCCTAAAGAAAATAGTGAAAATGTGTTGCATTTTGGAGCAATGTTGGACTTCAAGGAACAGCAGGACAGAAAAGAGTTGCGTGGAAGAAACCAAACCCAATCACATTGCTGTGAACATTGGCTTCAGTTTGAGATTTACAGGTAACCTGAAATATATTGGCTATTTTTTTGAAATGCGGACTTTAAAACTAATTGCAACAAGTCAGCTTCATTAAACTGAACCTAACCTGTCCAAACCACAACTAAAATATGTTCCTCCAGGATTTCTAACCATCTCTAACAATCCCATTTAAGTACAGGAAGGAGAACTTCATTCTCCTGATGACTTACCACTAAAAACACTGCTAGCATGGTTAGCTATCCCAAACCCCCTGGGTATCACAGAATCAGAGACTGGTTCAGGTTGGAAGGGACCTCAAAGCCTGTCTAGTCCCAAATCCACTGCTATGGGTAGGGACACTTTCACTAGACCAGGTTACCCAAAATCCAATTCAACCTGGCCTTGAACACCTTCAGGGTTCCAGGGGCTTCCACAACCTCTCTGGGCACCCTGTGCCAGGGCCTCAGCACCCTCAGAGTGAAGAATTATTTCCTAATGTCTGACCTCCCCCTGCCCTCTTTCAGCTTGAGGCCATTCCCCTTGTCCCATCACTGCACTCTCCCGCTGCCCTGTAGGACCCTGGCATTTGTTAAAACTGCATCCAGCTGTAGAAGGAAAATCAGCTTTCTCTCCACCTCACCAACAGAGCAATCTGAGAAGTTGTCTGATGTGCTCCCCATTTTTCTTCAGCAGGGTGACAGGTGGATGTCAGAGCTGCAGCAAATGACTTGGACAATCCAATGCACTCCTTTGCTCTAGGTATGATACCCACAGCCTTCAACAGCGATGTGAGTTGTCATTCTGCCAACCGAACTGGCAAGTCACACTAATTGGCAGGTCTCTGTGATCACAAGGAGGAAGCTGGACTTAAAGAGGGATGAGAAAATCCTACTACAGGTTGGATTTGAAAAGCAGGGTTTGTGAGGGGGGACAGAACACACAATGACCAAGGCAACGCCAGCTTTTTTGCCCTGACTTACTTCCTGTTGCCAGTCAGGATTAAACCAGTATTTAAGTATACATTTTCTTAATGGTAACATTGGAACAAATTTTTAAGGAGCCATGCTTTGGAAGGAGTTTGAGAGCAAAGAGTTTTTTGGTAAAATTACATCTCTCTGCATGGTGGGTGAGTGGTTTAAGAAACTCTTGAAGGACTTGCACCTCTTTGGAGCACCATTCCTTGACTTTCACAGCTTTTGCTGCAGCAATTTATTATAAACTTCATCTTTTGTTCTGTTTTAAATGAAGGTCACAGGCCAACTGCTGCCAAACTTTCAGACCTCTTCTATCTGCCTTTCTCCCCTGCCAAAAGCTCTGTCTCTTGTCCAGTGAATGGGTACTGACTTTGTGAGGACATCAGTAAGAGTGAGTCCTAGGCTAGATGTCACAGTGATAGTCAATGTGCTTTCACACAAGCCAAAAACAGCCTCTCATTTCTTCTGGACCAGCCATTGAGCCCTTCCAGCCACACAAATACCTGCAGGCAAACACGATAACCGGATAGTTACAGCTACTAGCAGGGTCTTCAGTTTTGTGTCAGCTTGGTTCATGGCTCACTGGACTTTACAGGTGTGAATCATCCCCTGGCACTGTCCTGCAGCCTCAACTGGCTGTTTTACAGCACTAAACTTGAACTCTCTTCCTACCACGCTTCAAGGAATTCCACGCTTTCAGAGCCTGCAAGCCCAGCCAAAGCTCTGTCGACAGCCCCATGGCTCAAACAGTGTTTCTTCTGGATTTGTTTTCTTCTTTGGAAAGAGCAGAGCTGATGGAGGATACCAAAAGCAGCCACTGATTAAATACTCTTGTTAAATAGGCATCCTTCTGATACCCTCCCCAGGTCTTGGGCTTACACTGCGCCGTTCAAAGAGCCCCTTCACACGGCCCTGGAGCTCAAGTCAGAGGGGGGGCAGCTTTGTGGTGTTTGTGGTTTTGGGGACTTTGGCAAGGTCTGCTCCGGGTTCACAGAGTTGCTTGCTAATTTCGGGTAGAAAAGTGTGTTTTGCCACCATTTCAAATCATATTGTTTCCATCCAAGGTACACAGTTTACAAAAACACAAACATATTTTTCCACGTTGGGAGAGAGCAGAACACCTCGCAGAGTCCCCTGTGGCACAAATACGCGCTCTGTTTATTGACTCATGTATATATAGTTCCCCCCACACTTTCTAAAGTGCTTGTTTTTCTCTTCCCCCATCCTCTAGGGGTGGTTTTTTCCCTTCTTTCCCCTCACCATCTTGCTTTTCAGAACTGAAATGAAACACAAAGCAAAACGCATTTTGTGACTAGATGAGGCTGAGCAGATTGTAGCAATGCAGTACATCCGCTGTCCTGTTTCATCCCCAAATATACCAAGGAAATTAAATGAAGATTAATGGACCTGGGAGGTGCATCTCACAAAGAAAAATGGAGAAAACAAACATGCTTGGCAGATCTTTAGGGGTGTATTTTTTACCCCCAAAAGTAAGGTTGCCCTGGTCCAGACAGGGCTGTCTTCTTTAACTCTATCAGTTTTCCTTCAAGTATTTCTCCCGACTTGAGAGCCTGCAACACAGGAGTGACTCCAAACCCTATCCCTAACCACATCACCACCAGCATGCATATTCGGCATCATCAAGGAAAATGTCACATGCCCTTTTTTTTCCCTTCTCAGAAAATTCTCCATCTTTTCAGGCTCCAGAAGGCATCAGAACCAAGGATTAAGCTATTTCTTCACTTTAGTTTGGTGGTGGAGATGATCCCACCCTGCACCACCACAGGGAAACCGGCACCCCACTGGGGTTGGTGGGAGGGCACATCCCCACTGACCTCCAGTCTGTCCAAAGAGCTGCCAGGACTGACTTATTTATTCCCAACGTTGGCAATCAAAGGATTTGCCACATTTTTTTTTCAGAAAGGAAGCTACTCTGGTGGAAGTGGTGTGAGACAGGGGGATGATTCACAGCTTTATTTAGGCGCCGTTGTTTTCACAGTCAGCTCTGCAAGCAATATATCATCTCCTGACTTAGATGGGTCTACGTCCTCTCAACATGAAGCGTCTCCATTTGCCTCACTCCATGTTTTGCCTGCCAAACCCCAGCCTGTCGATGGGAGCAGAAAGTAATTAAGGCAGAGGGTCGGAGCATTGCGTTCTTTTTCCTCTTCAAGCCAATTTGTCTTCCTGAGCTGACCAGTTACATCATGTGCTGTGATCTTGGTGCTGATATGAGCTCAAGTTGCTTGCAGAAACCTGTGCCCTTCCTTCAGAGGATGATAATAAGTCCCAGACCTCCGAGTGTCTGCTGAAAAGAGGAGAAGAAGGCTGTCTGCTCCCCTGTCCCCTTGGGTGCCAGTGTGATTGCAGGGCAGCAGGCGGACCATGTGCGCTGGTCCATGCTGCACAGTGTCACACACTGTGTGTCAGGAGATGCAGCATCACGGCTGAAATCTCTGATACAGTGAGGCACTGCTGTTCAAGCCCTAAGCTCAAATTTGCCACCTGGGTCATTAGATGAAGTAAGCACAGCTAGGCCCTTAATTAATCATCTTAATTTCTGCTGTAGTGGGTATGGATATAACAGGCTTATACCTAAGCCTTACCGATACTTCACCTAATGGCTCACGCTCCCCATGACTTCAACACTGGCTCTGCAGATGAGCATCGAGATGATGCTAAAGGAGGTGGGGGGGTGAGGGGGAGAGGGAGAGGTGGGAAATACTTGCCAGTCAAGATTCTGACTTGTCCCTGGGGGTGGCATCAGGTAGGAAAGTCCTTTTGGAACAAAGCATGAAGCATTAAGAACAATGTGAACATGTCGGGGGTTTGGAGGGGACACACATCAACCACCCCCATTTCCTTGGATTTTCATTTCCATAAATTGCTTGGATAAACTAAAAAAATTTTTTTTATGAAAAAAGCCCCAAACCAATCCATCCTGACCACAATATTATATTTTTTAGGTTTATAGTGACTTCGTTTTTTTAGGTTTATAATGATGCATTCACCAACATTCTACCATCCGGCCTTTGTGAATGTTTCTGATGGAGTCACCCACTCTGAAAACACAAAATGTTCTTTTCCCTATGCCAGAAATGACCACATTGGGGTAAAGCTGGCAGAGGAAAGAAAGGAAAGGGACAGATATTTTCTAGGACATGTGATGATCCTGATGGTTGCAGAAAAATGTGAGGAGCCTGTGTCCACGCATCTCCCTGCATGCTGGTGTGAAGCCTTTGGGGTCTTACTGATCTGCATACAGCAGAAGAGAGCAGGATTTGGGTCTGTGGACATGGTGGTTTTCCTTAGCCAACCTTCAAGCACACTGATGAACCATCAGGGGTGTCGTCGTACCATTTTTCAAATCCCCGGGGAATGTTTACAAGTCTCTAAAAATGTATTTATGCTCCAAAGCAATGACACCCTCAGGAAAATGGAGTTTTCACTGAGGACTTTCATAGAAGAAACAGCCAGGCATAGATACAGGCTGGGAGAAGAGCTCCTGGAGAGTCACCTGCTGAGAAGGACCTGGGGTTCCTGGTGGATGAGAAACTGACTCNAGGCCCCCAGGACTTCAAGGCAGCGTATGGACAGGAGGGAATCGGGTTTTCACAAGTGGGACAAGAGGATGGGTTGAAGCTGGAGGAGGGAAGGGTCAGGTTGGAGATTGAGAGGTGTTCAAGGCCAGGTTGGAAGGGGCCCTGGGCAACCTTGTCTAGCTGCAGGCCTGGAGGTTGGTGGCCCTGCCTGTGGCAGGGGGGTTGGAGCTTGATGATCCTTGGGGTCCCTTCCAACCCAAATCAGTCTGGGATTCTGGGATTGTGTGATTTGAGCTTTGCAGTAAAAAAAAAAAAGTGCTTTCTACAGAGAAATTCACAGAAATATCCTCTACTACTACCACAAAATATGACAGGTTTGGAGAGAGTTTCTCACTCTTTCTGAATCTAAAGGTTAATTTTCTGCTCTTTTCTCACTAGTAACCTTCTTGTCCAGTGACTCCCTTAACTTTGTGCTGGAAAGTGGGACTCTCTCAGCAGGCCACACTTTCCCCATTTCCCCATAATGTCTCTGAGGTTAAGCCAAGTTTTGGCTCTTCCAGTGATGCCCTTTCAGACACCAGCTTTCAGCCAGATTGGAGTTGATACTGTGGTAAATGTGTGCTGGAGAAGATGGGAAGAAGATGAAGACACACCGAATACCTCCCAACTTTAACAATACTGCCCAATAAACTGAGACACTGCTTTGACTGCTCCAGCACAAACATCTTACAATCCAAAGCTCCCTCTCCCATGACTATAGTTACTTGAGTCATGCTTCATTAATATACACAATGCAAGTAACATAATTACAGCTCAAGACCTCATCCTGCATCATTAGCTGGAGATTTTGCACTTAATGGTGCAAATGAAGAATTGCTTTCTGTGACCTGTCATAAATAAGAGACCATCATAATCAGAATTCATACTGGCTGTGTGCTCAGGTGCCAGGATTGAGCCCCTCTGAACACTTATTGTTACTGAAGGATTTTTGTGGAAGTTGATCAAGTTTAATCAAAGATTTGCTGCTTCTAATAAGCCTTAGAAAAGCAGCAAGCACCAAAACCAACCCTGTCTGAATGGGTTTCTCTGACTCTTCATGTTTGCTCCAGCCTTGGATTATTAATTGCTATGACTGTGATATGCTTTGATTTATTTAAATCAAAGCATCCTTCTTTGGCTTTGGTTGCTTTTAGTTTAACTTTAAATAGACACTGATACAAGACATGGTGATATAAAGAACATCTGGTTTTGATAAGTGACATCCGGAGATGCATGGATGCACTGCACTGAATGCAGAAACTCCCCAAATATCTGCAGGTTACTTTGCATCATGACAAACACATTTATTTTTCTTATAGTGCCAACAGCAAAACAAAGGAACTCATGAAGATTTGCACAGGGCACCTGGATGTTGTAAGAAACAAGCAAGCAAAAAGTCTCTAATAAAATTTTATTAAACAAAGACTGTGAGAATGAGTCTTGCACATACCAAATCCTCAGATGCTACTCTGACCCTGCAAAGGGCATTCAAATACACATAATTGTGGCTATATTGAAAGGGGACCTCAACATTGATACTTCCTCCTCAACTGACTACAGATGTAAATTCCACAAAGCTACCTAAAATACACTGGAAAAGCTACAGCCAAATTAACAGGGACACACAAAACTTTGGTGACATGAAGAGGAAAAACATTCGATACACCTGTCGTTCCTCTCAGCCCCATCCCTCACTTGCTTTGCTTAACACCATGCAGCTGGCCTGGAAGAGAATCCATCAAAGAGCCCAAAGGGTCTGCCTACCCTTGATTTTAAAAGTCTGAGTACAAAGGGTTAAGTCACTAAAGGCTGCCAAGGTGGAATTTCTAATCCTTAGCTTTATTTCCCTGTTTCGGGATCTCTGGGCTACAGGGGCTCGTCGCCACAGATAAGGTAACACAAATCTCTTCCTGCTGTCAAGGGCAGGGGAGAGATGCAGCAAGTGGGACACTTTGCAGAAGCTCTCTCATAAGGAGCTGGCCAAGAATGGGTTTGGGTTTGGGTTTTTTTTTGCATAATAGAAAAAACTCTGTTAATCTGCAGGACATAATCAATAACTGATAAGGAGCCCAGCAGCAGGACAGCAGAGTCTGGTCAGATAACTCTGGCAGTTCACAAAGGCAAAGGCAACAAGGAGAATTAAAACATGCCGTAGGGTTCACCACCCATCACCTGATCCTCTCTGAAGTCATGGAGCCTCAGTATAATCTCCTGACCACATCATCTCCTGGAGAGCGATTCCTATTTTGATGAAAGCATCGGTTTCTCTGCAAATTGTTTAGTCTCTGAACTAATTAGCCTCCTTTATTAAGTTATTAATGCTATAAGAGGAGGGATGTAAAGAGCTGGGCAAGCTAGAACTAGCTGCCATGCTGAAATCCATTATCTTCTTCCAGATCAGAGTGTGGTTTGTAACTTGCAGATAAGATCAAGTCCATAAAATACTGTTTGGCTTTTGAGAGACGTACAGGAATTAAAAAGAGAATTTGTCTAACACAAGGCCCCGGGATGCAAGAAAAGTGCAGTGCAAGAAAAGTGCAGTGCACGTGGTTTTGGCAATACCCAAGATCTGCTGCTGAACTTAAACATCCATCAGCTGTCACCTATCTCCCTGTTGTCCTATGCCCAGAGCGTTCTCTCTGATCCTGAAATAACTTCAGAAGCACAACTGAGCACCTGAATTATAAATTCAACTAAAACCAAAGGGAACCAGATCATGAAAACACAGGACAATGTATTTCTGATCAGATGTTTTTACAGTGTCCTTTACAGTATTACAAATACTAAAAATGACAGCATATAAGAACAGACAAGGGACTGGAGTGCTCTCTCGATTCTGTCCAGCATGTGTTATTGGCACATAATAATGTTTCAGGACACAAAAAAAAAAAAGATTTAAAAGTTTCAGATCACAAGAATTGAAATACATTTGGCCAAAAATAGTACAAGTAGTTGATGCTGTACTTTCAAATTGCTAAAAAAAATAATAAATCTGTTCCATGTATTTATTTTAGAAAATAAAGAGGGAGAACACCATGTCTATTGAAGAGGGACTGAAATCAATGCCATGGTGAGGGACTCAAAGGGTGCTTCAAAGGTGATGAGAATAGTGTCAGGTCATAGCGGATGGATTGTGGTGGGATTGTCCCGAGACAAGGAGGTTCAGGTCAGTAGGAAACACCATCCTTAAGTCTCTGAAGCCCAGAAATCGCTCATCAGAGGTGGGGGAATGCAGTCTTTGAGAAGGGGCACCTCTGGACCAGGTAACTTTCTTGGGGACCACGTAGCTTTGTAAGCCTAGAACAGACAATATTCACCGACCCTGGGCAAAGAAAGGAGGATTCTCATTATCTTGTGTGTTGGGAGGAACAAAATCATTCCCTAACTTTAGAACTCCTGAAACCTGAGGACCAAGACTAGCTTATCTCAAAACCTTTCATCTTATTCCCATTATTTCCTTGTTCAGAGGTATTTATAAAGAGGGCACAGAGTCACACCAGAAGAAGCTTAAGTGAAATCACTTAAGGCTCTTCCTGCAAATGGCAAACGGAGGTTATAGCCTGTGAACTCGGCTTATTTCCTTTGCTAGTGGATTATTTGGGTATGTGGGGATTGTTCAGGGTAACCAAACTAGCTGAGTGCATGCTTACTTAAGTGCTTTGCTCAGTCAGGGACTTAATGGACTCAACAGCCTGTATGTTATTTAACCCTTTAGTGTGTTAAAACTAAGGCTGTGAGCTGTACCAGCTAGAGGTCGGGTAGTGATGCTGAGGCCCCAAGAAATGGGCTACTGTCCAGATAATCAACTTATAATTGGTTTTTTGTGGCAGTGCCATGGATCATCATCTCAGCAGTAATCATTGCATGAAAGACTTTCCAACAGCAGCTGTAGCCCTGGATGTTATCTTTTATTGTGGTACAGACTCTTCAACCCTGCTCCAACACACTTCTGAACCCAGTAATGCTTTATTCTTTCCAAGAGGAGTGGAAAAAGGAGGAAGAGATGGTGAAATTGCTTAGACCTGTAAGTAGTTGTGGTGGCTTAACCCTGGCTGGCAGCTCAGCCTCATGCAGCTGCTCACTCCCTCCTGGTCAGAAAAAAGGAAAAGTGAGAAAAGTTGTGGCTTAAGGTAAAGACAGTTTAATAGGGAAAGCAAAAGCTATGCATGAAAGAAAAATATAACATGGGATTAATTCACCACTTCCCATCAGTGGGCAAGAGTTCAGCCACCTCCAGGAAAGCATGGCTCCATCACCCAGGGAAGCACAGCTCCATCATGTGTAATGGTGGCTCGGGAAGAAGAGAAAGGCCATCACTCTGAAGGCAGAAAAAGGAACCTTAGCCTGTTTCCCCAGACCTGAGGAGGTTATCTGTCCATTGGGAGGACTACCTTGTCCAGCTGTCATCTTTTAAGATGGTGAAGATCTCAGGAGAACATTATCTGCCAACTCTAGTCACGAGACTCTGAGGACAGCACCAGATAGTTGTGGCTGCCTGGCTGGCAGCTAAGGCCCACATACTCCACCTTCCAGTGGGATGGGAAAGACAGGCAGAAAGGTGTAAGTAAGTTGAGATAAAGACAGTCTATTTGGTTGAGGAGAGATTTCCCTGCAGCCCATAGAGAATACCATGGTGGAGTGGGTTATCCCCCTGCAGCCCATGGAAGATGACGGGGAGCAGAGACCCCACCTGCAGCCCATGGAGAGGCCCCATGCTGGAGCTGGTGGAGACATATGGAAGACACTGGAGCAAGCTCCTGTCAGGTTTTGCAGCCCATGGTGAGAGAGACCCATTCCAGAGGAGATTTTCTGGTGGTGGGGGCACTTGTGACTGTGGGGGACCAGGCTGGAGCAGTCTGGGCCTGAGGGACTAGGAGACTTTCTGTGATTCCATGACTACACTCCATGGAAGTGACTCATGCTGGGTCAGTTGGTGAAGAACCAAGTCCCTGTGGGAGAGGACTCACGTGGAGAAGGTCGTGGAAGACTGTCTCCCAGG
>VXBZ01000303.1:58968-77507 GCA_013399135.1 Heliornis fulica | reverse complement strand
GCCCCCCCTCCCTATCCTAAGAATAGGGAGACAAAGGCAAACCATGGGTTTTGGGATATGAACAACTTCCTGGGAAAGCACAGGTAGGGGGGAAATAACAACAGAACTTGTAGCAGGACATGCAAAACTGGTAATACACACAAAAAAAATACCCCAGAAGGTGCATCTCATACTGCCTGCTTGAACCTGGGTCTTCCCAGCCTAGCTGCCTTTTATACTGAGTATGTCATAGTATCAGATGGGTGAAAGTGACAGAACTCACAGGTTGAGATAAAGACAGTGTAATAGGTAAAGCAAAAGCTGCACCATCAAGCAAAGCAAAATAAGAAACAAATCCGCTATTTCTATTGGCCTGGAGTCTTCTAGCACTTCTGGGAAAGTAGGTCTTCATCATGCTTAACCATTACTTGAGAAGACAAATGTCATAGCTCTGAACAAACTCCACCCTTCCACTGCCTTTCCCCTATCTTTAATTGCCTAGAGGGTACAGAATATCACTTTTCACAAGTTTGTCCCACCTCTCCCACAGTCCCCTCCAGCCCCACTTGCAGGCAGGGCAGCACGAGAGACGCGCTGATGCTGCATAAGAATTGCTTAGAAATCGCTGAGCTCAGCACTTGTATGTTACCAATGGTGTTGGGACACAAGTCCAAAATGTAGCACCATAAGAGCAGCTATGAAGAACATTAACTCCTTCCCAGCCAAAACAAGCCTAATCATCTTCTGTCATGAAATGAAGAGCTGGGTGGAAAAGAGTGGTGGATGTTGTTCACCTTGACTTCAGTCAGGCTCTCAATACAGTCTCCGAGAAGATCTTCTCAGAGAAACAGTTAAAGTGTGGCCTGGAGGATCAGACAGTGAGGTGCATGGAAATGGAGACCTGTGAAATATGTTCTCAGTATTATTGAGGGGAAAAAATGAAAAAGCCAGTTTGGATTTGCATGTGAACCAGACGGTTTGTTTTCTATGAGCTCAGTCCTAATTGAGGCTTTCACTCTACAGTCTGCTGCTCAGCAGCATTCCCACCACGGACACATGCTGGGACATGACTGAAGAGAGAGACCAAAGCTCTTTGAATTGCAGTGAAATGACAATTTAGACATGTCCATTAATAACTATTGCCTAAATTATTTATTCATAATTAATATGATGGGGAGAGGCTGTTCAGTAGGGCCTGTTGTGATAGGACAAGGGTGATGGTTTTAAATTAGAGGGAGGGAGATTTAGATTGGATATTAGAAAAAAGTTCTTTTCTGTGAGAGTGCTGGAGCACTGGAACAGGTTGCTCAGAGAGGTGGTGGATGCCCCTGGATCCCTGGAGACGTTCAAGGCCAGGTTGGATGAAGCCCTGAGCAACCTGATCTAGTTGGGGGGGTCCCTGCTTCTTGCAGGGGGGTTGGACTGGATGACCTCTGGGAGTCCCGTCCAACTCAAGCTATTCTATGATTCTATAATAACAATATCACTATTAAGTGATGACTGCAGTGAGGTTATCAGGTGATTTTTCAACATACTTTGCTTGACATTATACTTGAGCACATCACATGTAATGTTTATTCAACAGCTCTTCACCTACGGGACAACAGCACCTATGGAAAGGATCATAATTTCACTCCTTCCTTATAACACCCCTATGACTGGGGCTGAGACTGGGTCCAACTCAAATCACCAGTGAGGTGTCCATGGTCAGTGCAAAGGCCCTGACATGGTGCCATGCAATGATCTCACTCAGGGTTGATCCATCCATTGGAGCTACCTCTAACCTGAGGCGCTGGTGCTCGGTCCAGCCCATGCCTGGTGATATTGTGGCTGCTGGGGATGGAGTTATGAAGTTAAGGTTCTCTGTGGAAACCCACAGAGGGCTGTGCTTTGTGTCTGTGGCTAACACAGTGCTGGTAGCACAACAGCAGTGCTTGCACAGTGTCAGGGCTCTGAAGTCAGGTTGGGGTTGAGAAGGGGTTAGGTTGTTATGGTCAGTACAGCTGGCCCAAAGTCACCAAAAGCTAGCCCATGCAGTAGGGTGTTGTGCTCACACAGTAGGCTGGTGGGAAAGATGCAAACTCATCTGAGCTGCTGACCTGTGGCAAGATATTGCTGCCTGGGTAGGAAACATGTATGTAAAGTAAATGTATGTATGCCAAGAAACCTCCATTACGAAAGGAGAGCAAACCAACAAGCAGATAGATGATGGTGCCAGAACTAAAGAAGTAGATTAGGATCTGGACTGGGAATGTAAGGTTGAGCTACTTTTAGCCCAGTGGGCCCTTAATGCTTTGGGACATCTTGGGAGAGATGCAAGGAACAGACGGGCTCGTGATCAAGGGATGGACTTGACCCCTGAGGTCATCACACTCATGAATGTGAAATATGTGCCACAATCAAGTGATTCACATGAGTAAGATCTCCTTGGAATAGAGGGTGGTGGCTGGGTTATCAATGTGATGAGGCCTGGCAAAATGACTACACTGAACAGCTGCCACATACACACCAACGCAAGTGCTACCTTCACACCATGGTGGTGTGACTGTCTGGTGGCTGGAAATGTGTAAACCATGCCACCACCCAAAACATCATCCCAAGCCTTGAAAGGAAGTTCTGTGGTGACATGATATCCCAGAAAGAATTGGGTCAGATGATGTGACTCATTTCCAAAATAACCTCATAGATTCCTGGGCCAAGAAACACAGTGCTGATTGTGTGTATCACATACCCTATCACAAACCAGCCTCCAGAGTGACTGAATGATAAAATGGACTGTGAAAGACCATGCTGTGAGAAGGTGGGTGCTTGGACATGGAAGCACTGGGAGGTAAACTCAGCAGAAGCCATTTGACTAGTTAACTCCAGAAGATCTGCTAACTGCCTTGGTCCTGCCCAAGTAAAGCCCCTACATACTGTGGGAGAAGATAAGGACCCTGTAGTGTATGTTGGGAAGTGGCTGGGAAAGGTATGTATGTGGGTTGCTCCTTTAGGAAAAGGAAAGCCTGTTCACTGAACTGTCTTTACTTAGGGACCTGGGTGCAATTGCAGAGTAACAAAGAAAAATGGGGAGATCTGGAGTGTATCTAAAGGAAATTTAACCTTGGGGAAAATAATCCATGCTTCAAGTTGTATGTTACAGGAAGTACTACAGCAGGAACCACCCAAGTGCAGCAATTACCCAACCCAAGTCAATTTAGTGCCCAGCAGTCCTGTGTGCTCTTTCTTTTGTTTTGAGCAATCACCTTTGCAGACAGGACCCAAGTCATCAACTGTTCTCATTAAGATTTGGGAGGAGGGTGCCATGGAATGGGGAAAAAATACCATCAAGGGATGGTGAGAGTGGTTAACGTGGATGGTGAACGTGATGATGGTTGAAGTGTACGCTAAATTGTACATGTTGGCAAGAAGGAGTTCCAGGAATCAGAAATACATAGAATGGGGAGCAAGAAGAAAGGTATGGGATAGGATCATATGCTGCAAACCACTGTGGGTGAGGTGAGGGGAAGGGTTACAGACCCAAAAGAATATCTGAACGGAGCGGTCAGAGGGCACTTGGATGTATCAGCTAATGGGGGATCTGAACATGCGGCAAATGGTACGGAGTAAGGGGTGGGGATCATACTGGCTGTGACTGGGACAGAGTCATGATGTTAACTTTCTTCACAGCAGCTCCTGGGGAGCCATGCTTTGCATTGTGCCTGAAACAGTGCTGGTAACACCACGGTGTGGGGAGTGCTGCTGACAAGGGCTTCCATGGTGCCACGGCATCCTCTCTCCTCTCCACCCCAAATCAGCAGGCAAGGGGTAGGCAAGAGCTTGGGAGGGGAAACAAATGCTGTGACAGGTGACTCAAACTGACCAAAGGGATGTCCCATACCATATGATGTGGTACTAAGCAGTAGAATCTCATGGAAAGGAGGAAGAATGAGGCAGAACACATTCATGGTTAAGGAATTTGTCTTCCCAAGCACCCACTATACGTGCTGAGGCCTCTTCTTGCATTTCTTGCTTGCACAGATTTTGCAACTCCCATTAAACTGTCATGATTGCAATCCACGAGTCGTTTCACCTTCCATTTCCCTCATTATACCCTGGGAGAGGGGAGTAAGTGAAAAGTAGGCTTGGCTGCTGCCCGGGGTGAACCAACCACAGTGCCATGGATCCACAGAGGTGCATCCTGACCACGACCTGCCTGTGCCTGGCCTCAGCCCATCCCCACGTCCCCAGGCTGGGGCTGTCCCTGGCCGTGCCATCCCCACTGCAGTGAGCAGGTTGGAATAGGGCAGGGATCTCCAAGTGAGACCCAGCAAAGCAGTGACAAGTGTTTCAGCTAGCACACATCAGCTCGGTTCGATGTGTTGAGACACAAACCCCCCTGCCTAGCTGTAAATATTCGGGGTCAGGCATCTGTGTTCACTCAGCCTATGCAGTACCCAGCAGCGTTCAGAGATGGAGCTGCTGCCCAGAGCTCTGCAGTGGTTAAACACGACTACAGCAGCTGCAATTCCAAGGGGAAAAATCACTGATGGCACTGCTAGAACACAATAGGCTGAAACAGGACCTTCACAGAGGGAGTATCTTGATTCCACATTGTATTTGATCTTTCTCTTGATTTCCTTTTAGCACGATGTCTTTCTAGGGGCTTTTATTTTTATTTTCTTTTCCCTTACTGAACTTTAAGGCTCCAGTCTCTCACTCTGAGCAGGTGTCAAGCAGGTGTCATTCAGCAGATCTGCAGCCTGCAGCTCCACCTCAGTGCAGTACATGTAGCCTACATCAATGCACACAGCTCACAGGCAAGGGAATTCAGGAAAAGGTGGGGCCCAGCACCTGCATCTGTATTGATTAGCTTAAGGCATTGTGTACTATCACTTGAACAAGATACTGAGCAAGCTGAGAGAGTTTGACAGCTTCTGTAGCCTCACCCTGCTCTTTTCAAGATGGTATAGAAGTCCTGTTGGAAGATGGATCTGTGTCAGAGAGGACAGGCATCTGGCTGACCTTTGCTCTTGGCAATGATGGACTCAATGGCTCAGAGGTGCAATGTATGTACAGGCACCATAAAACTGATGGGCACCTCTTCAGCCTGTGACACAAACCCAAGGTCACAGAGGCATTGGAGGGAAGTTCTTGTCTGACTGTATGTTTATTAAAAGGCATTAAAAAGAATTATTTTTCACTCATCATATGACACCGTCCATCTGAGACAACTAGTTGGACCCAGCAGATGCCAGGTGAGTTTGACAGGAGTGGGATCATAACTCCCTCTGACTGAAGTGGCTCATGGGGCACCCCAGCAGCAGCTGATGAAGTCCTGTCTGGGACAATGCACAAGGGATGAAGGAGGATGCTTGTGCCCCACCATGACTGCCAGTGTGGGCTCTGCCTGCCCGTGTGCCACATCCAGCAGCCTGGGAAAGCAAAGTGTGTGTACAGACCCCAGCATTTGAAATGGAAGAAGTTTTCATAGATTGACCACACAAACAACACACCACTGCAGTTTTTAGGCCAGGTAACTCAACAGACATACAGCCAAATCGGGATCTCAGGGAAAAGCAGGGGCAGCAAAGGCAGTGTGTAGATAAACCAGCCAGGCAATGCAGTTTTGCACAGGACAGGCAGACAGGAGAGAGGGCTGGTTCCTTGAGGTGAGTGATGTTGGGAGTGAGGAGCCTATGGGATAAGTGGGAGTGGCTGGGAATGGTAAGGGCCACCTGAATTTACTGATTGTTCTATTAGGGAGTGGAAGCTGGAGGTGGTGTCATACCATGCCTTCATCCTGCTAGGGGGTGGGACTGCCTCCCAAACAGGTGAGAATAAAAGGGAGTTATCTCCCTAATCTAGGGTTTTTTGCTTCAGTTGGGTTTAGGGGGAGGTGCTAGTGAGTATGTCTGTACTTTGTACTGAAAGCCATGGGCTGCATGTCAGCCCTGTGTGCATGGGGATGTGTCATCAAAGCCAGGACTTGGTTTGTTGCTTGTAATAAGGTTGGAGCAAGGACTTGCTGGGGCCTTAATCCCTTTTTTGAAGGGGAGGTTGAATTAATCTGAACCTTTAAAAGCTAAAAAATAATGAGAACTCCAGCAATAGAGTGGGAAGATCCTAGATTCTTGCCCAGATCTCAGTCTGGGTGGGTTTCACACAAGGCTTGGTGTGCTCTGGGCCCTCAGGATGGGTTTGTTCCTTTGGGTGCACATGCAGCTGAAGACCAGATGGTCTTTGGCCTCCCTCACTATGACTGGTATGGGGCAGTTCTGGCTCTGCACAGTCCCTGCTATGTTTAGGAGAGAGAGTTGGGGGCCATGAAGTGGCTGTGCTGGTGAGGACAGCGATCATGTTTTGCTTCTGAAAGCAACCTCCTACAGCGAAGGGACCTTTGGACTCAGGATGGAGCAAGAGTGATGGTCCCAGGAGAGCAGGTGAGACAAAGACCTCTCAAAACAAGTTCACTGACACAGCAGGGTTTGGGGGAGCTGGGAACCCCCTGGATACTGATGACACACTGGGGAGCAGGGATGGACTATTGGCTGCCAGGCAGGAGCCCTGCAGTTTGGGCTGGGCATGAGGGGCAACAGGCACTGGGGCTCAGGGCCTGGCTGGGGAGTGAGGTAGAACTGAGACCCTTGGGGACAGGGGGACTCAGAGTGAGCGTGGTGACTGAGCTGTGCTGTAACTGCCCCAGGACTGGGTGCTGGCACTGGGATGGCTGTGGATGAGTAGCTTGGTGGGAAGCCAGGGAAAAGTTGGCAGGCTCAGGGGAACTCCTTGTTTGGGCTGTCAAGGAAGATGTGGCTGCTGTTCAGCATGCCCCAAGAAAGGCCAGGGCAGGTACGAGCAGCACCACTGCATTAAGCAGGGGTGGCAAATCAGACTGCTTGGTGTGCCAGAGGAGAAGGACACGTGGCAGTAAGGGAAGGGCTGAAGGCAGACCTCACAGTACAAGGAGCCTGACAGATGACACCAGGGAGCTGCAGTACCAGATAGGAGGTTACAGCCATGGTACAGCTGGGCTTTTGGACCTAGTAGAGAGAGAACAACCAGTAGAAAAGGTAATTGTCAGGCTGCTGAGTGCCCAGAGTGCTAGAGGCATGCTGTATCGAAGGGTGGTTGTGTGTCTGAGACCTTCTGAGGGAACTGGAGGCTGCTCAGTATTTACTATAAGCTGAGGGAAAGCCTGTGCCAGCAGTCTAAGCTGCCCTTGCATTGTGTTAGCAGGGAAACTAAGGAAAGAACTCAGCAGTCAGTAATGGGAATTGGAACTGGGATCTCCAAATGGAGCAGGGCAGGTGCTAGGAACACATGGGATGGGGGCTGACACAATTTGCAAGCCAGCTTGGAAGGGGTGATCAAGACTTCCATTCTTCAGAAGCAGAAAGGCAGCCTGGGCATCAGTAGGAACACTCAGTAACAAAGGTGTAAAAGCAGTATTTGAGCAAAGTAAGGTTGCAGCAGGGAAAAACACTGTGGTGCCTTCTCCTGAAAGTCCTGGAGATATTATATCTGTTCTCTGCAGCAAACTAGCTGGGGAGCGAGGTCAGTTTGAGTGTTATAGGAGAGACATGATTAAGCTCCAGGATTGAATGACATCACCTGAAAGCCCTCAAGGAATTCAGCTGTGAGATTGCAAAACTCCCAGCCAGGGTGTAACCTGTCACCGTGAACTGCTGCTGTGCCAGGCAGCCAGAGGGAAGGGCTGAGTGGGCCCCTTGGAGCAGTGGAGGGAAGCCAGTACTACTGGTGAGTGGGT
This sequence comes from Heliornis fulica, assembly GCA_013399135.1. Taxonomy (NCBI): domain Eukaryota; kingdom Metazoa; phylum Chordata; class Aves; order Gruiformes; family Heliornithidae; genus Heliornis; species Heliornis fulica. Next base: position 69,778 of record VXBZ01000303.1, on the reverse strand, counting down.
GGGCAGCAAGCAGCGAAACCTCTGGTTTCATGGATGACACTGAGCACTTCTGGGTAGTAGATGCTTTGCAGTGAGAAACTCCATAAGGATTTCTACCCAATAGTGAAAGGGTTAAAAAGAGGTAGAGGAGTGTCAGTGTAGAGCAAGTAATGCATTTAAGGACAAGACAGACCAGAGCCCACTCACCTAATGCTGAGCTCTGAACTGGCAGCTGCAGTCAGAAGACATCCCAGAACTAACACTGATGACTTCCTGAAGCCACAGCTTGATGTATAGTGCCAGTCAGATAACAGCTGTCTGGAACTTGCTGCTACTTGCAGCACCAGCAGGTTCAAAAAGGGTGAGATGAATTTGTGATGGAGCACATCTCCCCAGATACTATGGATGGGGCAAATCCTTGTCTGGAGGAGTAGTAATTCCTGACAGCAGTTGACATCAGGCAGTGTTTTATTTGTGTTTGACAAGCTCCTTCCTGTAAGTTTCTGTGTGACAAGTGTGATGTCTGAACTCAGACTTGGGAACCCTGCTGTACTTGTGATGGCTTGCTGGGAGTGTGCCATCTTACATCACTTAAAGCTACAGATTGTACTGGGAGCCTGCAAAAGCATGAGACGAGTCAATGGAACTGAACGTTCGTCATCCACCCAGAGTGAAATACAAATTATTGCATAAACTGATGCTGCTAGATGGTTTCTGTAGATACCAATTAAACCATAGAAATCCAATTCTGCTATTACAAGAGCTTTATTGCCGTTCTGAGAATTGAATTCAAATGCATGAACAGGCTTAGAGAAGGGTGTCTATATGAGCACACAGAAATCCATGAGCAGTAGCAGCCCAGAAAAAAGTGTCGTGGCCAGTCTGCTCACTAGGATATGACCTTTATGGTGAGTAACAGATTGTTCTTTTTTTTTGTTTGGAGAAAAGCTACATAACACTCCTGAAGAGTCATGGGGTGTTTACTTGTGTGTTGTAAACTACCTGAGGTCTGGTGAAAGGCTTCCTGCTTAAATCATCTAGTTCCCTTTTTGGCTAGTCACGACTTGTGCATCATACGAGAGCCGTAATGGGACATGGCATGTTAACAGTGAAGCAATGTGCAAGTCCCTTATCAGTTACTTGGTTATGTTCAATAATAAAAATCAATGGCAGATATAATAGCTGTAATAATAGCTGTAATTGCTATAACTGCTATGAATTAGCTCATGAACTGTACTTGTCAATTCTTAGGACAGCCTTGAGGAATCCAGAAATAAAATGTGCAGCATACCCGCACATGGCAGCCGTTCCTTGAAGATGTTACAGAATCCATATGTTTCTTTAATGCTTGTTTGAGTATACCTAAACTTATTTAATAGGAAAAAGTTCCTTGACCCTTCAACTGAGCCAGATTCTCATCTTGTTTCTTGTGTAAGGTACATTCAGCAGAGCCTGCAAGAAAGACATACAGGGATGGATCATAACAATTCTCACTTGCCATTTTTGGCAGTCTGATGCTTCACCATACAAGTGTTAATGCAAGCACAAAAGCCACATCTTCCCATCCTACTGCTGCTTCCCCCACCAGCTATGACAGTGTGGAGCAGCATCCATGGCAAAGGTCCCGTGGACGGTGTGTGGTACTCTGCAGGACCACTGAACTCGATGCAGGTTCTTTTGTCAGTGGTATGTTTACCCTGTGTTACCCATCCTCCTCTTGTTATCTTTGGGTCTGCTTCTAGAGCTAGAGAGACGACACCTTTAACCTGGGTGACATCTAGGGATGTCATGATACTCTCCAGTATCTTTATGGTGTAAGACACGCTGATTTTCACAATAAATCAAGCTACAAATTGTAGAGCAGTTAGCAAGGAAAGGGATGTGATGTCTGATGTATGCAAGCACAAAAATTTCTTCGTTCTCTTCCTCTCTGCCTTCACACATTGCTAAACTTTAGCCTTCTTGTAACATCCTTTTTTTCTAATAAGTCCCCAAACTAAAGAGAACAAAAGAAGTTTTTTTTTCCCCAGGATTTTTGCAACAATGGTGGACTGCTGAAGAACTCAGGTCATTTTTTTGCAGGGTTCCTAACCCTTTAAAAGGACAGAGTTGCACACAACAACAGTATCAATTTCTTACTGTACATGGCTCTTCAACACACTCGGCGTTAGATACAGCCTAGGGCTCGGAGGGTGTTCTAACTTGCAAAAAACAAGTGAGGAATAATACAGAAAACATGCTAGTATCAGAGACAAACCATCAGGCAATGCTCTGTTATACTTGTGTTTATATAAACAGACGAGCAAGTCACTTGCTTTGAGGGTAAAGTTTATCAAACATTATGGCTTTAGATTTCTGTGCTTACAAATGAATACTAAGTAAAAAAAAAAATCAAATACTTGGCACAAGAAGAATCTGTGCTTTTTCCTTAGTAGCTCGTTAACAGTGTATCATACTGCCTAATCAACAAAATCAATTAACACTTCACATGCAACTAAGGACCGGTTTCTCCTTCCATATGTATCAGGAGCAAAGTGTCATCCAGCTTCAATGGAAGCAACACTGGTTCCTCAATAAGTAAATGGCATTGAAGGTGTAGTATCTGGTGCTGGCATCAATGGCAATGGAAGCAACTTGAAAGCAGCAGTGCACTAGTAGTTGTGGTGTGTAATGACAGCCAAACAGGCATGAGCAGAGCTGCCAGGAAAAAAAGTAAACCAGCATAGGAACAGGAGGATGTGAGTTTTTAAGGAAAAAGCTGTTTCTTTACTGTGAGAGTTGTGGAGCACTGGAACAGGTTGCCCAGAGAGACGGTGGATGCCCCTGGATCCCTGGAGACGTTCAAGGCCAGGTTGGATGAGGCCCTGAGCAACCTGATCTAGTTGGGGGTGTCCCTGCTTCTTGCAGGGGGGTTGGACTGGATGACCTCTGGGAGTCGCTTCCAACTCCAGCTATTCTATGATTCCATGATTCTTTGTTTTATCAGGTGGTGGAAATGTGATTTCTAGACCTGTTAACCTGCAAGATAGTGGGGCAAATGTATTTGGTCTGTAAGGAAGAGCCAAGCCGTTTGCATTTCTCAGCTCACTCACCTCCCACCAGAGGCTGCCTGGCAGTGCCAGGAAGGCTGGCCAGCAATGGTGTGCAGGCATCTCCAGTGGCAGGTGTTCTCCACCCTTTGCCACAACCCTGAGGCCACCCTTCCTCATCTCTGTCCTCTACCAACACTTCCTTCCTAATGGTCTCTACTACTGGATAAGAGTCCTGCAGTAGTGATGGGGCAAAAATCCTAGTGTAGGTCCTCTGATGGGGACAAAATCCTGGCTACAAGTTCCATTTTTAGGGGTCTCTTTAGAGGTTTTCCTTCTCAAAACTTTTCTACTCCAGAACCCTTGTGCTGTTAGGGTGAGACACACAATGCTTGGGAGAAGGAGGAAGGATTTTCTACAAGTGTCTCTTGAGATTCAGTGCATGGAAATGAAAGTGAAGGAGATGATTAGATGCATGAAATAGCATGAGTTTTCCAGTTTTGTAGCTTTCTTTTCTTGTAGCCTGCAGTGCAGATAGAGTGAGCAATCAGAAAGACTGACAGGCAGTGAGAATCATAGGGACGAGAGGAAGAGAAGACAAGGAGCATTTCATATTCCAACTTTCCTCCCCACCTCCAAGTTAATTCAGTGTGGGCTTTCCGTGATCAAAGTTCCCACCCCACAGTATACTGTAATTTATGTGTGTTGGAGGCATACAATAATGCTGAGCTAATGTGGTTTCCTACTTAAGTAAACATGTTTTCAGAGTTACTAATGCATGACAAAGTGCTGGGTGGACTACTCTCCTGAATTAGAAGAGAAGGAACAACGTGTCTCACTGAGTAATGTATCCAAAAGTCTGCAAATCAGTGCCTCTGTCTTTGATAAGGAATGATTTTTTATAATTATGAGGCTGAGACCCAAGCATCCCATAATACCTGGACTCTTCTGTAGAGCACACAGATACTGCCTTTGAAATTTTTATCCTGTTCTTTAGTCTGTAAAAAACCACATGCTGTCTGTAAAGCCAGACTCCAGCTCGGGTCTTGGGACCATAAGATACGACCATCTCAAATGGGCTTCAAGTGAGGAAAAAGCACATCAAAACCATCACCTTATCTGGCTAGGAAGGAATAAACCCTGACACATACTGTCATGGGGAGGATGTAAATCATGGTCTGCTACTTACTCTTCTGTCTGGTGGAGTCTCAGCATTTTAAAAATCTGACTATGCAACATCATTAAACTAAAATGACACATTATTTCTCACTTAAAATATCTTTTTATAAGATTTTTTTTTTATACTATTTGGGTTGGGCTGTTTGGCTCCTTACACAGCAACACGGACACAAAGTCCGAGTCCTTATGACTGCTGGTACTTTCCTACCATTCCCTTCCAATGGATCAGCGAGCTAAAATAATGGTTATGTTTGATGTATTTTTAATGTATGTTCTAAAGGATCTTGTCTGATCAACTATCATGAGAAACGGACCTTCCCCAGCATTTCCTAATACAGCACATGGTTTTGATCTATAAAGTAAACCACAATAAGAAAACCACGTGTTAACAGCGTGGGAACACCAAGAAGAGAGACCTTTCTTACTGTGTTTTGAACACGATGAGATTTCAAGATAGTTTTGCCCCACTGACATCTCTTTCATCAGTGAGATCGATACATCCCAGAGCTGGGTCAGAATAACAAAAGCAACTCCAACCAGGAAAATTAGAAAACTGGGAGGGCAGGGAACCAAGAGAAGCTGCTAAATTTTACAGATATTTCTGTGAGGGGATACTGTCATGATGGAGCATCTTGAGGCTGAAATGCTGCTGTATCCCACAAATCTTGGAGTAGAAACCCAAGTGGTAGGAGCTCTACTTCCCCGGAGTTGTGACAAACCCTGGATTAGATTAAGGTGAAGACAGAAGTGGTCTGCAGGTCCTACAGGCAGGACCCACAATACCTAAAAGAAGCATGGCTCTGGCCTTGAGTAATGCTGTCATCCTGTCAGCACTCACTCCTGCAAGCATCTTCATTGGTGCCAACAGAACTACTCAAGCGAGAGATTCCTGCGGGAAGGAGGACACCTAATAAGGAAAATGGAGCACAGGAGCACAAACCTGGGAGCACAGGAGATGAGCAGACTCTATGACTGCTTGGGTGTCATGGAGAAGAGGAAATGGAACTGTAGTCTGCTGGCTCATGCCACAAAAGCCAGGTGGTGTCACGCAGAAGGACACTAAGTGTTATACAAGCAAGGTTGGATGGGGCCCTGGGCAACCTTGTCTAGCTGCAGGCCTGGAGGTTGGTGGCCCTGCCTGTGGCAGCGGGGTTGGAGCTCGATGATCCTTGGGGTCCCTTCCAACCCAGACCAGTCTGGGATTCTGAGGAGATGCTCTGTCATACCACATCCCATTAAAGACTGAAACTCCTTGTTGCAGGAGTGGATGCTTGAGCTCTGCTTGCGCTCAAAAGCATTAGACTTTCAAATCGACGTCCACCCAGGGCAAAACCAACATTGCTGGCTTAAGTCAATCTTCCACCTCCAAATCACTGGGAAAAAAAGGAAAGAGTATTATGGAGAACTATCCCTGAATGAGCTATCAGATTTGCTGTTCTTCCCTAGGTACACAGTGCTGAAGGCAGGAGAAATGGCCTTGACAGACCTAAATCACTTGGTAGGCGTGTCAGGAGTTTTTCTCCTACAAGAAACAGTGAAAACAAGTTACAACTCAACATCTGAAGATAAAAAAGAAAGAGGTGTAAAGGAAAAGTAGGTGACGGCCAAGGCAGTGTCAGCTAAAGCTTCCTCCTCAACTGCACTCCTGATGCCAGCAGTGACAGGTAACAAACCTGTGACAACATAAACCCTTCCAGTCATTGAAAAGGTAAAAGCTTTTCCTACACACACAAAATAGGACCATATGATGCAAGTACACACACCACAGTATTTTCCACTGTTGTAGTGAGCGAATTCAGCACTTTTCACTACAGTAAATAAAAGTATCTCAGTGTAAGCACATACTGATGTCTATTAGGGCACTTAAAATTACGTCTGTGCCCAAGAGCTGTTACTCATGCTGAGAAGTGGGCTTAAAGCATCTTCCTGAGCTGGGACTTTGCTGCACTGATAGTCAGCTGTGTAACCGGAGCAAAGAGGAGCAAAACCTAAAATAGATGCACGAGCACACAAAAATGCAGAAAGAGCGCTTCTTTTTATGTCTGTCTGCTAAGCTTAGTGGGCTTTCTTGGCTAAGTCTGAGCTAAATATTACTGAAAATAGCATAGTACTGTAGTTATTTCAAAGCACTGTCTGTATTTGTTCTGTGCACTGGGTGGGCAGGAAGCTCCATTTCATAAATCACTTTCAACGAGACAGTAGGCTATAAAAAGGGAGGGTTTTTTCCCTTTAGTGTTTTTAGTTCTGAAAGTTCTGAAGTGGCACAGTCTATGTACTGGGAAAAGTTAAAAAAAAATATGTTTCTCACTGCTCTGCAGACCTTCTCTCATACACAAGAGACCCAAGGAGACTCTGGGCAGGGACCCCTATGCTCATAGGTTGCCCAGGTCACTCTGCTTGGCCTGAGCTAAAACATCTCCTCATTCCCAGCTGCATGCAAAGCTTTTTGGAAGTGGTTCCATGGAGCGCTGCCAGCCTTAGGGAACCTGTCTGGTGGGATAACTGCCCAGAAAAGGAGTTAGTTTTCAGGGGAGCGTCCTGGTACGCTTTTGGGTACAAGTACAGTCAGGCATGGATGGGCTGCAGGACAGAACAGTAGGAGGAAGGCTGTGAGGAAGAGAGGAGTAAGCAGGTAGACAAGTCTACTTAATCTAGCTCGGAAGATATTTGTTTAAATTTTGATAGATTAAGCTTTACACTCAAAAAGGAGCCAACTGCAGATTAGGTTGCTCCCTGTGGTAGATTTTAGGAACAACAGGATAGGAGAGATACAGAGATACAGGAATCATCCGTTCTCAGCAAGGAACAAGCTGCTGTCAGTGTTGACTCACTGATCAACGTTTCCTCACTTAAAAAAGACGGAGTCCTGCACACCAGTACCTAAAAGGTGCCCTGCAATTTTGGCACTGAATGGACACTCTTACACAGCAGGACAGGCCAATGGGTCACTGTTTGCTTTTCTACCTGCATTGGGTTTTCTTTCTCCCCCGTGTCAGCAGAACTTGCACAAGCAGGGTTTAGGAAGCACAAGAAGGTCACACCTGCTAAATACCACACATGGAACACAATATTTGTAGAGCCTTCCTGAATCACCCACCCCAGCCTCCATTTCTGACTGCCCCCAGGAGTTTAAAATGCTTAGAAATTATTTCCTCAGCTACAGCCTCTGTCTCCGCTCTCACAGTTCTGGAATGCAAGCAGTTGCAAAGGTTGTACCCCAAGATCAGGGTTAACCTGTGGGTTGGGTTGGTTTTTTTCTTTTTCTCTAGAAAAGAACAGATTGTTCTGGGTTTGTTAGAAAAAAGGTGTGCAAAAGGCTCTGGGAAAAATAGCAGCAAACATGTAATGATTTGTTTTAAAAGCAGGAGTCACCATTCTTTTTATGCTACAAACCCAGTGTAAACTATAGTTGCCTAAAATAAGTGCAAACACTCCTCCAGCCCGAACCAGCCTGATGGACTGAACACATATACGGAGTGTTAGTTATGATATTGCCCATCTATGGGAAGAAAAACGAATTAAAGTTTGTATCTAAGGCTACATCCAATTTCAATTTGTGAATTACGTGCCTTCTACAGCTACTACAGGTTGAAAGACTTCTTTTAATTCAAATGCCAATTTTTAGCACAGTTCTAGATGGGGATTTAGGAACCGGTAAGCAAGACAATCCAAATCATTGTCTCTCCTGCATGTGGGAACAGCAGAATTGGAGGCAGCCATTTGTATTACCATTCTGTGGATGTCAGGAGAGAAGCAGGAGCCAAACATTTAATCTAAATTCATCTCAGTTGTCCTGATGCAAATACACATTCGGCTGTTGCCAGTTGACGCTACTCCAGCATGTGAGACAACTTGCGGAGAGTTTGCTTACGGTGGTGGAGTTCATGGCAGACGATGGCCCTTCAAGGGTAGAGCAGTGCTCCACATTATGTATCAGAGGAGTAACTCTTAAAAAAACCCCAACAAACCCAATGCTGAAGCTTTTCCTAATGCACTCCCTGACCCGCGCCAGTATTTCAGCGGTTCTCCGCTGTGGTTCAGATTTCACCCCGTTGTATTAATTGGATATTGCCTTAGAAGAGAACATCAAATGCTGGGAAGGGCCTTTTACAGGCGGATTAAATCTTTTAATTTTCCATGGTAATTATTAAGATGAATCATTAAACTAAGGCTGCCAGCTGCATTCTGTTAGACTGCAGTCTTCTACGTTCAACACTCTCGAGCTGCTTTTAGCTCAGTAAATTTGTCATTGGATTTCCACGAATTTGCTGAGTGTTGAAGTTTGCTTTTAAATTCTCTTCCAACCACACAATAAGGCGAAGCATTGTGGTCCGATTTAAAGAAAATGAGCTATCTGGAAACTAGTTCTGGGGCTGCTCTGTTGGCTAAGCTCATTGTGGCTCATTTTGTATCACTTTGATCAGAAATAAAATAAATAATCTTTGAAAATTAAAGCCAGAAAAAGCTTGCCCTAAAACCAAGCCACTGAAATGTAGAAGTATTTGTTCAGGCTGAGTGATAAATGGCAGAAGTTCTCTGCTTTCCACAATGGTGCAAACAGTTAGTTCAAGAGTGTTGTTGTTATTGCTATGTATTTAATGGCTGAAATTGTATATATATATAATATATAATATTTCAAAAACAAGAGCTCTGCTTGCCAGGCAACATCATTTCAGCTCTTCTGTCTTTTAGATACAGATTTCAGGCTCTGAAGGAATATATGCAAGACTGCAGATAAACAATACTTTGTATAGTAAATATGTGCCATAATCTGATGAGTGGGGTGCATATTTTTTCCCTACACTCTCCAGCATGCTAGAATAATGGATTTACAGTTTGAATGTCCACCCACCTATAAAGTCAGACATTCATTGCACCCTACAAAGCTGTCATGTTTCAAGGTGTGGATATATTCTATTTCAACTCATGTTGGCTGTAACCCTCCTCTTAAAACCACCAGTACATGAAAAAAACGTTGTAGTCTGGAAAATGTATGTGTTTTATCTTTGACACGTTACATGGGACTTCATCAGAATTAGTGGGACTAGCACAAACTCTACTGAAGTTTTTAAAAGTAGTATTTACAAAAGTTGTCTGCTGAGCCAGTCTCGCAAGGCACATCAATCAGAGATGGTGTTTCTCCAAACTTCCTGAGCAGCAGCTTTTGCCAGCCAAATTACCTGCATTTTACAAATAAAAAAAAATAATCTTAGAGCTGATGCTAAGGGAGCTGTAAGTCCCCTCCCATCCCTGACTGACCAGCAGCAATAGTAAATGTGATAGAAATATATTTTTAATAAGAGAGCCTCTAGGCCAGGATGCTGTTGAGAGCTACTGCAGTGCATTGCACACTGGTGCAAACAAAGAGAAACGTGCCATCAGGGCTTAGCCCTGACACTTCTTGGGAGACACTGACTGAGGCTGGAAAGCTGCAGACAGGTCCAAACGAAGCACATGAAGGAAAGAGGCAACTGGAACTTGCAAAGAACTAGTGTGTGAGGCGAGGTTGAGGACCCCAACTGAAGGATGCTGTGAGATTGCAGGGCAAGGGGCCAAGAGAGACCAGCTCTGAACACTGAAGTGGGCAGCAAAGGAAGTTCCACACAAGAAATGTGATTTATGTCCCTCATCAGAATAAAACATCTTCTGGCATGGAAAGGACAATAGGATAACAGCTTCTCTTGCACATTATCTGCACAGGAAGGCTTTAAGGAAGCCGCTTTCTTTTTTTTATGAGGAACTATGAAATGATGCCACGGAAGCAATTTAAGGAGAGAAGTTCCTGGGATGGGGCCTCAGGAAAGACACCTCCTCTCCCAAGCAGACTCCAAAGGAACTGTGTTTGTAATCATGCTGAGCTGCCACCTGCCTTAGCTGGGTGGAAGATGGCCGGTCTGAACACAGTTAAAGGAGATGTAATATCTCACAGTCTGTAGCATGTTTTGGGCAACATTCTTTAGATAAAGCAGACAGAAAGATGACTGGCTGGCTGGCTGGAGTGTCTTGGTCAGTTTTAAATCCATATTTCACAGCTAGATTCTCCAGTGCCTCAGAATATTTTGAACTCTTTCTGTGCTCCATACAGTTTTCCCATGGAAAGTGATCAGAACCTAAAAAACAAAGAGAAAGAGATGCCTAAATCTTCTACGTGTTTTGTTCTGCAAATGCAGGACCCATCTGTTAACTCTGAACTTTTCAAGTCCATTTTCCTTGGTTTAGAACCTGCTGAGTCAGCATCCTGCTCTCGATGTGCAGTCCAGCATTACATGCATCTCGGGGAGACCTATGCACCCCAAAAATCTTCCATTTGAATTTCAACACAGTTTAAGTCACCAAGTAGCTACATATAATTAATGAAGTAATAATCTGCTCCCTAAAATATGATCTCCTCCAGGCATTCCTAATCACTGCCTAATCTTCCTCCTAGGATGATCCTAGTTCAAGATACATTCTTACACATTAACACATGTTCCTGCTGAAAATTAACTTACACTTAACAACATTTTCAGAACCACCTCTGGGACTTGAGGCTCTCTTCTAACTAACTTCTAGTGGGACTTGGCAGCTGAATCCTTCCGCTTGGGAAAAAGTAACCTACCTGTTTACTCATATTTCCCCCCCCC
>VXBZ01000303.1:34290-58952 GCA_013399135.1 Heliornis fulica | reverse complement strand
CTTTAATATGTTTCACAGCTTTGCTTGGTCACACTGTTCATTTCCCGATGACCTAAAGGATCGCCATGTCTTTCTTCTGCGGCTTGGCAGCATTTTCAGTAGGACTAAGTGCTCATTAGGATGAGTAGATGATAATCTCGTTGCCTGCTTATATTTCACAATATGAAACAACCCAGTAGCAATCTATTTGTTTTATTTCCTGCTGTAACACATGGAGGCCTTTTGGAAAGAGTTAAAGTGAGTTGGAAGCTGCTGATTGTGCTCTGGGCTACAACAGCTTATGAAAGGAGGACGACAGAGACCAGAGCAGAAAAGAAAGGAAAAGGACAAGGAGGTGATGGAGAGATGGAAGAGCTGTGAGGCAACACATTCTGTAAACTGCTTCCTTCTGCTCCTTGCTGGAAGGTATAATCAGTCATCTGCTGCTCGTTTTTGTGTGTGTGGTGTGTGTGTTTTTTTAACTTCCATCGCAATCCCCAAAGACTGCCCTCCTGGTTTTACTTTTTTTGGTGGTGAATAGTGTATGTTTGTGTAAGGGGTGTCAGGGGACTGAAATTGTGATACCAACTAGCAATTTGGGTGTGTGGGTGAAAATTAACTGTTGTAGTTGGTTATTTTATGGGCCCAAAATATGGCTGTTAAAAACCCCAACATTCACCATATGAGCTTTCTGTATCCAGACCGTAAAATGTCTGGGATACATAGACGGGATCCAAGCCGACTTCCTGCCATGAAAATTGTGCTTCACTAATGATCACTCCAGCCTGTTTTCTAAACTTGGAGACCTCTTGTTTTCCCCAGAGGATATTATATTGTTTGTCTTTGGGGAAAAAAAAGTGTTTGTGTGCTACAATTATGAAGTTTACAGAACTTAAAAATTCACCTGAAATGGGACTACTACTTTACACACGGTTCAGCTTGGGTACAAAAAGAAAAAAAAGTCCCAAACCCCCCTACATTTGAGAGCTGCAAAGAATTACAAAGGTAATGGATCATTAAAAAAAGGCAAGCTGTCTATCAAAAACTATATTTAAACTCAAACCTGGAAGCTCTTTTCTAGGTGGGGTTCTCTCCCCTCCCTTGTACTGTCCCAAATTCTTTTCGCCAGCAAAACATCTCCCTACCATTGCCAACGACTGCTTTTCTAAGCACATTTTAAGATAGAATATATGTTATTTTCTATATTAGGACAGGTTTTGATACTGCTCTGAACTGTTCAGTAAGTGCCTATGCAGAGGCTTCTGAAACTGTATCTCCACTCTCTCTGATGCCTCACAGCAGAGAGATCCCAGTTCAGAGTCCTTCTGCTCTATGTAAAAGGACTTCATACAGGAGAAAAAAAAAAAAACAACAAAAAACCCTGAGATGTGATGAAAAGAACATTCATTTACAATACTGAGAAAGAAGGTTTTGTATTTCATCACCACCCTGGTTAGGAGTAATTTCTCTGAAGATAAAAAGTAATTTCTAGGTGCGTATATCTGGCTGACACTGGCAGGCTAATAAAGAGAGATCTGGAAGAGAACAGGTTAGGGAAGCACACAGGTACCTCAGAGATGTCATTACCAGCATTTTAGGTGCTTCCTAAAAGCTTGTTTTACTTTTGCTTAATCAGAATATTTTGCTAGGAGGAGAAGTAAACATGACTCATATTTGGACTTTGGCTTAGCGAGGGTTTTGAGGATCAAAGTGGGGATTTTGGTATTCCTTTAGGCATGCTGGGCAGTAGGATTAGTGCCACGCATTCCCATGGCACGCTGAATATCGCAAGGCAGAGCAGTCAATGTGGGTGTCAGCAGCCACAGTGCATGAACTGCAGAAAGGAAACCCCTTCTTAACCCCATTCACGTATCTAAACGTCACCAATTGCATTGGCTCGCATGTGGGAGCCTCACATGGGAGGCTCTGTAAGACACAGCCCTGTTTAAGACAGTTCCCTGCTTCTCAAGGGCACCTACGCTCGAGGAATGAAAAGTGTTTACCAGGAATATATAATTCAGAGGCAGTTTAGATGGGATTTTTAATTTGGTCACTCCCTCTACTGGAAGTTTTCTGCCTAGGTTTTATTCAGGTGGTCCTCACATCACCAAGCAATGAATCAGTTCTCTTAGGTGTTAGGGTTTTTTTTTTTAATAATTTCTTTTAAACAGAGAAACAGAACCACATTGAGCTATTTATTTTTGGGTAGCCTCCTGAGTTCAAGCTGTGCAGAGGTGACAGAGCTGTACATGTCATGAAACACTCAGCATCAATACCGTGCAAGGCTGCCACGAATGTCCTAGCACATAGTCACTGAAAGATGGTCCGTGCAAGCTACGAGAAGTCCGCGGGCGTACTTTCTCTACAGGGGTCTTTAAAACAGCACCTTAGTTTTAGCTTCCCGGTTTCTGCTTGGAGGCCACACACTGTCAGGATGCTAATCCAGTTTACTAATGGGATTTTTAAAGCTAACTCCCACATCCTTTTAACTATTGTTTCATAAGAACCTGAAAATTGAGAAAAGGGCATTGGCAGGATATATCCCAATGAGTTTTAGCTTAAGGAGCAGGGCTGATGGGATCACTATGAATTCCAGTAACCTATTCAACTTTCATTGCATAAAGCCAGCAGATTAACAGTATTGCTTTGAAGGCTTTACAGTGCACGCATAATATTTAGTTTGGAGATGGTTCTGGTAAATGGCAAAAGCCCAGACAAAGGGTAAGCAAATGTAATTCCAGCATATTCTGCTGAGGAAGGTGATTAATAAAATGCAGCAATAACAAAAAGCTCAATGAATGGTCAAGATATACCTCAGTAAATACAATTAAATCCTAGAGGCCCTAAACATAATCTCAGTAGCAGTGCAAGACCGATGCAAGAACTTTTGTCTGCCTTATTCTGCTATTAAAATCTAAAGACTGGGATAATTCACAAAGTTTCACTGGGAAGTGGTTTCTTTCCGTGACTTCGAACCCTTGTCCGTAGCAAAACTACTCAATCAAAACATGGCATCTCTGCTGTTGTGATGCACTTCAGTTTATGTTTCTTTGGTGGCTCTCACTACAACACTAGCCATGCTCAGAAATTGCACGTCTTGAGCACCACAAGCTTTTCTTAGCTAGGTTTGGTTAAGCAAAGACTGTGTTTAAGCCAGGGGCCACCCTCTGTTTAACACGGGCATGCATTCCAAACTCTCTTGTTTTCGGATCGCTGGTGGAAATCTTCATGTCTCCCATCTGGGTTTTCTCCTGAGTTGCCTGTCACAGTTCTTAGAAGATGGAGCAGTTTTCAAGTGGTTGGTGAAAGTCTCTGTTTTCCCTCTACCTCTCTCAATTTCTTTCACTGCTACGCTGCCACTCACTCTTTGATCTGGTGGTGTCATTACCTGGGAGAGGTTTTACCAAAAGCCAGGGTCATCTAATCAGATAGCAACAGAGTGAGGCTCTAACTTCTAGGCTCTCTGGGTGAAGAGACCTTCTCTGGGTGAAGATAGCCTGGGATCAACCACTCAGCTAAACCCCATCTCAAATTTAGCATAATTTTTGAATGCCACCCTCTTGGAGCGACCAGAGGTTTGTATGAAATCAGCCCTTTATGTGCCAGGATGTTAAATGTAACACAGACAGTCTGAAGTTTGAAATTAGCAATAAATCAAGTAAAAATAAAACCCCAGGCTTTGTTGTGCAATAACATCAGGGGTCGCTACAGAAACCTGTAATCTGTGAAGTTTACACTGTGTGTCATGAGCTCATATCTTGCCTGGGTCAGAGGATACTGCAAATATTAGAGTTTCACAGAAGAAACGAGGGATTCTCACATTTCACTTGATTTTCCACATCAGGTTACTCACTGCATTAAACAGAAAACGTAAATCTGTGCCTGGCTAGGATCCCACTAGCTTTGGTAGAGAAAAATCTCAGAAATTAGGAGTATAGGATAAATGTTTTTAATCGCCTAAGCAAGAACTATTTGATGCCTGAAGCTAGGATGCAAACTCCCAAACTGAGCACTGAGGTGTTCATTCAGAGATGGCTAGGGAAAGAAAGACTGAAAAACTTGAAAAATAAGAAGCCTCAAGGCAGCACTGCTATTTTAAATGACATCTAGCAAAACCAGGTGCTGCTTAAAAGCTGTTGAGTTGATATTTTTGATTGCAGCATCCAAAAACCCCGAAGTTCTGACACTTTCTGAGAAAAATGTAATCCATTTAATTCTTTATGATAACATTGGGAAACGGCATCCCTGGCACACCATCCTTGAAGACGGCGGCTCATAGGTAGCTAGAAGAGTATGTGGTTAAAGGTGATTGAACAGAGCAAGATTTTCCAATTACACCATGATTATAGCATCATCCCAGCCAAGTTAACCTGATGAATCAGTGTGAAAAAAGCAGGAGGTCAAGTCCAGGCCCGCTGTGCAGGTGGAGCTCTGCTGTGTGCTGACATCAGGCAGGAATTCAGCTGCTTCACAGCCTGGTTTGTTGCATATTTAGTAGGTGCAAAATATAGACAAGTTTCATGTTCTGACACTTGAGAACACTACCTGTACTACTTCATGCTGACTACTGTATCTTAACAAAAGCCATGTGAGCCTTGGATGAGCAGACGAAAAGCCAAAGGTGAAACACGACACGAGGCACAGGAATCACCAGATGCCTCAAAATGACGCGCTACGTCAGACAGGCAAACAGCACAAGGTGATAACCTCATGCAGCTGTCAGTCAAACTCACCAAGCTGATCTCTGGAGGTGTGACCTGAACTCTCCAAATTTCTCTTGGGACTCCAAAGTTATTTTCTCTACTAACAAGGGGGTAAAATACTGCATGCTGTTTCACCATCCGGGTTGAAGAGCATTGCCTGAGAGCACATGGTGTGTTCAAACCTAAGTCCCCCTCCCTGAAATCATGGTGTTCTTATGTGGAAGTAAAGCAGTAGCCAGTGGGCTCTGTCATGTAAGCACATCAGGTGAAAATCTTCAAGGTTCCCTCAGGTTTTATGATCTTGCTCTACCTCTCACTACCAAAAAAAGAAAAAGAAAATATCATGAAAACATACATTCCTTTAGCCATTTGTTTCTGGCCCCTGGTTATCCACATGTATGCTACAGCCTCCCACTCCCCCAGCTCCCAGCATCCAGAACATGGACACAAAGCTCAACCAACGTGTGAGCCAATATTGCCATCCCATCCAGCCTTTCAACTTCCACAAAGTCACAGAGCAAAGATATTTCCAGGTTGGGTTTTTGTTAGGTTTTGTCGGGTTGTTTGTCAGTTTGTTGAGAACCCCAAACTCAGAAAGCAGCAAAGAGGAGTTGTGCACTGGCAGGCCTGAACTTGCCCATAAATCCTGGTAATCCAATTAAATATGTAGACAGTTGGTTGTTTTTTGTGTTGTTTTTTTTTTTTTTGTCAGTGAAATGAACTCTCTGGGCTGCTGTGGATTTTCATATGTACTTCCTCAATTATAAGAGTTTTCCAGGCTCCCTCATCTGTTCCCAGCTACATCCTGTAATTTCCAGTGCTGTTGCTGCACTCTAAATCTGGTCAGCACAACTCGTATGTACTTATCAGTGACTCATCCGCATATTTGAAGATCTTAAGAATGAATCACATCTACATGTTTGCTGAATTCCTTCTGCTGCCTCTGAAGGAAGGCTCACACTGACAGACTGTAGAACAGAGCTCAAGACAGGAGGGACTTGGGTGTTGAGGGACCTGCGGTCTCGGAAGAGAGGATTGAAGTCAGTTTATTAAATCACTCTGACTTGGTCTTCAGGTGCAGAGAGCGACACCTGAACAAAACACATCCTTCGATCTTTCAGGCAGCAACAGAACACAAGGTGTAATTAAAATGTTTGGGTTTGAATCTGGCATTTAAAATATGTTGTTGCCGCTGTTAGAGTAGTGCTCTGTCAAATCAGATCAGAGAAGGAAGTGTCACTCAGCACTATGGGCCGCAGCCTACACATATAAATTGTCTCAAATCTTCCCTTTCAAATGTCAGCTGACAAATCAAAACAGGAATAGACTATGCAGCATAAATACCAGTTATACATTAAAGACTTAACACAGGGCTCCTGTCTACTAACGTCTGAGAGTTCCAAACGCAGAGAAACCACACAGAGCTAATGATAATTGATATCATGTGGTCTTTATCAAAGCTTCCTCAAGAAAAGCAGCTTAAGGGAAAATCCGTAAATGTGTGTCTTGACCACAGTCTACCAATCTTCTTCCGCATTGGAGCCTTTAACTAATTTGTTGGTTTAATTACTGAGGCACAGGAAAGTTTGCAAGAGTGATAATTGCATATTCTTTGATTGCTGATCAGTACATCAAGTGGCCTTTATGAATTAAAAATAAACCCTGGGTGTAGTATATGAACCTGGGAGACCAGCCTGTGCCTAAATCTGGAAGAATAAGCCTACTACTCCTGGTTGACACCACAAAGTACAAAAGCAAAAGCAACAGCAAAGTTCCAAAACCCTGCAATAATTGTGACAGCTAACTGCAGTCTGCAAAAATTTGGGCTTTAGAGTGGGTTGAGCAAGATCAATGAGACTGCTGGCTCTCGTTTGAGGGGGTTTAGAGGCTTGTTAGGTAACTTCTAACGTGCCACGTACTTATATCTTTAATTGGAGGGGGTAGTATAGCCTACTGCACCGTTCTGAGCTAGCGCCGGAGGAATTACCAGAAGGTCAAACGGAAGAGAGAGGCAGGGGGAGGAGGAAGTGGTAATTGAAGAGACAAGAGATGATTGTGAAAGTACTCAGAGGAGTCTGTGTGTCTGGCGAGATGCAACGGGCCAAGCTACAAAGAGGAGGCAAGGCACTAACTGGAACAACCTCTTCCCTCACTTCCCTCCCAGCCTAGAGCAATGCCACCACTAACTGTCCCCAGCAGCTGCCAAAGCCGTGGTGCCTCATTAACTGCCACATCTGGCCCAGTGTAACGACCAGAAATATTGGCCACACATCCTCACGCAGCAAGCAAGTGCCTATGTACAGCTGCCTCTGCTGAAACACCTTTGTTTCTCAGAGATTAACTCAAACGAGAAGATGACAGCAAAAACATGTAATCAAGAGTTGAATGGCCTTCTTTCTGCTTCAGTTACAGTAGGTCAGGTCTTCTCTGTCCTTTCTACTGTTTATAAAATGAAGTGTCTTAGAAATGTTTGAGTCACTCTACACTAAAGCCTGGGGAGAGCTTTCCAAGGAAGCAGGCCAGGCCTTCAGCCACCAACATGGCTTTTCACACCCATGAAGCCCTAAACACAGCTGGGGAGACAGATTCAGAGGGTATGTTCTAAGCCCACTGATGAGCTGACCCATTTTTTTTTTTAATCCCATCAAGGAGTCAAGGTGACAAGAGATGCTGAATGGCACCATGGACATGATGGAGGAATCTGGAGTAGAACCTGAAACACATATGGGAAAGAGGGACCAGGAGTGTGTGAATCGGGTCTTATGTCAGAGGCAAGGTGCAAAAACCTCAAAGGCTAAAATAAAATGCATGAGCAAACAGGAGTGAAAGAAGAATATGGGTGGAAACATTACAGGTGGACCTGTCTGAGGCACAGAGGTGGTAAGATATCTCAAGAGACATCAAGAGAGAAAATGGCAGCATTTACAATGCTGTAGGATGAAATAAATCAAGAATTTGATTATTACAGTTTATCAGAGTAAAGAAGAATGAATCCAGAGAAGCACGAATCAAGGAAAGGGGCTTGGATGGGGAGAAAGCACATGCATGAGCACACATGACACAGCTGAATCAGTGCATGGAGAGACAGAGTGACTCAGGTACTGAGGATGTGTAGAAGACACTGTTCTAATTTTAGATGCTGAGTGTCCACTCTGCCTGATGGGGACCCACACGTTGGCCTAAGCAGAAACCTGGCATGTTCTCCCCCCAGTTTTACAGCAACCCTTATTACACATTTCTTGGATTTCAAAGGACTCCCTTGCAGATTCAATAGTTTCAGAAGTTCTGCAAGCCATTGTTTACCAGTGTTACCTTACACATGAAATAGGGTCTTTATACCCTCCCAAGACATACATTTACATCATCACAACTTCCAGACTATGCAGCTAAAATACTTCATCTACCCTTTGGAATTTCTCCTCAGCTCTCCATGCACCACCTTGTTCTTATACACACACTCCCCTCAGTCATTCTGGCATGCAGCAGTAAATTGCAGATGTAAAAGCTATACAGGGAGAAAGCTCCTTGTGCAGCACACCAAAATGTGATTCACAACACTTATTTGAAAGCTTAAAGACGATAGCAACAGCGTTACTTCTTGAACCCTTATACTGTATGGATTTTTTTCCTTCCTATAGATAAGGAGGATGGAACACATTAGCAAAAAAGGGTTTGCTGCTTGAACTTTCTAATAGGTGCTTTAAGAGAAATGTCAGTTTTCAAAAAGAACTTACATTTATAATTTATGTATCATCTGTTTTTAATGAGGATGGTTTTTGGTGTTACATGTACCTTCAATAGAGCTACAATATATCTTTACAATGCACACCATTTGCCAAGACAGACATTGCAATCACAAGAAAAGAATCTTAAGGTGTTTGTGGGATATTTTTAGAGTTGCATTGTAAAATGCAAAGCCACACTGGTATATTATTATAATTTAAAGGCAAGAAAATCCAATATTAAGTACTTACTTCTGCAACTGCTCTGAGATTGATATTCTGCTGCAGGAAAGTATAGACAGTATTTCAGCTAATGGGTTTTTAAAGTGCACAGAACCTTAAAACACTTACTGACATACCGGCTCTTTGCTTGGGACCCATTCCACTTGGCAGTGCCATCACTCACAGGCAAAAGATACTGGCAGACTAAGACCAAACTTGGAGATTTTGATCAGAGCTTGGGCACCTGGTTATAAAGGGAAAAGGGAAGTTAAATAAAATTTAAAAAATTATCCTGGCACTAAACAGTTGATATGCACTCACCCTCTTTGCAACACTCTTCTATGTAAGTCTATCACATTCTCCTGAGTGTTTTTCCAGGCTGGTTAGTCCTCCTATTTAGCCACTGCTCCTACAGAAGTCACATCAGACCTCTGATTTTCCTGTTGGCCTTCTCTGGGCTCTTTCCAGCTGCCCACATCCTTTTGGGAATGTGGTGACCAGAACCACACCGACTGCTCTATACTGACCTACAACAAGTTCATACTGTTACAGTCATCATCTCCCCACATTTGATTTCCTTCTTTGATGCTACTGCACCCAGAGAGTGTTTTCACAGTTCTGTGAGTTATAACGGGAGTGGAAAGAGTCAGCTTAGGGCGGTAAAAGGGAAGATGAGAGCACTTCCCCCATGTTCCTCTCAGGTACCACCACTTTTGTCACTTTGTATGCCTTGTCACATGGGTCATTTAGTATCAACATCTATTTGCTGCCCGTTGTAGTTGGTCCTCAACCCTATACCCTTGTAAAGCTCAGTATCATCAACAAACCTCACCACCATATTGTTCTCCCACTCATTTCTCAGTACACTGAACACCAAACACATCCTTGCACAACCTACTTGGGTTCTCTCTCCTCTCTGAAAGCCGGTTACTTGCTCCTGATCACTTTCCCCCATCTTTTATCTAATTACTTACCATGTAAATACTTTCCCTCTCACCCCACAGTGCCTTTAATTGCCAAAGATTTTTTCCAAAGCCTGTGTTGACTGGGAATTGGGACACACCCAGCAATGGGGTTCCCTCAAAGAACTAAAAAAACGTGAGGCTTAGCTTGCCTTTGCAGACACCCCACTGGCTCATCTCAGATATGTGATGTGTATCAGAGCATCAGCTAAATCTGGTCTTGAGGACAGTACCCCTCCTTATTTGCCCAGCTCTTATGTCAGGCTTCCCAGACTGTGGTTCCCTGTAGTGTTTCTTTCCCTATTCCAAGACTAGGTGCCCTTTCATCAGGCTTTGGAGCTGGCAGACAGGCAAAGCTACTTTTAAGTTACCATTTTGTAAAAAAACCTATTTCCCCTTTTGAAACTGAACACAACAACAGACCCTGGGACATGCACTGAACCTACAAGCAAACTGAACTAACCTACAGTATACTTGCTAAGTGTTGTTGTACGCCCCAATATTGCCCAAGGTTTCTAACACTGGAAAGGCTTCAAAATTTTGTGAGAAATTCCATTCCTCCCTCCCCCTCTCCTACTCTGCTGCCATTTGTGGGTCTCCAATAGGATGGAGTCTTGTTCTTTCTGGCCCCAGGACCTGGGCAATTATAAAACTGTAAGAATTGTCTTTTCCTTTTCCTTCCTTTCTATTTAAAGGCACCATCTTTCTTCTTCCTTTATCCTCCCTCCCCTCCTCCCCGCTGGCAATTTGTTAAAGATCCTGGTTAGACCTTTGTTGTTTTACTGTGGAACAGGCTATCAATACCATCTGTTGATAACAGGACACAGGGGCTGGAAGTATTTTGGTTTGGTATTTTTGATGTTCAAGTTGAGCCTCATCGGCTCCTGGCAAGCAAAGATCTGGATGCTGGCTTCACATCTTGTCTATACACAGCCCAGAAATCTATCAGAAAGAGACAATGTGACTGCTTCTCTCAAATCCATCTGAATCTCAGAGCAATGGGATCACAGCTGGTGAGGAGATTTCTTAGGGCCTCGCAATTTTCATGCTGGGTCCAAATAACTCTTTTAAATGTAATGGTGGATAATAATCCAAGTAGTGTAAGGGAGCCAAACAGTACTTACACTCAATATAAGAACCACCTCACACACAGTTTATGTGCAAAGTGGCTTGCCCTGACTACATCTGAATAGTTAACCTTATTCAATATACTCACAAAATGATCTGAGCAGAGACACGGGAGATCTGCTAACGACATTCAGCAATTTAAGATGATAAAGGCTGATAAGAATTGCTGAAGGACACTGTGAGACTGAAAGCTGAGCAATAGAATGTCAGATCAAGTTCAACATCATACATGTAAAACAATGCATAAAGGGGAAAAAAATGTTCTAACTGGACACACAGAAATCCAGATTGCTGAGTTGACCATTACTGGATCTTGATGTTATGGTCAGGAGGTCCACAAAAATGTCAGCTCAGTGTCATTAGAGGTCAAAAAGCAATCAAAACATTAAGAACTAATGAAATCAAGAATATAATTATGCTGCCAAATCCACAGTTTACTCACAGCCTGAATACTCAGGCCTCCTCAACTCACGAAAGTCTACAACAGATAGTGCTGGGGCTTCAATCTAGAATGTGAGCCTTAACCTAAGCTATAGTTAACCATGCACCATTATGGTTTGGTTTAAGCCAGTTAACACTTCCATGTTTACTTTTGGGGTTGTTTGGTTGTGGGGTTTGATTTTTGGTTTATTTTTATTAGGCTGCATAATTCCTTGGTGCCTTGGCTCACACTTGTTCTTTTGCAGAAACAGAGGAGGGCCAGCTCATGATCCTCACCTGAGTGGCTTCTTTCTTTTTTTTAGCATCTACTGTACAACATGCAAATTCTCTCCATTGTCATTCTCTGGCAAGACACAGCCAGATGCAGATGCCCTGAAGCCTGGAAGAAAAAGAGGCAAGAAAAGTGGAGGTGAGATGGGGACCACTTCAGCCTCTCAGAACAGGTCCCTTACAGTTTGGAGATGAAAGCACAGAGCAGGTTACATTCAATAGCAACTCTCAACTTCTCCTCAATTCATTAGCTTTAAATAGCTCTGCCACCCAGCTGCTCACCTTAGCCATCCTGTCTGAGGAGGCAAGATCCATCCTCTCAGCTTTCTCTACACTAGAGGCCCCACTGCAGATTCCAAGCTCTACTTCAGACACTGAATGTCCACAGCCCATAATCTCTGCAGGGGTAGACACACCTAACCACAGACCTGCTGGTTTAGGAGGATGTATAAACATAGCTATGAGGGCAGCTCTCCACTACCTGTTCAGTGAAGAGTTTGATCTCCCAGGCATTGCCAGCATAGCATGGAGAGGGGTTCACAAGAGGCAGAGTGGGAGCAGGAGCATTCAAGTAGGCATGGCGCTACGCTCCCCAACTGAACCACTAGCTCATGCAAGGCAGGCCTCTGGTGCTCCACAGTGGGTGTCCACAAAGACGTTTTGCCTGTGTTACCACAATCTTGTTTACCTCATCCTTAAATGAATACATGAGACTGCAGAGGAGGTCTGACTGAGGGCCCTGCATTTGCAATGTTCTAAATGGACCTGATTTAAATTGATATTCAATGGAAGAAGTTAATCATTAATGATATCCCTACATCTAAAATCAAACACAGACTGACTCCCTACTGCAATAAGCTTATGCCACCATGAGATGGCAAGCAGGGCCGTAAGTGGGTGTAAATGTAAGTTAAAAGAGAAAAGTAAATTATATGGTTTAGCTTATGTACCTACTGGGGAAAAACCAAAATGCTTTTCTTGCTGCCTAGCCTGCTCTGCAGAGATGAACATCCTCATCCCCTGTACAAAACACTCCTGATACACATATAATGGGGTCCTAGCACAAAAGAGGATGAGCTGAACTCACAGCCCCCACCCCCATATTCCTGCAGATTAAGAAACAGTTTGAAATACTCATGACCTACTACCTTATTCAAAAAGCAAATATTTTCCCAGTATCTCCCACTGTTTTCTGCTGGCCAAGTGCTCTCTGTCTTAGACAGGATAAACTCAGTGGGCTGGATGCCAAGTGCATGCACCAAGATAAAAGAGTTAGCTCACAGCAAGCACTTGAATCTCCCAAAGGTGTTCAAACTGAAACAATACATAACAGGAATCAGGTTTTCTTAACAGCATTAATAAAACCCTGCAACTAACCGAATCAAAACCCCACCACAAAAACATGCATGTTTGATTTTTATCTTGCTGCTCCTCACAAAACTGCCATAAAAATGTAATCTTCCCCCGCCAAACCAAATCCACTAGAAATGAACTCCTGCTCCCTGTTTGTACCCAAATACTGACAGGACATTGTTTCTGGAAAGAAGTAGCCCCATCCCTCTTTTTACATTAAATTGATTAATTGTTTTTCCATTTGTATTCTTTGTGATGTTCCTCCAAACACTCCACAAATTATTCAGCCCTTAGAAAGCCAGAAGTTGNCTTCCCGCCCCCCCTTTAAACTTGACTGCAGCTTGAGAGACTTAAGATCTCACATTAGTTTTAACTGCTTCACTGTAGACCTGCTGGCACCATTGACAGAAAGGGAGGGCTCCGACAAGCCGCGATGATGCGCTCATTGCAGTGGCCAACAAAGAGCCAAAGGCGACCCCTATTATTAGTGCTAGTGAGAGGAGATTTACCATATTATTAATCATTAAAGTCTGACTCAAAATTCGGACTGGCTTGTACTTACTCCATGGGCCAGGGAGCTTTACCAGAGCTCATTAACTGTGATGGGCTACTCATTTTCTGAAACAACCTTTTTCCTAATACATGAGGGGAAAAATGAAATACAGGTGAGTTTTTCCATCTGAGGGGTGTTTGCTGCTTGAACTCAAACTGAAGCAGCAGGAGTATTTTCCTTGTCAAAGAGGACAGTAATTCTTCAGATCTGTCTCAAGAGATAATGAGTGGCAGCGTAACACTTTTCATCTGTCATAATTATGAAATAAAAGCCAACGGATGCAAAGCTCATGTGCCACGGGAAGGTCACTCACTCTGACATGTCTGGGATTCCCTCTGTGGCTAACCCCAGCCTGTCCCGAAGGTGGGCTATTTTTAGGCACAATAGTGTGTCCGTTATACATCCTGTGCCAATAAAACCAGTGCCTTACTGGTGATCCTCCTGTAGGGCAGCTAATAAGTAGGTAGGAAAATGATGTCTCTGTGTTTTTGACTTGCACGCTACTGCGAGGACGGACAGCAGGAACGTCTCCTCTCTGGCGTCAGACAGTCCCCCTGCAGCATACATGCAATTTAAATTATTACAAGGCAACGTTACAAGTATGAACCCTGGCACAAAATAAAGTAATTACATTTAATTAGGCAGCCCAAAAAGTGATGGCCTGAGACTCACTGCCTTAGATGTAGCCTTTTGGTGACTTAACACAGGACAGGTAATGAATGAAACTTCAAAGTGTAAGCAACTAAATTGCTACTTAATTAGTGGAGCCCTAGTCAAAAAACACAGAAAAAAAAACCCCAAACCCAAATCCACTAACCAAAAAACCAACCCAAACTCTCAATTTTTTCTTTTTGTCAAAGGAATTTAGACAAAGATCCCACGTCTCAGAGAAGCCTTGAAATCAAGGATTCATTATTCTATAAAGTGTTTGTGTTCAAAGTATCCCTTTTGTTAATGCCGAGCTCCCAAGAGGTGCCAGACTGGCAGTCATGGTGCCTGACACTGCCCAAAAGGGAACTCGGTGCAAACAAGTTACTAATCTCACTTACATGCTAAGCATCAAGTACAGATACTTAATCCTTTGAGTACTCTGGTCCGCGGGTACAGCCGCACCGAGCAGCCTGCCACAGCAAGACAGCTTTCAAAGTCGACGCAAGGTAACAGAAAAAATAAAGTAGCCAATGTAACACTGGATACATTGGATACATACAACATCTCTCAGTTTTGCTTAGGGTTGCACAGTTTGCCAGGGCCCTCTCTGGAAGCCTCTGAGGCTTCCCTGAGCATCCCGCTGCTTGATCATACAATTAAGCATGAAAATGGGTCTGAATAACATAATGAGTTACACCAGGCTGTCATCTCTGGGCCAGTATTTTATTCTAATTTCAATCAGAGATGAAAACAAGCTATTTATTGTTCTCATGTCATTCCTTACAACAGACCTGATGTCTCCACTCCCAAGAGGTGCTCAGGATGGACTGGGAGTCTTTATTTCATCGGCCTGCATACAACCATGTATGTACTGGTGAGAACAGCTGGAAAGTAATATATCATCTATTACAAAGATATCTACCTGGCTGAGGATTTCCCTCCCAGCCCTTTTCAGTGTAACAGACACCTCGGCCCCTTACAGTTTTGCTCATTTTTAACTCCACTTACCACCCCCATCTGTCTTTCTCTCACACTTTTCCTTCTATTTCCCACCACACACCCCATCTTTCTCTCCTGATTGTTCATCTCTCCAGAGGCAGATTTTTCATGGCCATCTGATGTGCTGCTTTGTTCTCTCCACTGCAGACTTTGTGGCTGAGGTTAGAAGCAGCACAGGAAAAGATGTGGATGAGTGATCAAAATATGCAACTAACTACATTATCCTAAATCCTTTATTCCTGGAGTTTTATAGGGCTAAAATAGTGATTTGGTGGGTTTTTTTTTTTTTTTGGAGGAGGTGAACTGCAATGTCATGTCATGTCCAGTCCATGGCCCTGTCAAACAACAAAAACTACAAACAAGCAAATAAAAAGGGCAGAGCTTTAAGGACTTCTCATTACCTTTCTGATTTCATATCTCAAAACTCCAGGAGCTGCTAGTTCTGTAGCAGTCACACAGAATTACACAGAATTGTAGGAAGGGACCTCGAGAGACCATCGAGTCCAACCCCCTGCCAAAGCAGGTGCCCTAGAGCAGGCCACACAGGTCGGTGTCCAGATGGGTCTGGACTATCTCCAGAGAAGGAGATTCCACAATCCCCCTGGGCAGCCTGTTCCAGTGCTGCATCACCCTCACTGTGAAGAAATTCTTTCTCACATCAGTGTGGAACCACCTGTGGTCCAACTTGTGGCCATTGCCCCTTGTTCTGTCCCCACAGGCCACTAAGAGGTTGGCATCTCCCTTTGTCTTCCACACCATATCCAGGAAATATGAGGCACCAGTTTCTCCCACCTTCATTCCAGAGTTTTTTTTTAATTTTGTAGGGCATGAGAAGGCTGCTCCAATGTCCTAAACCCATTCTCTACAACTCCATAAGCCAGGCTTTCCATGACCAGACACACTTGCCACAGTGGAAGCTGTGCTTTCTACCTACAGAAACCACCCAAGAAACCTTGGCACTTGCATTATTTTGCTGGGTCTTCACTGCAGTTTGTGCAGCTGGAAATGTAGCAAAATTCATGTGGTTCTGATGGACCCCTTCAGTGAACCAAGAGGTAGTTGCCACACAGTTTTGGTAGAGCTTCTCCTCCCTCCCCATTTTTCCCCTTTCTTGATGTGAGACATGGGATCAACACAGATATGAGCCCATATCCTTAGGAATTCCTTTGATTTGAGAAGTGCCTGAAGAGATGTCAAAGCTCAAGTCCCTTTGTTAGCTGGGCTTGCAGGAGAGCAGTCTGGCAAAGACCCAAGTTCTATCCATGCATATGGCTGTTCATAGTGGCTTGTGACGATGCAGGTCACCCGCCTCCCTGACCAGGGCATGCAGCTCCCACTGAGATGCTATTGCAGTCCCCAAAAAAGCAGCAGCAGCATCACCTGCATTATTTTAGCAATAGTGTTGCCTTGTCACACACTGGTAGCTCTCTGGGGAAGGGAGGCAGGGCAGTCCCATCCACTCTCCAATCAGGAACGCAGCAGGCTACAGCAAACCAGCCTGGCATCTATCACCCTTCTATTCCCAGTAGGTGATGGGATGTGCAATAGTAGCTTTCACTTGCCAATTGCAGGAAAGCAAACCAAGGAAGGAAAATTACTTGGAGCCAGAGACCTAGAAGTGCTAGTAACTCAAGAGCACAAAAGCCACTGTGGGTGCCCCAAACAACTCAGTGGCTCCTTGATGAGGGCAGCCAGCTCACAGGTGAGCAGAACCTTCACATCTATAACCTTGGGCCCATGCTGTACTAATTAGACTGCAGCATTAAGGGAGCTGCTGCTCAATCCTCTGGCAGCTCTGCTCTGAAACTGGAGAGCTTTGTTTGTATAGCAGTTGGTATTAGAGAACTGTGGGCTCTGATTCCCATGATGTCCAAGGTGCAATCTCAGAACAAAAGTACCTGGGATGGGGCAGAGCTGAGATCTGCTCTGTTTCCCACAACCAGTTTTAAACAGCTCCTCCCATATCACCCTGTGGTGCCCCTCTCTCTCTACTGGCTGTACTGAGAGCCAAAACCTCTTGCTTTGTCACCTAAAACCATCATGCTGAGGCTGGGGGCTTAATTCCAAATATACAGAGATACCCACTCTTGTACTCAATACTGAGCTTGAGGTCCTGCAAACAAAGTTCAGAAAGATTAGGACATATTTAGAAGTGAAGGTCCCCTTGACCTTCTATCCGAAATTTAGCTGCTTCATCAAGCAGCACGGTGTGCTGGAAAGAAACTCAGCAAGCAGAGAAGCGTTCCAGGACAGCTTTACTTGGTTCACCAGTTCACATGGTGTCACCAAAGGAAAATGCCCATTGCAGGGTCTCACAGGAGAGAATATGATGCACTCCTGGAAAACCTTACGTTGAGCTTGCACAGTTTTCTTCATTGCATGATTCAAACTCAGACACAAAAACTACTTACTGCTAAGTACAGGGGTCTAGTCTATATTCATCTCTCAGCTGCCCAGCTAGCCCTTTCACTTGATGTATCTGAGTTCACTGATTCACCAAGTTTTCAGTTATTTTGACCGAAATGGTCTTGCACTACGTCTCTTCCTAATACCCACACCAACCACTTCTGCTTTAAGCTGTGTACTTCAACACAATGTGCTACTGTCCCCTTCTCCACAATTTCCTATGCTAATATCCATAGAGACAACAGCATTTGTGTTCAAAACCACATCACACCCACTCACCAGTTTACCTTTTTGCCAGAGAGTAAAACTTTTGAAGGAGATGCCTCCTTCCTTCTCCATCTCCGAGATGCTGAAGGTGGACACTACTTTCTCCAGGGGTGATGTAAAGATCAAACTCATCCCACTGGAAGTTTTATTTTCCACAAAGGGAGGGAAAGTGCGTGCATGGTGCTGCTGCTACAAAGATGTGTTTGGAGAGGAGCATTTTGTTTGCAAAACCTGGTAAGAGGTTGGAGCGGTCCGGCCCGTTTCCCCCAGAGTCACTGGGTTAGCAGTAGAAATACATACGCTTGGACAGTGCGCACGAATGCGCGGGCAGAGTTGTGATGTGTTAAGAGATCAGGAAAAATTCAGAGAATGCAACAAAGAATATTTTCAATGACTTGTGCTTTTTAGTTTCTAGCTAGTGTCCAAACCTGTATACATCGTGAGGAAGTCAGCACATCACCACCTCACTGGCTTTCCAACGGCATGCAGCCATGGGCTCTTCTCGAAGCTGCTGGTTGACTGCATCTCCTATGGCATTTGCAAATAATTACTGACAAGCTGCCACTGCTTTGTGTAAAAATAGACTGAAATGTTAATGGTTACATATCATAAATCTTTAGTCAAAGAAATCATACATGCATAAATCAGAACCTCTCTTTCAAATCCTTTAGTAATCCTCTCCCAGATCTCTGTGCGAACTGTAGAAGCATTTCTTGCATCTCATCTCTTCAGGTTACTGATAATGTCAAAACATTCCTGACTGTGTACCCATTATATTTCGATCACCTTTCTTGATAAAAACCTTGTTTTGCAAGGCAATGCTTTCTAGAGCTAAATATATACAAATGTGAATCTCCCAGGCTGGTCTCCTGAAGACATCCATAATCTCCCAGGGTAGCGATCATATGTGATTAGTGACAGATAAACCTGATGCCTTCAGCAGAACCCATCCCGAGCTTTCCAGCAGCATGGCACAAAACAGACTTGGGGTGCTCTGGGGAGGAGGCTCAGGGACATCCTTCCCTCCCTGGGAAAAGCAACAGTGGGACAGAGATTTGAGAGAGGCCCAAAGAGGCAGAACCCCTTCCCTATGGGACTTCCTCAGGCCTAGTGTAGAGCCTTCAGACTCTTTTCAAATTAAAAGATTTTCTCCTGCCTCAGTCAGCCCCTGTGGTTGTAACATCTTACTTGCTCAGAGGCATCCATCGGATTAAAGGAAATAGAGATGTAATTGCTCCTTGCTGAATAACCTGAAGAACACTAATCCCAAGACAAGACACAACAAACTCCCCATTCATACTACCCAGCCTCTGCTTCCTCCTCTCCCCAGGGCATTCGCCATACAGAGAATCCTTACCCCTGCAGAAGTCCAGCCTCTCCTGCATGGCTCATTTTCTCAACAGCAGCAATTTTACAACTCAGTTTCCCTTTCCCTAACAGCATTCAGGCTGCTCATCATTTTCCATTTCTTGCCCAAGGCTCTCTGGCATTTGTCTCAACTTCCCACGCAGGTCCCAGTTTGATACCAGACATACCAGCCTCATGACCTTCTTCTCCCCTCCCAAAGGTGCCACTGCACATTACTTCTCCCCCACCAACAACCCAGGCCAGGCTCACTTTAACACACTGATGCTACTCGGCTGCCTCAAGCAGTTTAGTCTTTGACAGCCCCCTACCATCAGCCTCTCTTCCTGGTACACACCAGGAGAGCATTGAAGAACATGAGCACAAAAGTCATGAGAGAAACAGCAATTCTGCAAACAGGAGATAACATGCACAGGCCATTTGCAAGCAGATCCCACATGCAAATTGGAGCATCTCCCAATTTTGTCCTATGTATTTTTAACTCTGATTCAACCTTCCCTTTTTAATACCATGCCTTTGGCTTTAAAAGAGCTAAAACCTGTCAGAAAACTATTCTGATATAACTGAAATTGTGGTTCCTGAAGGTCATCGTGATGCTTCATTCACTGTCTCATAAATTTCATTATTAAGTTGAGCAATTATATGCACATTTTTTGAAGCACTCAGCTGAATCATCTGCACACATACACACTCCCAGCACCCAGGCAGTAAAAGTTTCCACCTTACTGCTTATAGATACATTGATGAAAGCTATTGTAGAGACACATAAAAGGCCATGCTTGCTCTTAGCTCTTTATAAAAGCACTAGAAGATGGGGGGAAATTAATAGCTGTGAGTGCCACCATTATAAATGGGTGTACAGATGGTGTCGTGTTTAACCACACACGTCAGAGCTAGAGAAAAACCCCTGTTTTTGGTGTTTAGTTCAGTTTTGGTGTTGGTGTTTGGTGCAATAGGCTTCACAGAAGTACATGGGGGTAGGGGCTGTCAGCAAGAGGTGGTTTCTGGACAATACATAAGCACTTCAGGATAACAGCAGTAAGGTTTTGGTCGTCCCCAGTAACCTATTGCCTCCCAGACACTGAGCCTTACTGGTACAGTTGATGTGAAGCCTTTTGCATGTCAAAGATTAGAGATGTGGCCTGTCTATTATGTCTTTATGAACATAAACAACACTGTACCACAGGGGAGACGAGAAAACAGTATTCTTTCAAAAACATCCACCATGTCGCCTTTTGTACCTCTTTCAGGACTGTAACTGCCCCCTCAGTTTATTAGCTCTACCCACCTTTCTCCCAGAACCACTGAGGTGCCAGCCATGCAAGATGCAAGGACTTGCCTACAAACCTTCCTTTGCTTTCCTTGTACCTTATCTGCACAGAGGGACACCCGGCCCCACGGGAAGGCTTAACCTCCAATACAGCCTGAGGAATTAGTAATATAATAGGCACGACATAAAACACCAGAGGGGAAGCCCACAGCAAGAACAAATGGAAAAGAAACAGAACCAGAAATTTCTCCTTGTGCATGATACATTTTTAGGTAGGTTAGGGTGAAAAAGGCAGCTGCATTCTGAGGGAGCAAAGTGCTGTGATTCTATATGGAGTCTTAATGAACAGATACACAATTGAAGTTGGGGGTGGGGATAGGGGGTTCAGTTGATTGAAATTCGGGGTGGCAGTAAGACAACTGCTTCGCTCACATCCATTACAGCATTACAAAGAATGCTTTTGTCTTCTACTATAAGATTTTTGTGTGGGAAGAAGAGGTTTGCAGCAAGGGAAGGTTCAACTGCATAACACCAGTTACAGCCTACACATAATGTACAAGCAAAAACTAATTCCTTTCACAACTGTCAGCAAGTGTTAAGCCAACTTTGTGCTTTGGGGAGAAGACAGACTCAGATCACATCAAGGACAGGAGCACCCCACTTCAAGCACTTCGAAGAGACATCCTCATTTGCCATTACAGCCATCAGGGATGGACTATCAGGAGAACAAAGATTTTATACAAAGCTGTCTTCAATCAAAATGGCAATAACCTGTCTCATTTTTTTTTTCTAACTTCTTTTTAAAAAGATATATTAAAAGTAGTTCTTTTTTTCTCTCCTTTCCTGAGCAGAAGAGTGTCCTACCATGTACTTTCACACTTTCATGGTATTCTGTATTGCACAAAACCCTTCTTGGAAGGTAAGAACCCGCTGGATAAAGTCCAGAGAATTGTTTCTGTTTCATCTATCCTGAATAACCAGGCTTATCTGTTCCAGGGAGAAGGACTTAGGCAGAGGAGATGCACAGTAACCATCTTCAAATGGAGGAAAAGGTGCTACAGACCACAAGGAAACAGACCACCCATTCTCTGGATCTGCAGTGGATAGGGTAAGGAGAGGTTAACAGAAGATTTTTAATGAATAGGCAAATACAGGGAGAGTGTCCAGGAAGATGACAAGTCTCCTGCAGCTGAGATGATGCAAGAATCTCACAGGAACAGCTTAGCTGCAATCACTATTGACTTGGGCAAGGGGCCGGACTTACCAACCGCGGCAGGTCCCCTCCCAGCAATCTTTCTTCTGTAATACTATATTCCCGGTGTTTAAGATTTCCCAGAACACAGGGAAAGAGTCACACCCCAAACTGGGACTGTTATGTGGGGCAGTTTCCTTGGCACACAAGGGAGACTTCAACACTCAGAGCACCTCAGCCTCAGGGGCAAAGCTCAGTTTTGCTGCTGCTGCAGCGGAACGTGTTCTGGAGGATGCAGAGCAGACAAAGAGAGGGCACTGAGCTTAAAAGAACGAGGGAGGAGGAAAGCCCCCCTTCCATAACTCACTCTCTTCCTTTGAGGAACACACCAGCAGCCCACACCAGTCCCCTACCTTCTCCTTCTACAGAGGCAAATCTACCCCACCCTGAACCCTTAAGATGAAGGGATGGGTAAGTAAAATGAGAACGGAGTTCTCTTCCTCCTCAACGTGGGAAAGTTTCCTTGGGCTTGGATTTGCAACACCAGGGTGTTTGCACCCACCTTCCTTCTTGTGGGCTGCCTATTGTCAGGAGGTGTGTAACAGAGGTACCTCTCACTCTATGCTTGCCAACATTTTAGTGGCTTCATGCTACTACCACGTTTTCAAGACAATTTATAGTGTTGGTATGATGAGATCTGAGAATGTGAAGGACAAAAGAACAGAATTATGGGTAACCCTCTGCTTCCCCCCCCCCATCACTCACTTTTGTGCATTTAGCATGTGAGCAGTCCAGCATGCACAACAGGAGCTGCCCTTCCGATGCTTTGAGAGCTTGGTTTAACTCTCGCCCCCTCACCTGTTTCTATGTGTATCAAAACATACAGACTCTCCTGATGAAGCAGTGAATCCCTTCGTACCTTATCAA
This sequence comes from Heliornis fulica, assembly GCA_013399135.1. NCBI lineage: Eukaryota > Metazoa > Chordata > Aves > Gruiformes > Heliornithidae > Heliornis > Heliornis fulica. Next base: position 36,542 of record VXBZ01000303.1, on the reverse strand, counting down.
AACAGAGATGAGCAGATGTTTCCAGAATGATCTGGCTACTTGCCAGAAAAGGTGCAGACAGGGCAGGGGAAGGCAGCAAGGAGGAGGGGTGTGCAGCTTCCACAACAGAAGTACTGAGCAGGGGATGCTGTGAAGTTAATCATCACAGAAAGACAAGCACTGCATCCAGCCATGACTCTGGGAAAGGTTATCCTCTGACTCTCCAGTCCTCCATAATGCTGCCTTTTTAACCTTTCCTTAATTCTTCCTAATCCGAGTTTCTGAACGTGGGACACACCACCAGGTTGCTTGGAAAGCAAGACCATGGGAGCAGATGATTTCAGTGAATCAGTCTCCTTCAAAGACAGCCCAAAGGCATCTTAGCATAGGCCTGGACAAGCAAGAGGAAAGGATTAGCAGCTCAGTCTACCCTCAGAGCAGCCAGCTCATCTTTTCAACTGTAGGCAAACAGCGCAGCTTCCCTCCCTACACTTCTTTGCTAAAGCCAACTCTCAGGCTGCTGTCAAAAATGGTTATTTTTCCCTTTGCAAAGAATACAAAAGAGCACTCAGTTCTGAAGTGCAGCAGAAGCCAGGTTTGCTAGGAAGGAGCGAAGTGTGGAAGTAAGAGCGTGCAGACCAACAGCCTGACATTCCCATGTTTCCTGATTGTTTCCTCCTTCCCAAGCAGGCTGCGGAGAACACACAGCGAGATGCCTCTGAGGGATGATTTCAAAAGGTGTTTTCCCAAGCTGCTTGTTCCAAGCACACAAGTATCCTTTCAATCACACTTCCTACAGCAAAGAGTTTGTTCTGAGTCACTGACAGTTTTAACATCTTACCACGCTGCACTTTCAGGAAGAAATACACCTCTGCTAGGATTTGACTGGTGTTATAACAGAACCAAGGTACTAATAATCCCCTCAGTGATAGTTTGTGACATTAATGCAGATTATCTCTTTTGTCACTATGATATGGAAAGACAGAATTAAGGTGGCAGTTTTATAAATACTCCCTCACACCCAGGAAAGATCAAGGAGAAAGAAGAAAGTCTCAGGAAACATGAAGCATATAAATCAATAATTTTCAAGTCATTGCAAGGGGAAACAGTCCAAATGATGCCCTTTTCAAAGAGCTTATTGCACCTTCAAAGCACCAATTTGGAGCATTTCTCTAAAAGCCCAAAACAGAAAACCACACCAAGTCTGGAAGAGGTGCAAGAGAAAAGCAGTAAGTGGAGAGCCAGACACCACAAACCCTTTTGCACCGTGGATAGGGCACTACAATCACTTAAATACAAGCCATGATGTGACTAGGAGGTACTGGAAGAGGTGAAGATGAAGAAGAAAGTGAGCTTTTTCAAGCTACAAAAACCTGAATACTTCCTGGTCTCCACCACAAAATGGTGTGTGGTGGGGGAGGTGAATTTAGAGTCTCTGTAGATTGAAGACAATGAGCTCCCTGCTGCAAATCAGGATGCTCCTTTTTAATTTAATTTTAGAATTAATTAATTGTTTCCTATCAAGCATTTCTGTGTAGTTTCATAGGCTTAACAGACCAGGTTTGCTAAATTCGGATCATTTCATAGCTGCTGCTGCACAGCTGGCCTCCAGCTGTGAACAAGTGTATTTTGAGGTACTTAGTCCAGAACACACATGGAATTGCTCTGCAGAAACACATAGCTAGACTTTCCCACTCTTAACCTTGGCTTAAAATCTTAGGCAGGCACACACACACATCTTTGAAACACATAGTTTCATGGCCAGTCACTATTCCTGTTAAGGGACAGATTACCATTGCTAGAGTAACACTGCAACACACCAATGGCTGGTGGTACACCACAGGAAAGGGAGTGTGCTTCTTCCTGACCAGAATTAACAAAGTGAATAGTCACCATCGAGACAAGACTTTATCCATGGTGCCACATTCTTATGCTACACGCTTATCACAGGATCACAGAACGTCAGGAGTTTGAAGGGACCTCAAAAGATCATTCAGTCCAGCCCTGAGCAGGATCACCTAAATTAAATCACACAGGAACGTGTCCAGATTGGTCTTGAATGTCTCCAGAGAAGGAGACTCCACAACCTCTCTGGGCAGCCTGGCACAGGGCTCTGGCACCCTCACAAGAAAAACATTTTTCCTTACATTCAGGTGGAACCTCCTCTGCTCCAGCCTGGCTCCCTCCCTCCTGACACTTCACATATCTATAAATGTTAATGAGGTCACCCCATGTCTCCTCCAAGCTCAAGAGACCCAGTTCCCTCAGCCTGT
>VXBZ01000303.1:0-34244 GCA_013399135.1 Heliornis fulica | reverse complement strand
CTGCTCTCCAACAGCCCAGTCCCCAACCTATAATAGTACCTAGGGTTGTTTTTCCCCAGATGCCAGACCCTACACCCACCCTTGTTAAACCTCATCCAATCTCTCCCTGCCCAGCTCTCCAGCCTGGCTGAATCCCGTTGAATAGCAGCACAACCTCCTGGGGTGTCACCACCCCTAGTTTGGTGACATCAGCGAACTTGCTGACTGAGCACTTTTCCCTCATCCAGTTCCTCAGTGAATACAATGAACATTTCTGGTCCCAGTGCCGACCCTTCAGGAACTCCACTAGTTACACGCCTCCAGCCACACTCTGCCCCACTGGTCACCACTCGCTGGCTTCTTCCCTTCAACCGGCTCTCCATCCACCTCACTACCCTACCCTCCAGGCCATGCTCCTTCAGTTTATCCACCAGGATGCTGTGGGAGACAGTGTCAAATGATTACCCATCAAAGGGTGGTCAGTTGTGTCAAAGATCACTTTTGAGACCTACCAAAGCATACAGCCATTCTCTGTTGATCACAGGGGTATTAAACCCCTTGTATGGTAAAAACCAGAGCGTGTCAGCTGGTTCATCTCGTTCTTCTAGGCCATATATAACAGTGGAAAGCACCAACAATGAAGCCACCATACACCTCTAACATAGCTGATTTTTTCCCCACTGTATGGACCCTACAGCAGAAACTCTGGAAGTGTGGGTGGACTTTTGCAAGCCAGCATTGTGCTCACACACACTCACACTAAATATTCACTTTGATTTGACTTACCTGGGTATAAGAGGCCACACAGATGAAACATTAAGAACCAACTCCCTAAGGTCAAAATTCATCTTCTCTGGCCAGTATTTCCATTCCGTGACCCAGCATGCACTGAGCTGCACAGTATTTGGTGCTTGCTGTTGACATTTGAGCCATGTCCTTCACACCCAGCAATTTTTATGCAATTTTTGTCTCCTGCTCTCATGAGATGAGGGGAGGCCTTCCAAGTCCTGATGTTCTTGCCTGCCTGACTGACAGTCATTTGGGCAACCTAGGTGACTAGCAACTGCTTCTGCAAGTCCCCCGAAGCCCACCAACGCCCACAGAACAGGGATTGCTGAGCACCAGTAACTAACACCCACAGGCCACTGGTCAGAGCCAGGCTGCCTCTGGCTGAGAGCTGCTGGAGCTTCCCCCAGCTCTAACAGAGGAGTGTGGGGAGCTGAGATGCAGCACTGAGTAACCACAGGAGTATCTCAAGGGCCTGCTTGAACTCTGCAGAGTACAGTGAAGTGACACCCTGCGAGGTCCAGGAGCACCAATACTGGCCAGCAAGGTAAATTGATTTGCAGCTGCTGCCAAACAACTCTATTTTCTTTTCCTGGACTTCATCTATTTTTCTTCTCTTTCTCTGTCTCACACACACTCTGCTTCATACTCAAATAGCAGGAATAATTATGTGGGATCTTCATGCACATCTTCAGACATCACAGCAACAAAGACGTTACTGATAGTCTTAGTGATGGATGTAGCTAAACTTGAATTAGCTCTTAAACAAAAAACCACACATAAGTCTTATCTGGGAAGCTGCAGCCTCCTGGAAATAACAAACTGATTCCACACAGCAGAAGAGAGTTCAGTTTCTTGTTCTCCAAGGAACATTAATATTTAGGCCTTCCTCCCTGAAACTTCTGAACACCCTCCTTAAAAGTTGTTGAGCAAACCAGGCTCCACAGCGTCTGTCTGGAAACCCAACTGTTAGAGCACAGGAAAAATGGCACACGGGGCAGAAACGTAAAATCTGCTTCAAAAGGAACAAATGAGTTCTTCTCCACCACCCCACCAAATCACCAGGCACATGAGGCACCAGATTTTCTTGAGGAAAAGCAAGGACCAAGCCATTGCACTGATTAACAGCTATGAAGCGGCAGCATGAAGCATTCACACTAAGTTTACACAGAAGTCTGGTACAGCAACTAAGATGGACCTTCAAGCCCTGCAGTTTAATGTGTTATTGATTGCAAGGTTTGGTAGGACACAGTAGTTGGTCAGTCCACTGTAATAATGATCCTTATTCAGAGCAGTAAGCATTTCTGACCTCATCACTGCGCCCTAACAGCCACAAAGACCCTTCTCAAAGGCTGGTGTCCCACTATAATATGTCACTGTGCATTAAAGTGGTGATTTATACTGAACTGGATCCTTAAGCCACAGTTTGTACTATGGCAGCTGGTAAGTATAAACATACACACCTCTGGATCCTATTTCAACCACAGGATCTTAAGTAGCTATTGAACACTACGGTTCATCTGGTGAATGGGGAGGGGGTGAAGCATCAGCCTGGAGATTTATACATTACAGTGGGCCATCAGAACCAGGAAAGGAGCTTCTTTGTCACCAGGAGACCTGTTGCCATTGGTAACTGTTACTTGTATTTCAGTGGCTTGAAACGTCTGCCTCTGGCTCACCACTGCTCTCCATGGAAAGCAAAACACCAGTGTGCACAGTAAAACCTCAAAGACTTTTTTTTTTCTTTCCATCAGTATCTGGGTCAGGCTTAAAGCAAACATGTTGCTTTTTGCTGCACAGGAGGCATCCTCAAGGATGGTCACACTGGGCCTTGTGAAGGTCCACGTAACTCAGTACCTTGCCTCTGCCTGCAAGGCAAAGGGCCATGTACTGTGAATCAGTACATCAGCACAGCAGCATCCATTGGGGCGGTTAGTGTCATGAAGGAAAGTTCTGACTGGTGATAAGCACAACCTGTGTAAACACATGCATGCTTTGGTCACACTCCTGTCAGCTCTACTGGCTCTCTTGCATGCCAAGCGTTGTCCAAACATTGCCTGAATGAGGACTGATTTCTTAACGGACATGGCTTGCACAAGGAAGGTCCCAAAGTGCCTGCAGAAAGCACTGAGGTCCAACTTGCATATCTACAGCAACCAACCAGTTGGTTCTTTTCAATATAGTGGTCTGATAAAAAGCCCATTAAGTGATGAAATTTGTAACTAAACAAAGCAAATGATGCTTTAGCTGTCATTTCATTTCTGAGAGTCACTTTCGTTCCTGTACAATGGACAGAGCCTAAGGAAAGAAAGCTTTGCAGTTTCTCTCTCCTTATCCTTTGCTGAACTGTTCTCACAAAACCCTGACATGACCCAACACTTCCCAAATCACCAGCAACTGAGCCCTGGTTCAGGAAAAGTTCACCACCACACCCCCCCCCCCCCCCCCCCATTACAATTTTACACACCTTGGATTGTTTGACTTCAGGATTGTGCTCAACCAGCTCTGCTGTAATCTTTGCTTTGGGCAGCACCAGCAGCAAACCTTCTAGGCAGAATTTATAATTAGAAGGTGACAAAGAGATCACAGAACTGGCATATGAATCCCAGCTAATTTCTGGGAGTTGTTTCTAGCTTCTTCAGAGTCAGATATCAGAGCTGGTTGCAGTTATCTTTTTTCAAGGTTGCTTTAGACCAAGATTCACCCCCCGCTCACCCCGCAAAGGAATGAGAAAAAAGAAAACCAACCCTCTGAAGAGCAACACAGATTTGTGAGGCCTGTGAACAAGCCTTGGGGTCCTATTTCTCCTTCCTGCAGCAGGTCACCTGTATCTTAAGGGACCACTGACCTACTTAATGCCTACAGAAGACTAATTAGGAGGAAATTAAGAAAGTGGATCGCATTTAAAATGGATCTTATTTAAAAACAACTCCATGGCAAAGCCAGCCATCAACACTTGGGGAGAATTACTTTGCAAATGTAACTGTGCTGTATCAAGATCACCATCCAGATACTCTATCAGAAAAGTACAGCTCCGCTCCTTTGCTTTGCCTAAATTAATGGGAGGCTGAGAGGGCATTGGGTTGGGGTTTGTTTGCTCGAGTAAAACAAAAGCACCTTATTGCATAACTTTCCAGTAAGGGTCAAGGGACTTTGCTGAAGACCAGTGAAAAAAAGCTTGGTATGACCTCCAAGACATACAGCCTCGCTGCTCCTGTCTCGCAGTCAGTGAGCTAACAGCACACAGCCCGTCTGACAAGAGGTCAGGATTTTCGATTGAGCATGCTTACAAGGACTGGATCATCCCTTCCTGGAAAAGCCTTGTTGTTAAGAGCTGTAATATCACATATGATGTTCTAACCACATCCTGCTCTTGAGATTTTCTGGAGAATATGTAGTTGGAGGCAAATGGACAAAAGTAATTCTTGTTGGTGTCATGGTTTCACCCCAGCTGGAGCGGAACGCTACGCAGCTGCTCTCTCTAAAATGCTGGAGGTGAAAAGATAGAAAGGAAAACCAACAAATAAAAACAAACCTCATGGGTTGGGATAAGGACAGTTTACTGGGACAGTAGAGAGATAATGATGACAGGACTTGATAATTAAATATATAAAGAAGATTATACAGGATACAATCTCTCACCGTAGTGGGGGAGGGTGTGTGTGTGTGTGTGTGTGTGTGTGTGTGTGTGTGTGTGTGTGTGTGTGTGTGTGATCAGTGCTGGTCTCATCCTGACAATCACCATCCCACCAGCTGCTGGAATAAAAATTAACTCTACCCTATCTGGAACCAGGACAGTTGGTAGCATGACCTAAAAGAAGCTTGGTGTCTCTGCCTTAGACAAAATAGTCAGGTGATAATGACTGCATTTTATCAAAGTTAGAGTGATTATTAAATTATTAACAGTGCATACTTATCAAATATTTACATGAAAATTGACTAGTGGTTATCTAAATGTGTTTTCAGAGGCAGACTACTCATACCATAAAACTGTTTCTATCAAGTTTATTGATGTTTTATTTTTTTTCTTGCTAGCTAAGATAGTTGAAATTTATTGACAGCTGGAATAAACTTGCAATTTTAGCTTCCAATTTTACAAAAGCCAGACTACCAGTCAGAAAGCCTCATTGCTTTCTTTGAAGGGTACTGCATCACTGCTACAGCTTCATCACAGAACTGACTATCAAGATCCAATTTAGCCTCAGGATAAGTAAAGAATATAGTTTGAGTCAAGAAACATACCAGGCTTGCTTCGTGCATGTTTTCTTTCCTTTCCCTGAACTCCTTCTCCACCACAGTTTCCTCTAAGAAAACATTGTAGTTATTTCTGAAGATATTGTCTTCACAGATAACCTTTTAAAACATCCCTGCAGGTTGTTTGCAAGCAGAAAAAACAAGTTTGTATTAAGATACCCAGCTATCACAATTCCAGCCTGTAATTTGGTCCTTTATGAGTTCTTCATTTTTATTTTTATGCTTGTTAAAAGGAGCTTTCTAGATTTGCCATTCCCCTTGTGACTCTATCTAGGACAAGCAGCATGCAGGAATATTTTGGAGCAAGAAATACATGGCTAATCACAGAATCACAGAATGACCTGGTTGGAACACACCTTTAAGATCATCAAGTCCAGCCTTCCCTGTCCTCTCCTAAACCATATCGCTGAGCACCTCATCTATCTGTCTGTTAAATACACCCAGGGATGATGACTCCACCATGGCTTGAGGCCATTCCCCTTTTACTGTCCCCTGTCACTTGGTAGAAGAGACCATCACCCACCTCTCTACAACCTCCTTTCAGGTCATTCTAGGCAGCAATAAGGTCTCCCCTCAGCCTCCTCTCCAGACTAAACATCCCCAGCTCCCTCAGCTGCTCCTTAAAAGATTTGCCCTCCAGATCCTTCCCCAGCCTGGTTGCCCTTCTCTAAACACGTTCCAGGACCTCCATGTCCTTTTTGTAGGGTGGGGCTGAGAACCAGACACAGCACTTGAGGTGAGGCCTCACCAGTGCCCAGTCCAGGGGCACAATCCCCTCCCCAGACCTGCTGGCCACACCAGTTCTGATCCAAGCCAGGATGCCATTAGCCACCTTGGCCACCTGGGAACAGTGCTGGCTTATATTTAGTCTGCAGTCAACCAACCCCCCCCAGGACCTTCTCTGCCTGGCAGCTGTCCAGCCACTCTGCCCCCAGCCTGTAGCACTGCATGGGGTAATTCACCAATACACCATGAACTCCTGACTATGATGAAAGTAAGCAACTGGTTGTTCAAGGTACTTTTTAACCAGCAGTAAACACAATAGGCAGCCTAGGATAATCAAACTCAAACATATAAACCCACTTATCAGCTAGAAAGGTCCCAAACCTCAAGTTAAACTAGTATTGACAGCTGGGTGACAATCAAATAGCTGAAACTCTCCTTGCCTCTCGCTGGGTTCTACAGTCAGGCAAACCACTGGAGAAGAAATTCAGAGGAGTGGGCCCAAACCCAAACACAATGGGAGGCTAAACTTCACTTCTCATTTCATTGTAAGTAAAAAGAATCTCAGCAGTTCTGCAAAGGAGGGCCTTGTGCCTGAGAAACGTTACACTTGAGTTTAAAATGGTGGAAACTCATCAAGCAGGAATCATTTAAAGCACACAAGTGTTATGTGATGATCTGACATAAATCAAGAAAAATCATCCCCTGCAAATATCAAGACAGTAAAGAGGGATATATATATGCAGATACTGTCTCAGGCTCGTCTAGGGAGATTGGAACAGTCCAGCATCCAAGGCTCCTAACCTCTGTACAGAAATAAAAAGACACAGCTGATGCTTAGAGTCATAATGGTCACATCCATGACCACGAGGTCGGCTTCAGCTGTGCAATGCTTCTGCTCTGCAGCCCTCCAACTGACATTTATGTGCCAGTCATAGCTGGGAGCTTCACTTCTAGTGCTGTTTTCTGCCCTGTCTCATTTTTGTGCTATTTTGGATGGTACTTCTGTACACCCTTGCAATATTTCTCCAGCCCTCTCAGCTACGTAGTACCTGCTCCCAAGCATCATGCCACACTGACTCAGCATCCCAGATAGCTGACTTATCCAACCGAGCCACTTGGATGTGGCCACAGCTTTCGCATCACTACAAGACTGATTGGTTTCAAAGCGGCCTTGAAATTTCCACCCTGCCATTAAACAGGATGTGAGTCCCTGTTTTAGCTGAATAGGACAATTTGGACAGCACACTCTGCCACGCAAACTACAGTTAGCCCTCATAAAGGCACGTTTCTGGCTGTACAGAGCCGCTGGCTTTGTTACTAAAGCTCACCTGTGTACCTTCATGTATAGATTATACGCTCCAGCCACATTCAGTGTGTGCAGGGATTGCTGGGGAGGAAAGGGGGTTGTTGAGGGTCCAAGAGAGCTTCCAGATGAAGCCACTGCTAACATTTCCCAGCATAAACCAGCTGCATCAGGGACACACTAGTTGCTGTTAACCTCATTTAAGACTGTGTGTAAGTGAAGTCTCATTAACATCAGGGTAAGCTCCAGCATCTGGCCACAAGAAAATCAATTAGCTGCCTACCAAGTTGTCTAGCAGAAAACAAAGGCAGACTTCCAGGGTTCAAACAAAACTGGTTTGTAAAAGAAATACGCTACAAGTTCATGCATTTGGTGCCAAGTCCACTCTGTGTTCACCAGGTTTGCTATCAGTTACAAGGAACAGAGGAAATAGAGGCTTGACTTTCTAACAAAGAAACATCCTTTGGGACCTAAAGAAAGAAAAAAAACATTTCCTGTCTGCCACTTAAACTGAGAATACAGAGATGGTCTTGAGAAGTCTATATCCTTGCTCTAGGAAAAAAAAAAATCACACGGCTATACTTAGTCTTTCTGGAAACATTACATCTTTCTGTATTCAATTTCCATAGTTTCTGATTGTAGACAGCTCTGTTGAAATGACTGTAATTGAAAACAATACAGAAGGAAACACGGAAGAATTACACGGAAGTGGTGTTGTCAATCAAAAGCACTTCAGCAGCTGTGAGTACCTCAGACATGTTTGCAAGCATTGTGGAGCCCTTGTGAGTTAGATGCATTGGGACTGATTTTTCCTAACAATAAAGTAACTACCCAAGACAAAGAGAATCACTGCAAAGAAATGAGCCAAACCTGCTCAGGTAGCCAGTGAATTATTTTACTCCTTTTCCACTGTCAGCAGTATAGAAATTCAGCACTGGAAGAATTAAAATCCATGAGGAAAGTCTTGACTCCAGACAGGTTGCTGACATGACTGGCATGATTCATACAGGCACATTTCTGTTCATATCACCCTTCCCTACTGCCCGATTCCTCTCATACATACTGGGAGCAGGGGTTTTGGTGAAAGTGGAAAGGGATCCCCATGCCTGCTTCAGTAGAGACAAGCGTGATTTTTTACCCTGACTTCAGTGGAGAAGAGATTAGTCCCAAACTTTGAAATGCACCAGAAATGTAGCCATAGCAGCCATTTGGAACTCTTCATTGTTAAGCACATCCTGCACTATCCCAATTCACCAGGACACATCATCTTTCCCAAGTTAAGTGTGGCCCATAGAGAGGTTGCGGGTTTGAACCATTCAGATGACCATGATGACCAGCGATGCCTCCAGAGAGTCTACAGATGCCTGCGACACAGCGGACCCCACAGCACACATGCACAATGCACACCCAGTGCTGACCAGCTGTCATACAACATCTGTGTACGACAGAAAAATAGCAGGAGAACAGTATGTTACATAGATTTAGGTTCTTCCTTGAAAACCCACGACCAGCCATTGCTGGGGGTGAGACACCTGGCTGGAAAGGCTTTTGTCAAACTTCACAGCTTAGGAATGCAAATGCAGCATCAAACTCCCTTCTGGTTTGTGACTCTATTAACGTCTGATAGTCTTCCAATTCAACTGAAGGAATTACATCAGGTTTTTAAATTAACTTGTATCAGTAAAGTTTCTGTAAAGTACCTTTCACATAGGAAATATTGAAAAAAAATATTTTTTGCTCTGCAGAAAACTGTTTTTAAGTAGAATTATACCTGGAACTTCAATGAAATTCTGCTTCATCACAATCAAGCCTGAAATGCTAAAAGTAAACCTGACCCAGGCTGGACAAATGCTGAGCAGAGGCTTATGCTAACAGGTCTGGAGGAATTCATTCAGACTGATTAAAAATCATGGAGACTAAGGAGGAACTTCGCAAAACCCAAAGCAAGCAGAGAACGGTGGTCAGCAGCTGTCTGCCAAGGAGCAGAGACAGGCTCCCTGTGTATGCACTCCCTGGAAAGACAGGGCTGGAGGTTACGAGCAAGGAAACACACTGCAGACTTCTCTGAGGGGATCCTGCAACAGCAGCCCCAGTCCCACTGCTGTGGCTAAGACAGTGGACCTGAGGTAATGTGTGTGAGGTCCAACATCAACAGTAATGGCCTAGCAAACTCACAATAGTCCCGTGTTTAAACCAGAATCAGTTCTAGCCTTCTTCAGCAATTCCAGCTTTTCCCCATCAAAACAACCCATGCAGGTGGCTGCTTGGCAGTAACCACTAGTCGCGCTGCAGAAAATGTGGAAAAGGATTCACAAACCACATGGAAAAGGGGATAAAGAGTAACTCATAAAATCCAGTCATTACGTTTAGTTTTTCAAGTTAGTAAAGAGCAGATTGTGAAGGACGGCAGGAGAACCTATGGGGCTGAGTAACAGAGCGTTAAAATGACACATCAAATCTGATGTAAAGTGACAAAAGTGGAAAACAGACCCTAACATTTCAGGGTTAGGAAGGATACCTGACAAACACATCAGCTCAGTGCATAGACACCAGAGCCCAGAAATAATTCAGAGTTCAAAAAAAGCAGAAAACTTCTTTATTCTACTGCCTAATTTGCTTGAGGGCATGGTCTAGCAGTGGACTTGGTGGCGGTAGGTTAATGGTTGGACTGGATGATCTTAAGGGTCTCTTCCAACCTTAACAATTCGATGATTCTATGATTCTAAATCCATGTTTTACCTAGAGATTGGGTAATTTTTACAGTTCTGCTCCTTCTCACCCATCCTCAGGAAGACTGACTGAAACTGGAAGAAGTTCAAGGATGGACAACTGGAAGCGCCAGTTCCTTCACACGAGGAATGACTACACACACACGGACTTCTCATATCTAAAAAAGATGATGCAGGAAAGAAACAGGTATCTATAAAATCATGTGTGGCAAAGAGAGACTGAATAGGGACCAGCTACTACCTGACTCTTCCAGCACAAGACCTGGGAGGTTACCAAATGAGATACTAGCAGGTGGCAGGTTCAAGAACACACAAAAGGATGGTTTGGTTGGGGTTTTCTGATTTTTTTTTTCCCATACAATGCTTAAACTGTCCTGTTCCATTAGTTGGAAATGAGCAGAAGCCATGAGAGTACAGTTTGGGTTTTTTTTCTTTCTCAGTATTGCCACCCTTAGATTATGTTCTGACAAAACAAACATCAATGAGAACAGATACATGTGTGTGAGCAACAGCATCCAAAACACATAACTGAAGTTAGTTCTTTTCTGAGAGTTTTATTAGGCGCTGCAAGCTCTAAGCCCTTCAGCAGATAATAGCCCCCAAACATGCTTTTAATTAATGCCACAACATCTTCAAAGTCTATTATGGAAACAACATTTTATTGTTGCCCTCCTCAGGGACCACCAAAATTAAGCTCCTATTTTTGCCCTTTCACCCAGAAAATTATATTGTGTGAGATCACAGCGTACTTCCAGCCACTGTATAATTAGTTCAGAATTGAAGATATTGGGATCAGGAAAAAAAAACCCAAACCATCACAACACCCTCCTTTCAATGATTTTGGACCTCTATTTTGTATTTTAAAGGTGTTATATGAGCAAAAAGCCTCTCAGCATGAATCACAAATTAAGCTGCTCTTCTAGAAAATGATACCAAACCAGGGAAGTGGACCTAGTTTGAAGTGCCACTGTTTGGTAAGAGAATGACATTGTAATATAATTTTTATATTGCATGAATGTACTAAACTGCTCCAGGAAGTAACATTTATAAGAGTTACTAAACTAATAATTGCATCCTCCTTGGGGCTGGACTGCTTCATCTTGCTTAGGAGGTTGTAACAGCTTGTGGAGTTGTACCTCATAAGCTCCCACACGTTGATTTACCATGGTCATTTTTGGATTCACATACTGGCTAGAAAACTCAGCCTATTTATAAGTTTTTTATGGCTTACAGAAGATCATGTGTTGCAAAACTCAGCAGTAGCAGAAATCCCAGGTTCTGTTGCTAACTTGTAAACAAATATAAACGGCAACCTAGTAATTGCCATGTTGGGGAAGGGGAGGGGGGAAATTTGTTTCATCATCTAGGTTTTCTGATGAAGATACTAGGTGATATTTTCTCCAGAATGAACCCCTAGGGTACTTTACTCTTAGCCAGACACCAGGCCCATCATCAATACCCTTCAAGCCTGGGAACTTCAGCAACCTTCATCCCATCTGGCTGGCTGTTCTTCAAATCCATAGCTTCTACAGCTTCCAAACAAGAATGCTGTGATAGACCCTGCAAAAAGCCTTTCCAAACATCAAGGTAGCTCATGTATGGCTGAGGGGGAGACAACAAACAACCAGTCTTTTCATCAGAGAAGGGGATCCAGCTGGTCAAGCACAATTCACTCTTGACAACTGCATCCCTGATTATCTTCTTGCTCTCCATAATTGGAAATGGAATCCAAGAGGACATGCTTTTCTAGGGACTCATGTGAGGATGAGCAACCAGACTGCCTGGGCTGCTGTTACTCCAGCACTGGCTGCCCCACCTTCCCAAACAAGTGGAGGCCTATGCTCATGGGAACCTTATCACTCTAATGGGGAGGAAGCTTTTAAATACAGCTAACTACAGTTAACACAGCTAACTCTCTGCTGCACAGAGAGCATCAGGAAACCACTGCCAAGTTATCAACAGAACCTGTTGGAACCTCACAATTGTGCACATATATAGATTGCAGCCTGAAGTACGAAGCTGGTTGGTTGTGATGCAGTGTCACTGGTGACTTCTAGCCTGTTACCAGACCCACTTTCTGATCTGCTCCCCACAGAGCAGCCAACCTACTGTATTAGTACAGGTTCCAATTTTTACTCTAGTAACAGCATATATCACTGGAAACACACATTTCCTCAAATGGGAAGCGATGGCATAGCCCACTGGGACATCAGCTTTCTGAGGCAACCTCTGTGTGCATTTGACCAGACACTTCTTTTAAGTGAGCTTTTTATGTATGGTCTTGCAAGAAACCCTCAAAGTTCAGGGATCTGTGGGAAAAAGCCTTGCATGTGTCGCCTGTTTGCATTGCTTTCATGCTCCTGTTTTTCCTCTAGCGAGGAGTCACGGTTTCTAAGCCCAGCCCACACATATCACACCCTGTATCACACAATGAGAGCACGGACCAGACTTCGGCTTAAACAAAGACAAGTGCCGGCGGAACAGGGTTTTATGAGCTAACTATTAGAAGCCTGTCCCCCATTTGGCTTTGCGCTGCCATATGCACATCTAGAAGTGAGGTTTGCAGCTGATCAGCAATTTTGATTAACGTTAACTAAGGCAATTTACATAGTGGAAAACATGTAACATTTGCCGTCTCCATGGGAAAAGAAAAATCAAGCATTCATATCCCAACACCCAATTGTAGACCAGAGAGCTAAAATATTAGTGTATTATTTACCCATTGATGTATTTGTGCCTGCTCCATGGAGAGCTGATAAATCTAGGTGCTTTATTACTAACGATGCAAGCAGCCCTCATGTTACCCTTAGAAAATGAGCTACCCCGATACAGGGAGATTAATTTCTACATAATTTCATAGAAGGGACAGATGTCAAGGACTCAGAGGATATTGCTGTACATAAACCAGCAGAGATGAGTGGAAATTTGAGAGAACCCCTGAGGGAATTTGATGATGCAAAAGATGCACCATTAATGAGCCACCTAACTGGAAGAACCTCAGCATGAAAGACTTCATGCCAGTGACCGCAAGAGGCATTTCTCCCAGTGATTCATATGAATGCTCCATGCAGCATGGATCAAGTCCACTTGCACTCTGCTCATTAATCCTGTTCCAACTTGTCCAACCACTCAGCTGATTCCAGTAATGAGGTTTGGCAAGACTTGGTTTGGTGTTCTTTTCCATCTTCATAGAAAGAAGAGAGGAGAGATTTTTTTCCTTCTCATTATCAATATCTGGTTTAGTTCCTCTTCTCTTATCCCCATAAATCATATTCATTTGGAGCAGAAAAGGATTTTCATTCAGATATTGAGACATTTAATTAGGTGAGACACTGAAGCTGGCAATGTCTATTGTCCAACTAAAGCAGGGTTTCAGAGTCTTGAGAAGAGGAATTTCCTATCCTCTCTTCCAGTCTCTGCTAGGACCTAAAATAATGCACCCAAAAGTTTAATTTTGCTGGTGTTACAAAAATCTGTGCTGGGCAGTTTTATTTCTATTAGATGCCATGTGGCAGACATACTTCAGAGTAGCATTCTGTATTTATCAAAGATGAAAACTAACAGTAATACTTTAAAACAAACTCACATACATAAAACCACAGCTCCAAATCTGGGACAAAAAAGAAGTAAGCACACCATCTTTCAGCTATAGGTACCCTTTAAAGAAAATAAATTAAAAAAATCTTTCTCCCCCAACTTTAGGTTTAATAGACTTTATACTCCTATGAACTGACGCTGATCCTGCAGGTAGCATGTGTGGCTTGCAGCAGCAGGTTGAAGGCAGAAAGATTTGTGCTGACATTAACCCTAACACCCAGCATAAGGAGAAAGACTAGCTTAATACCAAAAATCCATTTCTACAGTTTCTAAACAGATGCTGAAGTAATTAAATTTATTTTGCTCTAAGTTTTCTTTACACGGGAAAGCTGCTGGCTTGTCATTAGTATTTCTGCCTTTCATAATCAGTTTACTTAAGAACTAGCACAAAATACTTTTACTTTATTTCTTGTTTGCCCATTCCCCAAAGCAAGAGGCTTTAACTTCCCCGTGCTTGACACAGAAGACAATAGTGACAGGGTTAAGCATCAGGGTTTGTGTTGAATCTTTTTCTTTCAACAGAGAGAAAAGGAAGGCTTTGATGGGTTCTATTCTACCTCTCATTTATATTTAAGATCTTAGAAGTCTTGGGTTTTCTTGAAGTTTTCTACAAGTTAGGATCACATGTCAGCTTCTGGCAGTACTGCTCCAGCCCTGTATTTGCTTAGCCATCTCCCAGAGGATTTTTGCTGCCTGTAAAACACCTCCTAACCCAGCTTCAACATAGGCCACAAGATCAAAGTATGAGGAACAAATAGAACAATTACATTACAACCTCAAGGTAAACCTAATTTGCAATAAAGCCACAAAAAGCAATGAAGAGCTGTCCACTTGGTTTCTGGACCAAGCACAGGTCAGGAGGTACAAGGATACTCTGTCATGTGTGCAAGACCACGCAGGGCAACCCCGGGGCTGAGAGGAGCTGTAGAGTGGCACAGCGCCTTTCTACCAAACCTTCTGTTAGATTTCAGTATATCAACTAGACTTGAGTTCTTGGGTGTTTGTACTTCAGGACTTCTAATCTCCAGCCGCTAGCTACCTGATGAAATTCAGTATGGAGGAAGAAAAGGTCAAAAGATCCGTAATCTACCTCTAATTTCAGGTTTTTGATCAGGGTCACAGACAGGTTTCAAGTCAGACCAAAACACAGCTCCTGCTGCCAGATTATGTGCTGGCATGTTAAGGAAAGGCAGAAGATTTACCACATCTTTGGGACCAACTTTCCCAGAAGGTAAGTAAATTTCAGGTGAGGCTGTGACTAGAAATAAAGAACCTGGACTAGGAGGGAACTGGTCAAAACTAAAGAAAATGGAAAATAAACCCCATGTGTTTATAAAAATCACTGAAGGCAGAACGTATATGACAGGTGCCAGAGGTTGCTTTTCTTCAGGTCAGAGTCTGCACTTGCCCTCACCTCAGGTTCTCACAGTACCACCTTACTTACCTCTTTCTGTCAATAGTACACAAACCTCAAACTGAATCATTCACATGAACAGCAAACAATATTCCTGAGCCATTAAAGAAGGGGAACAGCCGTCAATAATACACCTCAAGGCTAAGTTGAAAGTCAATACATAACCCCATGTATTGTTCAAGTTTATACAAGACCTGCCTCAGAGATGATGCGCACTTTGGCATGACTGAGCCCTTCTACATAAACACATTTCTACTTACTCTGGCAAAAAAAAAAAAAAAAAAAAAAAAAAAAGTGCTCTCATCACACAACTCTTTTTCTGTCAAGGATTTGTGAATGACATGTAAATCTTATGGTAATTAGTCTGTGAAGAATTAAAGAGGGGTGCTTTAC
Source organism: Heliornis fulica (assembly GCA_013399135.1). Taxonomy (NCBI): domain Eukaryota; kingdom Metazoa; phylum Chordata; class Aves; order Gruiformes; family Heliornithidae; genus Heliornis; species Heliornis fulica. The sequence goes on along the minus strand of VXBZ01000303.1, from coordinate 19,063 downwards.
AACTACCTGATATTTACTGACAAAGTACTTTGGACAAAATGGGTCCAGGCTGGAGTAGAGGAGGTTCCATGTGAATGTAAGGAAAAACTATTTCCCTGTAAGGGTGACAGAGCCCTGGGAGAGGCTGCCCAGAGAGGTTGTGGAGTCTCCTTCTCTGGAGACAGTCAAGACCAATCTGTACACGTTCCTGTGTGATTTAATTGAGGTGACCCTGCTCAGGCAGGGGGGTTGGACTGGATGATCTTTGAGGTCCCTTCCAACTCCTGACATTCTGTGATGTGTTCAGAATGAGGTACTTCTATTATCAGGCTTGTAACAGGTTTTGATATGCTTCCACACTCCCCAGGAACTATTACTGTGGATCGGACACACATTTATATGACAAGACTGTAGCCCCTTGGCATGGAAAAAAAAAATCACCCTGTTTGGCTATTTTACTGGGAGAGCTTTGTTTTCAGATGTCATCCAAATGCTGTTAACAACGTTTCTAATATGCTTTCTAGGACACAGTATTTCAGCAGAAGCTCTATTCTGTAAACATCCACTTTGATTTCCCCAGCTTTGCAGGTGGATTTTTCAGCACCCTGTACTTGTTTTTCCCTACAGGACACGAGGCCAAAATTCATATGAATTCAATTACCTGGAGAAGATAAACTAAAGCACTATAGTTCCAGTAGTGCACTGGTTGTTATGTCACTGCTATTATGGGAGGGAAATGTGGAACTGAATACACCACACACCACTTATGTTCATGTCTCTACAAGGGAATATTGACCAAGGTTCAATACAATGTCACTGACAGTAAATCAAAGGTCATTCCTTCAACAGCTAAATCATGTCAGAAGGTGGCGTGTTGAATAGGAAATGTGTCCCAGTGAGAGAAACCTCAAGTTAAAAAGAAATTTGTTCACCTTTCTAATCTGTTCAACAGCACAGTAAACATTAAAAGAACAGTTAAGCACATAACTAATAGATGTCGTATTATGTCTCCTGTTTGCAATACCACTCCAAGACAATCATATATTCAGTCTGTTTACAAGTAATGTGCTAATCCCACAATATTTCATTATCCTAGGCATGCTGGCAGACCAGGCACTCAAACAGGGTGACTGGTAGCTTTTAGAATACTTCTTTTAGGGGCTTAAAACATGGATGAACAAGAACAAACTGCTGTCACATATTTACTATTTATAGTGATGTTGGTGTACTACAGCAAGGCTCTTTTTCTGCTCCTAGTATTCCTGATACTTTTGTCTTATCAACAGCAAACACGCTGACACATTAAGCATTAAAAAAAAATCCATTGAAGAAACAACCCTAAAGCACAGAAAAACATACAAGTTTTTATTAAATGAGAACTAACTTCTCATGCAAAGAAATTGTTTGTGTGTGTGTATTGTAGCTGCATCATGATATAGATCATGCTATCTACTATTAACTAGGCTATTGTTCACTCTTAACACACCCTTCCCGCCCCTTCTATATTCATGTCACCTTCAAGATTGGGTTGTTGTCATGAGAAAACCACTATTTGGTCATATCACTGTAGAGAAGGTTGTTGGCATAATTTGTGATTATGTGAAGATAGAATGAAATCTTTTCCAAAATTATAAAATATGAAAAGGCCTTTTAAAAAGCTCATTCTGTTGAATCCAGGACCACAAGCTGTACAGTGAAGGACCTGTGGTCCCTCCATCCTTGTACACACTCCATACATTAAACCCAAACAAAAAAACAGAGCCCAAAATTTAACTTCCTCGAGTGCCTTATACTTTTTTTTTTTTCCAGAGTATATCTCACTTGGCATCCTCTCCAAATTATCCCCAGTTTCCAGTCCACAGTAGGGGTTCACTGTCTGCCTGAAAAACGATGTCAGCAGCCTCCTCCATCCCAGCAGCAGGAAAAGGGCGATTTATTTAAGTCGGTGCTGTGCTGCAATCTCAGCATATCTGTTTCACGAGCCCCCTCTGCCGTCGGTTTCTGGAAATATCACTACGGTTAAAGAAAGGGACACCCCTCTGTAAACTCATTCCTCCTTCACTATCCTTTTATAGCAATAGGCCTCGTAGAAAACAAGGCCATTTTTAAAAGCACGCTGCAATTACATTCAATGCCTGGCACTGTACTGGGAGAGAGAGAACTCCAGACTAGCCCCTAATACCACCACTGCGACATCAAGCGCGAGTCTGTACTTAAAAGGAGGTTCACCAGAAAAGTTCACCAAAAGCAATGAACTGGCACAAAGCAGGGGTTGGTTCCTTCATGGGACCTGCTACCAAACCGGTCCTTTCCAGCCACCCTGGTCAGGTCTTTGTTCCTACAGTCTATGAACTAGAAGAAGCATTCTCAACAACCCCCAACCCTACCCCTGTGGAAATGATGGGATACTGGCCCCAAAACTAAACCCACATTTGAAGGGCAGCTCATCTTCAGGCAGCAGCAACCTCAAATGCCAGACAACAGTAGCACTGCTAAAGCATGATTCCTGAGAAGTGAAGCACTAGGCTGAACTGTACAAATCACTGTTGGGTAGGTCCTCAAATCCTATGACAGATTCACAATGCAAAGGTTCACTACTGCCCACTAAGAGAACTCATCTTTGATGAAGTTTTACTCATCAGCAATCTGATTCTGAACTCCTATAACCTTTTTCTAACACATTTTCCCTTGGTCTTTACAAGTCACCTTGTGTGCTTATGCAACGCAGTGATAGACTGATCCTGCCCTAATTTCTCATGTACCCTTCAAACTTCTTTTCCTGAGAGAAGGAAGAGTTTGTTCTGAGTCAAACAGCATGAGAATTAGGTGTGACACTTCAAGCTCTGGATTTACTGGGGACAGAAAGCTTGACCCACTAGTCTTCACAGACATGCCAGCTTCATGTCCAGATTCTAAAAAATAGTCCTAGCACGTACTTATCTGGATATAAACCTCAATGTAGTCTGAATTACAGTCAGTATCATGCTGTGTGGGAGAAAAAATTTACTTTATTCTTTCCACTTAAGTTTTTCCTCAGGCTTTAAATTTACTAGGTGTCTTTAAGCCTACCAACCACCTCAGTTTTATTGAAGATATCAAAATTCCCCACAATAGAAATATATTTTATCAAGTTCCAGTGCAAAGAAAGCTCTTAAGGGATGGCCTTTTCACAAGAAGAAACAACCAAAGTTCTATAAAAGCATCACTCCTTCATATTAAAAAGCTGCTTATGTGCATCTTAGAGAATCACAAGGTTGGAAAAGACCATTTAGATCAAGACCAACCATCCCTGTCCTCTCCTAAACCATCTCCCTGAGCACCTATCTACCCGTCTGTTAAATACACCCAGGGGTGGGGACTCCACCCCCTCCCTGGGCAGCCTGTTCCACATCCAATGAAGTTGCATGGAATATGCCTCTCTGAGTGAGCAGGATACCACTTACCTAAGCAACCAACAGCATAAAACTGTCTGGCAAGCAAATTTCCATAATCTCTCCCCTAACCAAGCCTTCCTAGTGACTGGTTGAACCCCTTATACTATGTTAATTGCATGTCCAGCCCCAGGATAAGCTGTCTGACCTTGGAAACACAACTAGTCTCCCATAAGGTACATTTTATAAACTTAATCACCTTCCAGTATGTAGGAACAGAGGCAAAACCAACCAGGGCTGGTGGTTAAATGCATCACTCTGTAGACTCACAAACTTTCAACACTTCATCGTCCCAGCTGCGGAGACCAGCGCTCTGGGGAACCAAAGGGGTTATACCTGCATTAGATCTCTGGGAAGAGAGGGAAGGGATCACCCAGTGCCTCTCTGAAGCCAGGCTCTGACCTGAGAACCATGACCAAGCCCTGCAGGGCTCCTTCAACAGGCTGAGCTTTCCTCAAAAACATGGCTCGTGGCCCAAGCCACCTGCCCTGAGCACCACTGGCCGGTGCTCATGCACCCAGCCCACCCCACACAAGCTGTCATCACCCACCCAGCCGATTCCCTTCGATGTACCCACTCCTCACCCAGCCCCACTGCTCCTCGTGCCCTTACCAGACTGTTCCCAGCTCTGTCAGGTTTGGGTACAGCATCCCCAAGTTGTGACTGCAGCATTATTTGTCACTACACTCGGGCCATGGAAAAGACAGCAGTGTAAGAGAGGCTCAGCTTTAAGGCTAGAGACACTAAAGCTTGACAGGGAGCAAAGCCCAGCAGGTTGTGAGGAAAACACTCAGGGAAAATGGGCATTTTCAACCTCAGATGAAGGCAGCTCTTTCCCTTCAGGGGAAACGCATGAGGAAAAGCTCCCAATAGCCAACCAGTTACTTAGCCGCTTCCTGGGAAACGAGAGGTGAAACGCAGCAAAAACAGAGGAAAAGAAACTCCATATCAGGAAGAAAGAGAAGCAGAAGGGAAGTTTTAACAGTCATTTTCCCCTTCAAGCAGGTTTTGCAGTAAGCAGCCCTTCATGATCCCCCACAGGCTGCACCTCTAAGTGCAAACCGTTTTCACCTGCTCTGGCACCAGAAACTAATAAAGTCTCTGCAGATGGGGGTGAGGGAGGTTTGCTGAAGCAAAAGACCCTTTTCCAAACACTTCTCTCCACCCACTTTGGCATTCAGCATGGTTTCATTCCCTGCAAGTTGCTCCTCTTTGGTTTTTTTTGCTTACAGACTTAAGCAATAAGGCTGCATGAGTTTACCTCCCGCTTCTTTAATTTTCACTCTGCCTTTGTAACAAATTTATTCTAGGTCCCTGACTTATGACATGGAAACAAGCTGTCTATCAGCATTTGAAGCACCCAGCTATAGGCTATTCTGCAAAATTGTAATTAGACCTGGTTTCACTAAATTTGCCACAAAATAGACTCCTTTCACACTGACTAAATTTATTCAGCAACACTCCTGTGAGCTATTTAGCCCTTGCTAAACCCTTTCTTCCCCTGTTGCTGAAATCATTGCATGTTATAAATGATCAATTCCAACTAAGAGATGGAAAATTTACCTCATTTCTGATTTCAATAACTTCACAGGGGAACTGACAGAGTGACTATCTTCTGGGAAGACAATGCAATTCTGGCTTGATTGTGTTAGTTCTCTCAAAATGTACTTTCAATGCTAATTGACTCGGTTTGTATCATTTTACCTGGAATTCCTTTTTTTTTTTTTTTAATTTTTTTTTTAATGGTGTCAAGTATAACAAAATCCCTCAGTTTATTAAAGGATTGGCTGCAATTTCAAAATAACCAAATCATTCATTATATAAATGAGATCAAAACTGAGAAGAGGCAGAGAAACAACCACTATGAAATGCAATTAGACCATTAAATATCTTTGATGATTCCTATTAAACTACTTCAAATCCTGCCATTCCTTGCAAAAGAAACCAACATGCTGCCAACCTGAACATCAGGGGATAAAAGATGGATTCAGGAGAGTTATCCTAAAACCAATTATGAAAAAAGTTCATTTTGCACAAGACATGCAATAACACAATGAATAAAATCAAACCCGTGGCTTAATGTCACAAGAGAAGCCTTTAGAAAGGAGGAAAACATTTACCTTCTCCCCCATACTGAAAACCTGGGTTGATTTCCAAATTGTGGGAGCTGCCTTGCAGTGCCTTATGTTACCTCGAGTTAACAAGTGACTTGTTAAAAACAATTTGGATCAGCATCTTTGTGATCAAGCCACATAACAGGGTGTGTTATTGCTAGGCAAACAGGCATACAGGGGTGTTAGCCCAGGATTAAATAACATTATGGTATTTTAAAACTGTGAATTTGATTCTAACTGTAAGATGGGGAAAACCACCTCTCTGGGAACCTGTAACCACCCTCAAGAGGCCTAAAACATTGCACTTGATCAAGGGCTGATCACATTTACAACACTGATAAGGAGCTGCAGTTATCAGTGAGCAGTTGCCACCTTTTGCCTAAGATGAAGACTTATTCTCACTTATTCAGAGGGTCCCTCTGAAGGAATGAGTAAGCCTGTCACTATTTTCCCAGCGGGATGAGCAGGGAATGCTGCCATGCGAAAATGTGCTGCACCACCACACACTCTGAGGTTGGATGTTTTATACAACTCACAGCCCAGACACGTAGCTGGCTTCAGTTTACAGTGAGGCAGGTGGGCAAACCTCAAGAGTAGGTTTTCTACAGAATCCTGCTGACAAGTCAGATCCTGCTGTTTATTTCCAGTGCAATCTGACCTGTGGGTTAAGATGACTGAAGGAAAGCCTCTCTGTACCTGCCCTGGCATTCCCCTGAACTCTCCTCTGCTCCTCATCCACGGTGACAAGAGGGGGTATCTCCTTTACACATTGCCAAGTTAGGATCCTCTGCTAGGTCTCAAATCCTGATTTCTTTTCCTTACCTATGCTGTCCCAAAACCAGCACCAAACCATTTAGCATCAGTATTTCTGACTTGGTGTAATTTTGTATATCCTTTTGTCGTGGTTGAACCCAGCAGGCAGCTAAAACAACCAGATGGCTGTTTGCTCACTGTCTCCCCCTCAGTGGCATGGGAGGGGAGAATCAGAAAGAGGTGAAACTTGTGAGTTGAGAGAAAAACAGGTTGAGAAAATAATAGGATAGACATGGAACACGCTAATAATGATAATGATGATAACAATTCTGACTACATAAATAAAAATAGCATACAAAACAAGCAATGCACAGTACAACTGCCCACCACAAATGTACCAAGGCCTAGCTAGTTCCTTCTCTCCCCAAGCAACTTCCCACAGCTCATACACTGAGCATGACATCATACAGTACAGAACATCCCTCTGGACAGTGGGGGTCAGCTGTCTCAGCTGTTCCCCCTCCCAGCTCCTTGTGCACCCCTGTGGAAGGCTCACCCCTCCTCACCAGTGGGCCTTGGGAGGCTGAATAGTCCTTAACTTAACTGTAAACACTGCTCAGCAACAACTAAAACATCAATGTTTTATGAATTTTACTTTCATACTAAATCCAAAGCACAGCCCTATACCAGCTCCTAGGAAGAAAACTAACTTTGCCCCAGCTCAAACCAGGACAACCTTTTACCACAAATGAACATGTTAATCAGTGTAATTACAATGCAGTGCAATTATACTGATTGATGTGTACATTTGCAGTACAGAAAATACACAGAAATGTATTCTGAGGCTTCATATTCCATAGAAAATGTTTGTTCCAGTGCTGCCAACCCTCCTGATTTTGTTGGATATGGGGTAATGAGGTAATAGCAGTGATGGCAAATTTTCACTGTTCCTTAAGAACAAAAAGTAAACATCAGCCTTGTGAGCAGAGAGAAAAAAATACACCCCAGCATCATTGCATCCTTAAAGCATCCTGAAGAGGCTGTTAACAGCCTGTGATCTACAGTTCCTGGTGTTGGCAATGCTTCTGTTGTGCTGCACCTACACGAATACCTAAAGGAGCTGTGGAGGAGACCCACTCACCTCGGAGATCTGAAGGGCAGAACAGCCTGTGGCTCACCAAGGCTGGCTGCCACAACACTGCACTCACCAGCACCACAGTGACTCCTGTCTGAACTGCACTGTTTGCTTCCCTGGACGGGCTAACTTCACTTTAATGCCACATTATAAGCTCTTTCCTGTGACTTCAATTAACTGCTGCAAATGATTGCGCAGCCCCACTACTGAAAGCTAATTTTATTGACTAAATTTCTGACCCCATTAGAACAGATTTCATATTTGCTTGGCAAGAACTGTTTTTCACACAATATACTTTATTGGCATTAATTACACTGTCTTAAAACTTCCACTGATTGCATCTAGCCATTTCTTTCCAACACCCAGCTTCAGACTCACTGTCAAGCCATCCAGCCTATTTCAGCCTGTTCACATTTCTAAATACCATTTTTTCTTTATTCCTCCAAAACTTCTCCAGTATGATGAAATTTAAACAGAAACGAGGTCCAGTAATTTAAATATCCTTTACATTTGCAGGCAACTTCGGAACACTAGGAGTTACAGTTTATAATTTTCACTTCTTTAAAATGTTATCTCTGAATAATCCCAAGGACTTCTTCCCAAATTTCCATTTATTTATTGATAAAAATTTCCATGTAAATAAAATGAATATATAACTTTATATGAAGGTGCTAGGTAAACAGGAAATACTAAAAATACATAGCTAGACTAGCTAATAAGAGCACTATAGCCAAGAGGCAAGATCAGGTCAGATTATATGGTAAACATTTACACTGTAAACATAATCTGTTTGCATAGCTCCCAGTTCTATATATAAACCTTTTGAGTCCCCACATTAAGCGTAAGAGATGCCCTTAAGTAAGAAAATACAGTATAATTTATTAATAGCAGAGCATCCACCTGTAAGATTTGGGGCTGCTCTGTAATTCCTTTATGCCAAGAGCAAAAGTTCCACTGGATAAACTTAGAAACATTGTCAAGACCTTAAAAAAAAAAAAAAAGAAAGCAAGATTTCAAGAAAAATCCTACTTACCCTTTCTGAGCCCTCATATTTCCAAAACAATGATCTCATTTCAACTGAGCTTTAAAACCAAACCCTTTAACGTGGGCAGATGGGCACTGTACGGTGTTGGAGAGTTATTTCTTGCAGGGAAGGGCTAGAAAGCTGTCGGTGTAGCACAGGGTGCTCATTTCAGTGCTGGAACGCCAGTGAGATGAAAGCACAAAGAACTGGTTCCTGAGACGTTATTATTTAAACACAGGGCAGCGTGATGCCTCCCTGGCTGTACTGGGTTAGCTCTGCTCCACAGCGGAGCCCCACTGAGCTAGGTCCCTGTGGGCAGGGAGCTGCTGGAGCCAGACAAGCAGACACACGGCTGCCCTTAACGAGGAAATAAACCCCTGAGCTTGGCACCGAGCTCTTCCACCTGCCAAGCTTCTCCTGGGAGAGGTCACGGCCGTCTGACACCGCTGCTAGGGAAGAAAGCGTATGGCACCCAGGAGAAGGTCTGGTGAGCATTCCGAGGGCGGACAAGGCAATTAACCAAGTGGATGTGCAGTCCGCAGCTGGCACCTACGGCAGGCCTGCACACTGAGGTTACTCTTTGGCTTAAAAAAGCTGGGTCTTTGTGGCCCACCAGAAGAGAAAACCGAGAGCAGCGAGCACTGGTACATGCCAGGATCCACCCAGGCATGTGCAAACAGCCTACCCCCAGGCTTTGGCCTTTGAGGCCACCTGCAGAAAGGAAGAGCCCCTCCATTGGTCTTGTGGGGCCCAACTTACTGCCATTCCTTCTCCCACTACAGCACCCAGTAACTCCTGGTTACAAAAAAGACAGGTACTCCCAGTACAAACCAGACAGGGATCTCCTGGAGAGAGTCCAGCGGAGGCCACAAGGAAGATGAAGGGCCTGGAGCATCTCCCCTGTGAGGAAAGGCTGAGGGAGCTGGGGCTGTTCAGCCTAGAGAAGAGAAGACTCAGAGGGGATCTCATCAATGTTTATCAATATCTGAAGTGTGGGAGACAAAGGGAGGTGGCCAACCTCTTCTCAGTGGCCTGTGGGGACAGGACAAGGGGCAATGGCCACAAGTTGGACCACAGGAGGTTCCACACTGATGTGTGAAAGAACTTCTTCATGGTGAGGGTGACGCAGCACTGGGACAGGCTGCCCAGGGGGGTTGTGGAGTCTCCTTCTCTGGAGATATTCCAGACCCATCTGGATGACGACCTGAGTGACCTGCTCTAGGGCACCTGCTTTGGCAGGGGGTTGGACTCAATGATCTCTGGAGGTCCCTTCCAACCCCTACAGTTCTGTGATTCTGTAATGGGTGGCCAAGAGGGGCTTTCCCAGTAAATACCAGTAGAGTACCTCCATCTGTAAGTGCTCCAAAGCTGATTTGCTGCAAGGGAAGGAGCCAGAAGCCACAAGAGGTGCTTGAAAAGCCAAGGGATTGCACAAAAGTTTCTCCAGGATGAATGCAGAGAACATGCACCTTCTGTGGACTGGATGACTTATATTGTCCTGCTGGACTGACCTGGAGAAGGGGAAAACATTTTTAAGTTTTACCTAAACCTAAACTGTGTGTTAATATAAATACACGTGTTTGTGTATGCATCTGTATATATCTAACTCTTATAAATATACAGGTGTGTGTACATATGTATATGTGTGCAAAAATCAAGGGCAGATTAATATTTTGATCCTGTTTCCACCAAAAGCAGCATACTGCAAAGCATCTAATATTTCCATGGAGATTTCACTTCCATGACAGTGCTACCCTTAAACACTCGACTGTGCAAATGATTTGTAGATTTATAACAGATAAAAGGCTCTGCCTCCTCACAACTGTTTTTTCCTAAAATATTAATTTCTGCATTTACAGCTATGTCGTTCAATTAAGAAAGACAACAAAGGGCGAAGCAGGGCAGAAAGGACACATCCAAGACAAAGCTTGAAGGAGAATTATGGAAAAATTGTAACTAGAGGGAATTATATTGTAATTTTGCTTGTCCACTGCAGTATTATACATCAGTATTCAGTTTATAAAGTATGGCTTTCCTTTATTTCTCTTACATCAAAAGTGTGGAGAATGTAACCAGCACTGGAAATAACATCCGTGCTGTCCTCATACACCTATTTCACCTACAGATCTGGGCAAGTTCTTTTATGGAAATGAAAGACCTTAATTTTTTTAACCTTTTTTTTAACCTTGATTTCTCCCTAGCCAGTATAATGTTCTCTGTTAATTAAGAAGGGGTGAAATATCTCAAAAACCCCCAAAGCTCAAGAGCTTGATGCTCGAATCTGTTTCCTTCTCTGCCATCTAGTGTCTTGATGTTGTCACTGCCCTACATAGGGCACAAAAAAAAAACCCCAAAACAAACCATGGTTATTATGCTACAAGCCAGTAAAGGTGCTGACAGCCCAGAACAAAAGTCTGGTATTGAAACACGAGAGTCTAAATTACAGTGAAGCCAAACTGAACTGTGTAGCAGCAGATATCAGAGAACCACTTCAAAAGCCAGGTAGTTAAATGGCTTTGTAATCCAACATAGAAGAAAGCTTTTAACTGTGTGCTGAGTTCCTATACTTTTCATCTACTACATTCAGCTTTTAAATTGAGAACGTTAATTTCATCCCTTTAGGCCTATCTGTGGTTTGTTGTGGGTTTTTGTGTTTGGTTTTGTTTTTTTTTTTCTTTTTTTCTTCACTTCATGCTAGCCTGGTTTAAAAAAAATCTAAAAAGAACCTTAAAAAAAAATAGACAAGTATTTGTGAAGATGCAATGGTTCATTTACAGTGAGAAAGGTTAAAGGAAAATCTGTATTCTTTGAAGACAATTAATCCTATAGGAAAAAATTAACTATAATGCAACACATTACTTTTTAAATAAAATACAGCTTTTATGATACGAAAACAAATGATTGCCTAAGCTGTCTATTGGTCCATGCTGCCCGCTGACCCCAGAAGGCAGAGACCTTCCTGTCTGCTGTAGGCACCATCATCTCCCAGTATCAGAGACTTCATTTTACCTTTTTTATCCCATCCTGACTGCGAAACACAGATGTGCTGGGGTGGCTGCGAATGTGGGAGGGCACAAATGGAGGGAGGGCATGCAGTCGCAGAGAGCAGGCAGAGCTCACACATGACTGTCTGCACCTGCCCAAAGAGAGAGGTCCTCTTCACGGGAACATGGCAAGATCAGAAAGTCGAGCCAGAAATCCTCCTCTCTGGTCTCTCTGCAGAGACCTCAGTCCTCAGGGGATAAAATAAGATAGTAAATACTTTCACCTAGCCAGCAGCATATCAAAAAGGGGAGATAATCCAATAATCCCCCAAAGCTGGTGTATTTATATTCTTGCTGGTAACCAGACAAGGAGAAAAAAAAATTTCTTGTAATTTTTGTGATGCTGCAAGTATTTGTGGTGAATAAGAGAAGGCTGTCCTAGTGTCCTGTGCACTGCCACACAGTTAACAGAAAAAAATGGTGTTGTGATGACTCCACCATGATGCACGTGAGCAAATACAGCTGATGAGAAAACACTTATGAAACTGAATCCTTGGCTTTGCAGCCCACCTGCTTCTGTTAACCAATATGTGGTTTTCAATTTGGCTTGTCCTCCAGAATGATTTTAAGCAGGGGTATATATTTCTGAGTTTGCTTTGAAACGTTACCTTGCTGCACAAACTTTTCATTGCTGATGCCTCTTACCAAAGGATTAATCTGCTATAGGAAGAATTGACACCATATGGGCATCCCTGACAATCTGGAGCTATAGATACCACAGGGAAAGATTTTTGTTATTAATATGAGTTACATTTAACTTTCATTCACATCCTGTCCTTCTTTGCTGGAAGATTGTGTAGTGGTGTAGAAGCCCGGGGAATCCCGGCGTTCATAGAGCTGAACGGCGTCTGCGTACCCATGAATTGCCTCTGCCAGGAACTGTACACCTCTCTGTCCTTTCTTCCAGCAGAGGTTCCCTGCTGCTACCTGTGAATTTATCTGCACAACTACAATATGCCCTGAAGACCTGTCACTTGATCAGTGCATGGGTCCAGGATGTCCCAACCTTCTCATAAAGGCTGTGCACAGCCTCAGACCAGCGCCGTAGGTCAGGACGATGTCTGCTCCTAGCACTGGCTTAGTCTTAAAATACCACAGTGAGTTTTCACTTTGGTGGGCTCTTAAAATTCAGCTGACAATGCAAACCACAAAATAGGAAAAGTTGTATGTCAGAGGCATGAGTCTCAGGCCTAAATACAGGAAGGAAAAATATTCCCACCCTTGGGAATCTCTCCTTGATGCATTGCTAAAACTTGCTATGGAAAAAAAAAAAAAGCGACTTTGCTATGCCTTAAAAGTAAATAAATAACTTAAGAAAACTGAACTTGGAGAAAAGCTCACACAAAATTCACATTGCCCATTTACAACATGTGTGTTTGTTAGCCGTCCCTGCACGTCCTCACCACCCGTCAAACGTGTGACAATCTGATGTCAGCAAGTTCTGCATCTGCGCAAAACATGATTTGTTTTGATCTGTCCTGTCGAGTGCCATCTCTTGAGATTTATTGTGTTCACAGAATCACAGAATATTACAGATGGAAGAGACCTCGAAAGACCATCCAGTCCAACCCCCCTGCCCGAGCAGGATCATCTAGAGTAGATCACACAGGAACGTGTCCAGATTGGTCTGGAATGTCTTCAGAGAAGGAGACTCCACAACCTCTCTGGGCAACCTGGCCCAGAAATCCATCACCCTCACAGGGAAAATGTTCCTCTTTATGTTAAGATGGAACTTTCTATGTTCCAGTTTGGAACCATTTCCCCTTGTTCATATAGCACCAGTGAGGGGAACATGTTCCAGAAATCAGATTGTGTTCCAGCGAGACCCGAAGGACAGCGGTGGCCCAGAGAGAGGACTGAAGTGCAGGAGCAGACAGCACCTGGGAGTTGCAAGAGACCAACTCATCCCACATAAAGGCAGATGGCTTTTCTTACCGCACACGAGGTGGGGATATGCTGTGTTGAAGGCAGCCAAAGGACCACGGCATGGAGTGATCTAACTCTCTGCTGCTGTAACTGCAGCATTGTGACAGCTTTGATGTGCTAACTCAAAGAGAGGCAGCCCCAAACATTAGGAACAATGTGCAACTCAGCGTATGGATTTCTTCCATTAGTGTGTTCAGTCTTACTACTCCTAGTAAATAAGAAATGCAACTCACTGGGAAATGCTGCAGAGGACAGGATCTTCTACAGAAACAAGCAGGCAAACTGCTCTGCATAGCACAGTACACATGCACGTACACAAGGTGTATCCATGGGAATTTTTGCAAGGCTCTGGATACATCGAGTTTTACACCCTGATCTGGTGAACCAGACTGGAGACTCAAGAGTTAAGTAAGTGTAAACAACTAAAATACCTCTAAGCATACAGCTGCAGATCCCATAAAACGTTTATGGCTGCCTGTGTGAGTCCCAAGGGGATTGCCTTGACACATCATGGATATACTCGTTTGCATCATTTTTTTTTATACGCTGACTTTGCGAAAGGAAAAGTCGCTTTATTTATTTGTACATTGTCATGTTTATAAAACGACCCTTTAGCTTTCTAGTAAAAATGAGAAAGTTGTTGAACTTACAGCAGGAAAAAGGAAATGAGAGGAACAGCCCCAGAGCAATGCAAAACCAAGAGCAGGACACTGCTTGTTTTTAATAAACCCACTCATTTGACAATCTGACCACTCCTTTTATGGAGAAAAATTCGGTTTTTCCCATGACTGTTTTTGTGACTGTTCAAAAATAGTCTTCGGCTTTGTCTTGTAAGTTGCTTATAAATATATATTCCAGAATGCAAATCCTTACCAAAATCATCCCTGGAAAAAGTGTTGCAAATACTACCACGTGTTTGGCTTTCCCATTACCATAACTGTGCTAATGTCCTTCTGATAATTAAATAAAAGCCCCACAAAGTTATAACAATAAATCCCAAACGGAACCAATAGAGCCTGCGTGGGCTGGTTACTACACAGCTCGAGCAGGCTCTGGCTTTGAGAGGACTTGAGGCTCTTTTTGACTGTCCTGTGGTGACACCTTCTGGACTCCACTCAGACTACACCCAAACGCACCCAGCATCACAGAATCACAGAACTGTAGGGGCTGGAAGGGACCTCCAGAGATCATCGAGTCCAACCCCTTGCCAAAGTAGGTTCCCTAGAGCAGGTAGCACAGATCGGCGTCCAGACGGGTCTGGAATATCTCCAGAGAAGGAGACTCCACAACCCCCCTTCAGAAGTAGGGTGTGGAGTCTAAAGCCATGCCTCAATCTCCTCATACACTGCATCCTGAATCTTCCTGATTTGTCCTCCAACTTCACAATTATACCCAAATAAAGCTTTTCACTTGTTAATTATTTACTTATAGGCAGAACAAGAATATCCTGGTTATACGTGTTCACTGTGGAGTTGTAGGCATCTAAGAGAACTACCTCAAGCTTTGGTCTGCATGGCTCTTCCAGGAGATATGGAGGTCTGCATGGCTCTTCCAGGAGATATGGAGGTCATCTACTCCCAATGTCTTCACAGCATACCTGTGAGTTGGTATGCCCAAGAGCTTAATTCCCCCTTCTCACCTGGCACATTGGTTTGATCAAAGGGTTTCCTTGGTCCTCACGTGGACACACGTTACAGCTATTTATTGAACAACTACCCATCAGAAGGGGCAAACAGATTTCCCCCTGGACATATTAGCAGCCTACCTAGAGAGGCAGCTAGACACCAACTCTGCAGATGACCTCAGACAGATCCACGCATCCCCTGGATCCCCCAACAACTCTCTGAATGCTTAAGCAACTGGAAAAGTTTCACTTCTGTTCCCTCACTCTGAAAGACGCTGGCCTCACCATGTCACTGACTTCTCCCAGGAGTTTGGGACCACATGCTTGTTACATGTGTCCTGAAGCACCCACCCAGCGGGGGTCCTGAGCTGGTCCCCAGCGCCCCAGGAACCCCCAAAGAAGATGCACAAAGGGGTAATCACAGTCAAACGGTTTCAGAGTTGGAGGGTTCAGGATATAATTTCAACATCAAGCCTCTCCTGTCCACTATTGTAGTTTACCTGCACTGCTTTCCTGTGTGGTCTACTCTAGATGATCCTGCTCAGGCACTGAGGTTGGACTGGATGGTCTTTCGAGGTCTCTTCCAGCTCCTAATATTCTATGATTCTTCTGTGGCCAGGCCTCTGGGCTTCAGATGAGCCGGTCACTACATATTCACCCAGCTTTCCTCTGCTGTGGCCTCATGGATAATGAACTGGAACAATGTAAACACAGAGGTGAAGTGTCCAGTGTATTTAACAATACACACAACTCCTCCAGCAACTTTTCGTTCAGCTAAATGAACCTGTAACGTGGGAAATAGACATGACAGAACCTGGAAAAGTCAATGATAGTTTCAAAAATGGTTCTAAGTGCTGCTGGCTTGAACAAAATTCCTGTCACATAAAAATGGTATCACGTAGCCAAATGCCAAGCGAGCGATTTCCTGGAGAAGGGAGCAGTAGCACAGACAGTCTGGTATTCAGTTCTGTGTCAGACCACTAATTTTACCTCTTTTCTCCCATCTTGGGCTGGAATAAAGGTTCTGGGTTGTCTGGGGATGGTGTCCTCACAGAGGACAGGATGGACTGAGCTGCTGTTTGGCCCTGACCTGCAGTAATGTACCAGGTGGTGGAAACAACAGCTCAAAAAATGCCGTTTTTGTTTATCCCACTCTGCAGGAAATGGCTACAGCCAAACTAGACTTTAGCCATAAATGCTGCTGCATCGAAGCTGTGGGAGATCAAGCTTCTAAGCTATGAATTTCTTCTTCACTGCACAGAGATAACCAATGGACACAGGAACAGAGGTTGCTACAATTTGAAAAAAAAAAAAGGAATAAAAGAGGGGAAAAAATATGGTGTGAGCCCTGGAATTCTTCTCATCAGCAAGGAAGACGGCCTGACCACTAATGTAGTTTAAAAAATGTGCCACAACACCTTGAGTTCCTTCTCCTTAACGTCTGGGGCTGAATGCGATCACGCTTGGGCTGGGGACAGAGTGACCTGGCAAAGCCAGCACCTCACGTATTGCCAAGAAACACCCACTGTGCACTCAAGAAAGCTCTCTGCTTTCTGAGGATACAGAGCAGCCCACAAAGCACAAGTGCTTTGAACAGCTCATTAGCAGGTAAAGTTATTAACACGCCCATGCCAGGGGTGTATGGCCGAAAACACATCATAAGATGAACAACATGCAAATGGTAATTCATGACCCCACAGGCCATCCCACAAAGCACTCAGACTTTTGTGCAGTTCGGTAAAACCAGACCTGAATACATCAGAGAGGAGAACGAAAAAGGGGCAATGGCCAGAGGAAGAGATGCTGCATCTCTTCCCAGAAGACCAAGGGGTAAATTTTGTGCTGACAGCCACACCGAAGGGCTCTGATCTTCCCCAACACCACTGGGATTGCCAGCACCATCACAGAATCACAGAATGTGAGGAGTTGGAAGGGACCTTGAAAGATCATCCAGTCCAACCCCCCTGCCAGAGCAGGATCACCTGATTAGATCACACAGGAACGTGTCCAGAATGGTCTTAAATGTCTCCAGAGAAGGAGACTCCACAACCTCTCTGGACAGCCTGTCCCAGTGAACTTCAGCTTTACAGACTCAAAAATCCTGCAAAATGCCTGCCAAGCTTTGTCACCCTCTGCACTCGCTCCTCCAGTACAGTGTCCTGCAGAAGGTGTTATGAAGCCCCCAGCTGCCAAGCTGTGAATTTAGAGCTGTGATAAGTGAAAGAAAATCAGACTTATAGCCCTTATTCCTGGTGTTCCACTACCAATTGCAAAACTCCAAGAAAAAGGCAAGGTACGCTTCTGATTTGTTAATGCCTCTGATACCAGAGCTCTACACACTTACCTCAGAGACCAGAGGGGAAGATAACCCCAGAAAAAAAAAAAAATACAGTCCTGCCTGTTGCTTTTCTGGCTACACCACAAGAGGGACTCCTTATACATCTTTACGGGGCAAAAATAATTTCAAGGGGAAAGGGCGAATAGATCAGTTCTGGAGCGGCATGTGCAGAGACCATTTCAAGCTTTAAATTTTTATGCCTGCAGAGGCTGTTGGAAGGGACCTTGAAAGTCCAACCCCCTACCAGAGCACGGTCACCCTGATTAAATCATACAGGAACATGTCCAGAACTCTCTGGGCAGCCTGTTCCAGTGATCTGTCCCCCGCATAGGGAAACAGGTTTTCCTTAAATTCACACAGAACTTCCTCTGCTCCAGCTTTGACCCATTGCTCATTCTACTATGGCTGGCGATCACTGAGAAGAGCCTGGCTCCATCCTCCTGAAACTTCATATATTTGTAAAGATTAATGAGATCACCCCTGGTCTCCTCAAAGCTAGAGCCCCAGCTCGCTCAGCCTGTCCTCAGAACGAAGATGTTCCACACCACCATCATCCTGGTGGTCCTGCGCTGGACTCTCTCAAGGAGTTCTGTGTCCTTCTGGAACTGAGGGGCCCAGAACTGGACACAATACTCCAGGTGGGGTCTCACCAGGGAAGAGCAGAGGGGAGAAAGACCTCTCTTGAGGTACTAGCCACCCCCCTTGGTAGAAGGCCAATGGCATCCTGAGATGTATTAGGATGCCATTGGCCTTCTTGGCCACAAGGGCACATTGCTGGCTCATGGTCATCCTGCTGTCCACCAGGACCACCAGGTCCCTCTCACCTGCACTTCTTTCCAACAGGTCAGTACCCAAACTATACTGGTCCCTCCCCAGATGCCAGACCACACACTTGTGTATATTAAATTTCATTGAATTTCTCCCTGCCCAGCTCTCCAGCCTGACTAAATCCTGTTGATTTTCAATGTCTTGATTGGTCTGGAATGTCTCCAGAGAAGGAGACTCCAAAACCTCTCTGGGCAGCCTGTCCGAGGGCTCTGTCACTCTCACAGGGAAAAAGTTCTTCCTGATGTCTTGAAAAATCATCTGTGCACAAAGAATCCAAATCCCTGCCTGGAGAACCAGTCCTNGCCAGTTCTGCGGCCGGATTCCAGAAGTTTCTACAAGGCTCTGGGTTCAAGGAGCTGCCAGTACTGTGACGTCACCATCAGAACCTGTGGTCATGGCAACACTGAAACCAGTTCTGTTGGTTGGGAGTCTCAGGGATCCCCTCAGCTGGATGACTGAGGCAAAGCCTCAGGAAACCAGCAAGGACCTGATTGACACACAGGACAACTAACGAATCACACAATCCTACAGTGCTTTGCCTTGGAACAGACATCAGAGATGTAATTGTGTGTTTCCCAATAATTAGTCCGAAACAAATTAATCCAAATGCAATTTATTAGTCAAGCAGGCGACAATAGGCAAAGCAGCGGTGGGCGGCCGGGGAGTCTCCGCTCCACCAACGGCGAGCGCAGTCCCCGTTAGAATAAAGGTTTTTATACTGTTGTAGTTTCATCTATCACAATCGCTCCTGTTTTTTTTTCTTTTTTAACCACCATTTTGTTCAGGAAAACTCAAGTCCCGATGACTTAACATAGGAGTTTCAACCTTTTTATCATCATTTAGTGGTTCATATTTAGAATACAAGGG
>VXBZ01000300.1:0-13742 GCA_013399135.1 Heliornis fulica | reverse complement strand
AGTTATGGCACTATCCAGATGCAAGAGCAAGAGCAAATGAAAAGACTCGGTTTAGTAAACAGAATTCCTACATGCTATTTTTCAGGAAAGCGAATAAGGTTGTCTCATCTCCCAGTTTCTCTAAACAGGAACACTTGGCACTGGTCCTGCTTGCCTTACTGCTGCAGTCAGATTGCAGGAGGGCTCAGGAATAGAGTAGGAGAAAAACTCCTAGGCCAAGAGATTTGAGTTGATCATGAAGGCTGAAAGAAAATATGAAGGGATAAAGAAACACTACATAAATTGTACTATTTGAAAGCATCAGGTGAGGATAAAATAAATTATTTTAGTGTTCAAAAGACAATACTACTGACATGTGTATCATGTTCCCTTTGTTGTGCTAGAATAACACTAATTCATTTAAAAAACATAAATTTTAAATTGTTTGTAGTACTAAACTGCATCATTGCATCTGATGTTTTAAAATTATTATTATTCTATGATTATACACTGAAAATTCTAAAAGAAATAGGAAATTCACTTCATGCACTGTCTGAACTGAAGGAAGTGAGCTTCTCTAGAAAAAGTAGTTTGCTGGCTCTGTCATTAAAACTGCATTATAAAAATTGCATAGAGGGGACTGAATTAAGATTCTCCAAGTAAACATAGTTCTGACATCTACTAACTTTTAACTGATTTGTTTCACAATTATGCAAATATCGTCACTCTTAAATGTATGGAAAGAAAACTTAAAATACTGTAACCGAACTTATTAAGTAGGTATTCTTTACTTCTAGCACTGGGTGTATACGGGATATCTCCACCAAATATGCACACCAAGGGTTAGAAGGAGTAAGCTTATGTTGTTAAACTATATATATATTCATGATACTCTCTGTAGGTTGGTTACATTTTCAGCACCTCTCTGAGGAGTCATTATCATAGGTTTTCACTTACTATCGCATGCACATTTTAGTCTCTGTGTGGTAGCTCGTGGTCTTTTGATGAAGGCCTGTAGTCTTCCTCAGCTTTAAACTTTGACCTGACTGTTTTATGTAACCAGGAGAGGCTTGAACTGGTTTTCTTCCCAGGTGCTCATTCCTTCTTTATCATCAAGGTTATTATTGCTGCACATTTTAGGGATGTTCCCCTATTTTCAAGCGCAGCTGTGACTGTGAAAATAACTCCATCAGCTTTTCTATCTCAATTCCCCTTCTACCCACCAAGCTATCCTTGTTTTTACAGGCCAAGCTGTCTTTACTTTGTCAGTCTAACCATGTGCTGGCTAAAATATGGGACACCCCATATATTTTAGTTTTGTCTGTATCACTAGCCTATAAACTCATTTGTGTTTATTCTGTGTGTTATTATTCTGCAAGTCCATATATTAAACCTTTAGATTATAAATAGAAAAATAACTTGAATAACAGTTAATGGAAGTAAATTTCAAATTAATAATAGCAATGGTGCTTTTTATGTCAATTTGGAAACATGGTTTGTGGTTCTAATAATAACATGTTTTGAAATTTTTACTTACATAACATAGTGTTCTCCCTATTAAAAATTATTTTCCACCAAAGTACAGTAGCAATCTTTAAGTACAGATGCAAAATTTAAAAGCAAATTGCATAATTTAGAAGAAAATAAATGTCATAAGATACAATATGGTTCCTTGTTTTCAGTACTGAAACTTGAAATAATACAAACTCTTCAAGCTTCACACATTCTTCCACTGCATCTCTGTAACAGAACGAGTAGAGTTGGAGAATTTTCCCCATGTAGTCAGGATTATGGAGTTCTATACTTAGAACTGCAGAAAGGTAGTCACTGCGATTGTCTGCAGCTACATCCTTGAACTTCAAAATGGTAACTATTTAAAGAGATGTAAATATTCAAATTTAATAATTGGGCACACTGCACCTTTCAGATAATTTCATATTAATTTATTCTAGTGTTCTGGCTGTATTCTTATCTGAGAGCATGTATTACTCATCTTTGTCGTGGTTCAACCCCAGGCAGCGGCTGAACACCACGTGCTGCTCTCCCACCCCTCCCCTAGAGGGGAAACAGACAAAGCCCCATGGGTTGGGATAAGGTCGGTTTTATGACAAGACCAGTGAAGAACAAAGCCCGTGATGAAGTACACACAAACGGTGATAAAAGCGAGCACTACCCACAAGAGAACCGCTCCCCTCCACCAGCTTCTCCTGTGTGGGGTGTGATGTTACATGGTGTGGATAACAGCTAAGGCTAGCTCAGTTCACTGGCGCTGGCTGCTTGGGGAAGTCAGCTCTGTCATTGCTGGAACCAGGACAATCTTACAATGAATTCACTTAGCAAAGAGTTAGGGAGGATACATTATCAAAGATAATATGCAAAATAGGACTTTATACTTTAAAAACTTGATGAGAACATGCTGAAATATGGAAGACATACAGAGTGATCTGTTCTGTTAGCTCATGGATATATACTTAAAGTGTCTCTTTTCAGTCACTAGCTAGAGACTGCCTCAGTACAACACAACCGAAGGGAAGTATATACTGTTTCAAGTAACCAAATTTAAGAATGTGTGTATTTCACTGAAGTTCAAGGAGTATCTATTCCCTGTTCATGTTTCTCCAGCATTAAAGATGATGAATACCATATGACTTCATGCTCAGCAGATGAGGTGCAGGAGGATATTCAGAGTGATGGAACTTGTCTTCCCAAGGTATGCACGAAGGAGCTCTCCTTTCCTGGACATGGCTGAATGGCTGCCTGCTGATAGGAAATGTTGAATATATTCCTTGTTTTGCTTTGCTTATAGGTGTGGTTTTTGCTTTACTTATGCTCACAAAAATCAGAGACTTGAAGTTGGCTTTGCTCATCTGTGATTAAAAGGAATGTTAAATAAAGTTGTTAATTTTCATTGGTCTGTACTCTACAGGAGTCAAGTCAGATTACTTATCAATAGTAAAACCAAAAACCAATAGCTTGTTTTAAGTGATAATCAAGAAGATTATTTTCCAAATAGTCAATTTACTTCAGTAAATACTAAGTATATTACAATTATAACTCGGTTGTGCTCTTAAAAGAGTACAGCAATAATAAAAGCTCTTGGACTACCTTTTTACATGTGATCAGTGGTATGTAATTTTTATGACAAGATTTCTGGATGTTTATTTTCAGAGAAGACAGACTTAAAACTGAGCCTGCTGGAAAGCATCTGACAAAATATTAACTTTTAGCAAATAAATCAGAATAATAATGTCCAAATGTGTTCTTTGGAATCAGCTTTAGTGCGTGAACTCAATCTAAGTCTAAATTTAAGCTTTCTAACAGGACTAGAACTTTATATTTTAAAACCTCTGAAAGCCTCACATCATTGGTTTCTGTAAGCCTTCAATATGTATCTTTCATCTCATTTACAGCTCACAAAAAGTACTTTGACAGTAGCTGTTCTTATGATAACCTTTTTTAATATAATATTTATCCTACTACTGAACTAAGCTAATGATCTGCATAAAATAGGGCTATTACATAAACAAGCAACATCTTTATTAAACTTTCATGCTCTGGAGCACACTAGTTTTACCAGTTCCAGAAGTTTTGCCAGCTCCTTGTTAACAACTTAAGAACTGACTTGCAGGATATCTCAACTTTTCTTTATCACCTTGATTTTTATACATGATTAGTGCATAGCAGTTATTACAGTAAGTCCCCATCTTAGCGGTATGAACTTAGCTGTATGAACTCAGGTCAGATATGAACTCTTCATTAAACATTTCCCACAAACACAATTCACAGATTCCTAGATGTGTTACATTAATAACATATATGGGACACCAGTACCAGGCTGGCTGGTCTTAGATACTTCAGACTTGAATAGTAGGGATCAGAGGGACTGTCAGTAGACTGAGGCACCATGTCCTCAACCATCACTTCTGACAGCTAAGAAATACGCACTCACGTGACCACTCCACCATACAAAGTGTAGCCAAGCACCTAATAGACAGCTGTAAGACTGTTATCATTCCAGCAATGCACTCCTTTTTGTTGGTGCAAACATTGTACTTCTAACTGTGGCAATGCCCATTTCTCACAATTACACCAATTACATCTGTTTGATGTACTTAAGATTAAAACTTTTGGCAGGAAATCCTATACAGAAAAATATTTCACATCAACAGTGTGTATTTCTACTGGCTTTCATCTCTAACCTTCACATAAAAAGGCACTATGGTGTATTAAAAGTTTGCAGATTAATTCCAGAATGGAGCTGGCATAGCTGGATTAATTACCTCAATAAGTGCACGTCTGTACTGCGATTTGCAGCCAGATCTGTCCGAGAACTGAGCCATCGCAGACTTCTTTATCAGAGGTCCTTGAATATATGGCCCAAGATTAGTCTTAATACTTCTGTCCATGTGTGGCTGCCCTTTTCTAAGTGCTGCATGGTCCTTTGTTGCCATGGAGTCAAATTAATATTTATATTCAGTCATGTAACAGACAATATATGTTGCCAAGGAAACACTTTAGGAGTTAGGTCAAAAATGCCTAAGGCATATCTTATCAACGATGTGTCTAAGAAGTATCTTCTATTAGTTCCAAAATAGAAGAGGTATACAGGTGCACAGCATTGACATATATCCTGTGTTCATCTTGGACAGGGTTAATTTTCACCAGAAGCTGAGATAGGACACAGTCAGGACAGGTGACCTAAACTAACCAAAGGGAGTATGACATACAGCATCATCCTCAGTGTAAAAGGGGACTAAGTCAAGTGTGGGGGGTGAGAGGAGGAGCAAGGCTCCAGGCTGTACAGCATGGGGATAGTTCAGCTTCAGGACAGGTCTGAACACGTTGTGTAATTTTTGGTGAGAAACTGCATTGTGCGTCACCATGTTTGTATATTCTGTTATTTCCCTCTTTCATCACTGTTGCAGTAACTGTCCTTATCTCAACCCATGAGGTTTGCCTCTACTTCCTCTACACCCACCAGAGGAGTAAGGATGCTCAGCTGCCAGATGAGGCTAAACCATCACACCATATGAGGCCATATTACTTGTGACCAAAGGTTGTGGGGTCACTTAGAGAAGTACTAAGGAGTTAAACAAGGTTCAGAGCAGTTACGTCGCAATTCATATGGCTCCATTTTCCTTATAGCTGGAATAAACTAAGTACTCTAATGAATCAAGCTTGGACTAAGTACTTTGAGGTTACAATTAGGTCACAGGTGGTGGCTCAACACAGAACTATAATTAATCACTTTTAAGTTTCTTCATAAAATCCATACAGCACTTTCATATCTTAAAGAACTGTTGTTCAGTTAACTTCATGGTCAGTTAAGATTTTGTGAAGATACTACAAAATGGAAGAAAATAAATTTGAAATAGTCTTGATAATCCTCCATAAATGCATACAATTTCTTTTTGTATTTATCAGTTCATATAAATAATGAAGTTTTGGAGTAAACTGAAAATTACACACTAGACCAGGACTTATCATCCCACTACATTTTTTTCTACAATATCACATATAATTGTACAAATATCTACAATTTTAAAGGCTTTAGTCTGCTTCTATATTTTAAGTGGGAATTATATGAATTAAAAGCCTAATGCAGATTTAGCTTTAGGGTAAAGCAAAGTAAGCAGCTTCCACAGTGGGTTTATGTAGATGCTACAAATAATTATTTTTCTTTGATCTAGAAAGTTATTTTCAATAGGGCAGTAGCAATTGTCTTTATGCAATTAAGAATCATTAAATGGTATTACTTACCCTAACACAAACTTTCACTTGTTAAGTTTTGAAAATAAAAATATAGTTGCAAATAAATAAGCAGGGCTAGGGGGTTACAAAATATAGGGAAAGATGGACCAGAATGTTCTTTCATTCTGGACTTGCATCTTACTAAGAATACAGATCTATTGTGGATGACAGAACATCATAAAGAGTCAAAACAACCCAAACAAGCTCTGAAAAGAAGGAAGACAAGTATGAAAAGCATTCAGCCTAGGTAATCAGAACTGTAGGGTACTGTGCTGTCCATGTCTCAAAGGGCAGTTGGGGCACACTCCGTTTCTACCAACGATGTTTCTGCAGAATCTTCCATTTTTTTGCAATTGATGCTTGAATCCATTACAAGTTCTGTTCTTGATAGTAGTCAAACAAGGCTGCATCAAAAGAAGCGTGGCCAGCAGGTCGAGGGAGGTGATTCTCCCTTGCTACTCTGCCCTCGTGAGACCTCACCTGAAGTACTGTGTCCAGATCTGGAACCCCCAACATAAGAAGGACTATGACCAGTTGGAGAGGGTCCAGAGGAGGGCCACAAAGATGATAAAGGGGCTGGAGAACCTTTCCTGTGAGGACAGGCTGAGAGACTTGGGGATGTTCAGCCTGGAGAAGAGGAGGCTCTGGGGAGACCTTCTAGCAGTCTTCCAGTGCCTCAAGGGGGCCTACAAGAAAGATGGGGAGAGGCTGTTCAGTAGGGCCTGTTGTGATAGGACAAGGGGTAATGGTTTTAAAATAGAGGGAAGGAGATTTAGATTGGATATTAGAAAAAAGTTCTTTCCTGTGAGAGTGGTGGAGCACTGGAACAGGTTGCCCAGAGAGGTGGTGGATGCCCCATCCCTGGAGACGTTCAAGGCCAGGTTGGATGAGGCCCTGAGCAACCTGATCTAGTTGAGGGTGTCCCTGCTTCTTGCAGGGGGGTTGGACTAGATGACCTCTGGGAGTCCCTTCCAATTCTAATCATTCTATGATTCTATGTAAAGGTCTTAGAAACCCTAAGCTGAGTCCAGACACCAGGACATCTGCACTGGAGATCAAGATGCAGAAAACACAGTGACTGTGATGACTGTGAGCAGGTAAATGATGCCAACACAGAAGCTGATGAACTAGTGACAATCAGACAGAGTATGTATTTCTCTGACCCTGAAACTAACAGCAATGTTTTTACATGTGCTTTTTCAGACTGACCAACAATCTTTTCAGGCAGTACTGGGAATGGTGGACTAAAAATATGTAACAGGATTAAGACAGCAATCTTAAGACTTCAATGAACTGTACAGGGAACACATGAATCTTTACCAATAGCCATGAGGAATTCTTAGTCGCCAGAATTCTTACTTCCCAGAACCTCTTGTGGACAGAAAACATTGGTATCTGATGGATGCTTTAAGACTTATTACATATGAACAAGAGCATTAAATGCGCTTGCATGAAAAATTAAATCTAAGTGGCTTATTTTCAGAGGATACAGGGTTCTCCTTGGTAGTAGGATATACATGAAGGATTGGCTTCATAAACAATGAAAACCATCTCCACCATCAAACTTAACACTAGAGTTGAAAAATTTAAACCGTTGCAAATGCGATTTGTAAATCTGATTGAATAGAAGTTAACACAGCCTAAGCAGACTAAGTGCTGAAGATTCTAATCATCAAGGGCACCAGGTAAGCTGTCTTGCTTATTTCAGATGTCTGAGACACATTCAGCCATAATATAGCTATAACGATTGTGAACCAGGCTCTGCTCTATGCTCTGTTGATTGATCTATGAACACAAAAAATGTAAAAAGTGTAAAAATGTCAGTGATTGGAGATGCTTTGACTTCCATATTTTCCACCACTGGAGTGGAAGAAGCATGGCACACATGCACCTTAACAGACACTGCTCCACTGCTAAAAAACTGCTTCAGCAATTAAACTCAAAAGCAGAACTCAAGCCCCTCCAGATCCTGAGAATATGAAAAGCTAAGAAATGAATCAACAGCAATTAAATAAGCTTAAAAAAATTAATGTGCAACAACTATGCCTACAGTGAGACCCCAACAGATACTCCATGGATGAGTTTTGGTTCTATATTAATGCTTCCATAGAATCTGTTTAATTGGAAAACAGAGACAAGAAAAATTTGAACAGCAGCTATAGCTCCAGCCACATGATGCTAGGCTAAATATTTCCCCTGAATATTACATTGTGTACTAAAATTTAGTACTTAAGAGTTTAATGTTTTACGGGTAAACATAAGAAAGGTAATGCTGTAAAGAAAAACACAGCAGAAAAGTACAAGAGCCCACATATCCGTTTAGTGTAAATTTAATTTGCCAGAAGTTATCTATATACAAATCAGTGCGTATTGCAACAATTCTGTCAAAGTAATTAAATTTGTCGAAAATATTAACTGGCTGCATAGCACATTTGACATTATTGCCTATTTTGAAAAGGGAACACAAGTGGACATGCAATAATTTTTTGCTGATTTGGATTCATAAGTGTTTGGACATTTAACATTCCTTCTTGAAAACCTGAAAAAATTTCTGGAGTACAGTGTAGCTGGGTATTTCTTACCATTTTCATGACAATCACAATACTGATGCTTTAATAAGAAAAAACAATGCAAAATCTCATAAATGCCCCCCAGAACCAAAACATGTATTTAAGATAGCCAATTAAAAAGACTAAATGGAACAAAATGTTCTTGCCCTATTTTTACATTCTTACCAGTGATTTCATCAAGATATTTTATTAACGCATGTCTAGTACACTGATTCTNAACAATTAGCTTTGGAAAGTGAAGAGTTCTTGAGAGTTCTTTACTAAGAAATTAAAGAAAACAAAGTCCTCATCCTTTACCGTTCATTTTTCAGGTTCATTTACAAATATAATTTAAAATTCATTCAGCCTAAATCCACTGACATCAAGAGCTTTTATAGTTAAGATTCAGTCTGAAAGGGGCAGTGTTGAGGTCCCTGTAAAAGTAAACATCTTCCATTTCTTAAAAAACAAAAACAACAACAAACCCACAAACAAAAGTGCCACAACAACATTTGCAGCACAGTGCAGCATAAATTTTAAATACAAAAATATTTTTCTTCTGTTGGGATAACAGACCTTGCATCCTGGAAAGAAGTAACAATACTGCTACTAATAGAATAGTCCATATCTTTCAAGTCATGTAAGGCAATTACTGTGTTAGTTTACTGTATATGGCTAAAAGAAGGTCCAGAAAATGTCAGTCTTTGTTATGTTTTCCGGCTACTCCATGTATGTTCAGGTGTATTTTTGTGATCTGATGAGTGTTCAAATGGAGACCTGTGTCCTAGGGGAGATCTTGAACCATAAGGAGACCTCAGATCTAATGGTGACCTTGGACCGCTACCTGAAGCTCTGTGGTCCATCTGCCAGTCTGAATGGTACCTATAATCTCGAGATTTATGATGGCTGTAGTCTGAAGTGGACCGGTGATCTGAATGTATCCTGTGATCTGAATGGGAACGGTGATCTGAATGACCCCGGCTGTCTTTTAAACTTCCTTCCAGGTTTGACCTGTGGTCTCTGCTCCTGTACTCATCTAATTTTCTATGTTTACTATCACTGTAGTATCTAAAAAAATAGAAATTATTTGTATTAGTGTTACTGAACATGCATTAAGAGCTACAATTATGTCAAATCAACAGCATTAGAGTGATATCATCTCTGCTATTTTGCATGACTCAAAAAGGACATTTTGGTGCTACAAGCCTGATTAACAGGAAGGGAATTCTGAGCAGATATTAAAACTGCTGAAGAAACTAACCTGCTGTCTTGTTTGTAGTGATCCCAATCTCTGTGATCTTTTCCATTGCTGAAGGCTGAATAGGGCCTTTTTCTAGAGTCATTTTTCTTGTAAGCATCTCCCTGATGTCTGTCTTTGTGATGATCATGATACTGTGAAAAATGTCTATCAGAAGAGTAACTGTCCCTGCTACTGTCATCGTAGTTTGTATTCTCCTTCAGTCTTTCCACATCTGTGTAATAAAACATAGGTTAAAAGAATGTCTCAAAATCTTCTCTTCACCTCACTCAAACAACACTTCTACCTGTCAGACGTAAAGCAGTATGACATTGATAATGTAAAAAACCAAGATCTAAGTAGTTGAAACGTTTACTACACTAATACAAGTGAACTGAAAGAAACCTGGAAGAGGGAAGGCAAGACAGGATGTAGATTTATAGGACTGCAAAACTGAACTTGTCAAACTCTCCATTCAATCTGTGAAGCCAACTGTTGTCCAAATGAGACATGAGCAATAGGTGCCTTTAGTGGAGTAGTTTCAGACAGAAGGGTATTGACATCCTGTCCAAAAGTGATGGCCTTAAGTTTTAAAGGTATACATTGTTAATAAAAGACTTGCACTGGTATTCCTTGAACACTGTATGTTGTTTTTAAGGTAATAAAAATGTATTTTAAATGTTATGTAACACAAGATAAAAGGAAGTATTACAAGATGACAGGTGTGGGAGCCTAGAAGAATCAGTGTTATTGCCAACAATAAAACAGAACACGTAACTAATTACAAACTTCAAGACTTCAAAGTTTGAATAGCTTGCTTTCTTACACAGTAGTGACATTACGACAGCTACAAACAGGCACAGAATTTCCAAGAAATTTACAGGGATTGATCAGACCTCCCCCCCTCCCCAAAATTAAACATTAAATAAGTCTCAAAAATTTTTCAAGGATGTCAAACAGCTTGCTACTAGAGCCATTAAATAAGCTTCAGTCTGCTCTCAGATAGATTTCATTAGCATAGTAGGGTTTTCTATGATACATAGCAACTTGGGAGATAAATCTAGGAAACATGTGAAATGAAATATGAAATCTAAGATATCTAACACAAAATACACTGGAGGTTTCTTACCTGGATTTCTAATTGCATGTGCATTCACACTGCTGCTAATATTCTGGTCATTGCGTTGCTAGAAGAAATAAGTACAAAAACGCACTGCTAAACCTGAAATTCATCTGAGTTCATTAAAAAAAAATCTTAACAAAAGAAACTACTTTACTCAAAACACAAATTCTATTTCAAGTGTATTTATATATTCCTTACAATCCATAGAATCATAGAATCATAGAATGATTAGGGTTAGAAGCGACTCCCAGAGGTCATCCAGTCCAACCCCCTGCAAGAAGCAGGGACACCCCCAACTAGATCAGGTTGCTCAGGGCCTCATCCAACCTGGCCTTGAACCATCATATCTAATAACATAGTTCTAATACTTAATTTACATATCTGTTTTGAGAAAGTGCCTGAAAACATTACCTGAGACTCTTGACGTTTTTTGATTGCATGTTTATACAGTTTATGCAGTTTTCTGGCATCAAATTCTGTAAACTTAGAGACAAAAATCCACAAATTTCTGAGGAAGAAAAATGAGAGAAATTTTAGTTCTTCTTTGTATTCGTTTTTCTTGTATTAAATAACAGAAAATGGATTTAACTGAAATTACTTGAATAGTACTTCAGTAAACCAGAAACACTGTAAAATTTACGAAGTATTGCCTAGTTGCACAGTAAATATTACCTAGCTATATTTCAGACATTTGAAAGATTAATTCCTTTAACAATTTACCACACTGCAATGTTTATCCTAAGTACTTCAGAGCGCAAAGTACACAGAAAGTGCAGCTAATAACAACTGCGTTAATAGAGTATTTTGTGAAGCTGCTTTATCTTTTTATGTATGTCTTCTGAAAATTTGCATTTTGAGTATTTAGCACTCAGCTAATAAAAATAAATAAAGTAAAAATTTTCGAAGTATCTTACAATGTAAGACTTCTGACTTATAAGCCTTATTTCATCAAAGTATCACTGAGAGAATTTTTCCACAGAATTTCAAAGCCTGGTCAAAGCTTTTTAAACAAAATGAGAACTGTGAAAGCAGATGGAAGTGGCATGACAATAAATTTGTACCTAATCTGTGCTTAAAGGAACGAAAGAAGAATAAATCAAGTCTGTGAAGACAACAAAACTCTGAAGAACACATTTGCTTCTATGATCACGGCTAAAAGATTTAAAGTCCTTAATTTTTTAAGTCACACAAGTGGAATGCTTAAAGAAGACTAAAAAGCACTAGTGTTCAGAAGTATCTGAAGTCTGCAGGCTGAGGATTCAACAGTCTGCTAGTTCACTGTAATTACTGAAATGTCAGAATGTTTATCTAGAGGTTTGCAAACATATGCAGCCAGTCAATTGTGTGCCTTAGTGACACCTGTACAGCTTTGTGCAAGCTAAACCTGAAATACATACTTTAATAGACATTAACTTGGAACACCACACAGTTACTACAAATAAGTCCAGGAGATTCCTAAAGCAACTGCATGGTAATTTCCTTGTTGAGGTATTGAGGGAGAAAATAAGGAAAGGTGCCCTCCTAGATCTCTTGCTTGTCAACAGAGAAGGTCTGTGGTGGAACTGGAGTTAGGTGGCTGTCTTGGCCATTATGTCCATGAAGTAGTGGAATTTAAAATCTTTGGTGAGAGGAAAATAACTGCCTCCAAAACTTTAACACTAGATACAGGGAGAGCAGATTTGGGGCTGCTCTTGGAACTGGTTGGTAAGGTCCCCTGGGAA
This sequence comes from Heliornis fulica, assembly GCA_013399135.1. NCBI lineage: Eukaryota > Metazoa > Chordata > Aves > Gruiformes > Heliornithidae > Heliornis > Heliornis fulica. The sequence goes on along the minus strand of VXBZ01000300.1, from coordinate 1,382 downwards.
ACTGCTTTTGAAGGCACTGTCCATCAAAACTGGCCACTTTATAAAGTGCCATCTCCTACAAGCACAGGAAATGGCAATTTGAAATGTCACAAGTCAAGCAGGTGGGGCAAGAGGCTGTCTTGGCTGAATAGTAATCTTCTTCTACTGCTTAGGTGGAAAAAGAAACTATATGGCCAAAGGAAGCAAGGTCAGACAACATGGGAGGATTACAAGGATGCAGTTTGCCTTTATAGGGAGAAAATTTGCATTGCCAAAGCTCAGAGCTGAGGCTGGACGATACCGTGGCAGACAATAAAAAGGGGTTTTTCAAAAACATATCAGGAGGACCAGAGAGAACATCGGTCCATTACTTGATAAGAAGTCACCTTACTAACAGAGACATTTAATGCTGCCTTTGCCTCTGTTTTGAACACTTATGGGCTCTGAACAGTTATGGGCTCTGGAACTCCAGATATCCTGAGTTGGAGGACTGTGACTTCAGTAATGAGAAATTCCTAGTGAACCCTGAGCTTGTGGCCTATTTTACTGCTCTATCTGGATCCACAGAAGTCCATGGGCCCCAATGGGATTCATTCCAGGGTACTCAGGGAGCTGGCTGATGTCATAGCAAGATATTATTTTTCAGTTGTCTTGAGAACGTGGAGAGGTTCCAGCTGACTAGGAGCTGGCAAACGTCCCAATTCTCAAGAAGGGTAAGAAAGAAAACCCCAGTAATTACAGGCCTATCAGTCTCACCTCAACGCCTGGTAAAATTATGGAGAAAATCATGCTGGGCGTTACTGAAAAACACCTGAAGGACAATGCAGTCACTGGTCACAGCCAACATGGGTTCAGAATAAAAACATCCTATTTATCCAATTTGATTTCCTTTTATGACAAGGTCACCCATCTGGCTGATCAAGGGAAATCAGTTGATGTTATTTTTTTTTTATTTCAATAAGTATTTTGATACTGTGTTTCACAGTATATTGCTGGACAACAAAGCCATAATGCAACTGGGCAGCTGGCTGAAGGGTCAGGCGCAGAGGGTGACAGTAATTGTGGTTACAACTGGCTGACAGCCAGTCCCCAGTGGGGTTCCCCAGAGCTCCATTTTAGGTCCAGTTCTTTTTAACATTTTCAAAAATTACCTTCTAGTCCTTTGTCCAGGTATCTTAAATTTGTAGATGACACCAAATTGGGAGGAGCTGTTGACTCTGCTGAGGGTGGAGAAGCCTTGCAGAGAGACCTTGACAAATTAAGAGAGCTGGGCAATCACCAACAACATGAAGTTAAGCAAGGGTAAGTTCCAGATCCTGCTGCTGGTAAGGGGCAATCCTTGCTACTCATACAGATCGGGGGATGACATGCTGGAGGCCAGCCAGCCATGCTGACAGAGATTT
>VXBZ01000299.1:811617-822387 GCA_013399135.1 Heliornis fulica | reverse complement strand
CGTAGGTCCTGCCATCCCCAGGATCATCGAGTCCCTCCCGCGCATGCCGCACCTGCCATCCCACCTGCCTAGGATCCCCCCTGACATGTGCAGGCAGGAGCAGACCCAGCAGCATGGTGACAGGTAGGGGAGATGGGGGCCCAGCCCCTGGGCTGTGGGTGGCTCTGGCCCGGCAAGGGAGAGCTCTTCCCCGGGAGTGAGGGCAGCACAGGGGGCAGTGATGTGCCATTGGAGGGTCAGCTGTGCTTGGCCCAGGTCTGGGAGGATTTGCAGCCCAGTCCAGCCCAGGTCTCTCTCTGATGGCGCTGAAGTCGTGTATGCTGAGTTGTGTCCAGTCTCAGCCTGGCCTCAGATTTTGCAGGCAGTCGGGTTCATCCTCTGAAGCAAGTTGCTGAAATCAAGCACTCGGGCATAGGGTGACACATGGGGTGCTGCGGGGCCGAGCACTCAGCACCCCCATGCCCTGTCCCACAGGGAGCAAGCAGCCAAGTCCAGGTACCCCACTGTGCCACGGCAATGTGGGGGCCAGGGGACCCTGACCCAGCCGCTGCAGCATTGCAGAGGCAGAGCATGGCAGCCACTGACCTGCACCTTTCCGCCCACCAAGGTAGGGATGACGGCGCTTGGGATATGTATGGTGGGGGTGACTGAGGCTGAGAGGGTGATGCTGAGTGTCCAGGAGTGGGAGTGGTGGTGGTGTGGAAATGCGTGCCTCAGTTTCCCAGGGAGAGCTGCATGTGGGAGGGTCACTTGGGGCCATGGGATTTGGTCCTGAGGTTCAGCCAGCCTGCTCTCTCCTCAGGACAATGTGGCAGAGCTGTACATAGAAAAGAAGACCTTCAAGGGCACAACAGGTGGGCATCTGCCAGGGCACAGAGCCAGCCACCTGTCCAGGAAGCTCTGAGGGGCCCCGGTGTGAGCATCCAGCACCCAATGGGACAGGAGGCTCCTGGACAAACCAGGAGGAAGACCAGCGAGCAGCTTCATCTGGCAGCTATAGATAAAGAGCAGCGTGCAGCCGAGTCCTGCGTGGCCTGAGCAGAGCAGCCCTGGGGCGGGATTTTCTCATCAGGACAGGTGGTTATGCAGCAAGCTGTTTTACGAGATGTAAGATAAAAGGGGAGCCTTGCGGCAGGAGAGAAGAAGCGAGGAAGAAGAGAGAAAGAAGAAGAAACATGTGAAAGATGAACATGGAGGATGGATAACAAGATGGATGAATAAATTAAGTAAGGGTTCTCCTGATCTCATCTTGGTGTGCTGCATTCTTTTTCAATCTCCGATACCCCTTACATCTCTGGAATTTGGTGACCCTGATGTGCAACGACTACTGAAACCTCTGATGAGAGAAGGGAAGCTCGTGGAGGAAATCACAATCCACAGTCATCAGTGATCCACAGCCCGACTTGAGGAACACGTAAGCGCTAGCTAGCCATAATTTACAACAACTTTCTGCAGGATGGGGCTTGTGGGAACTGTGTGGATATGGGACAAGGCATTTCTCAGTATCATACGCTTCATGTAGAACTCTGGCAACAGATACTATGTGCAGCTGGTACTTGAGTTAAGAAAGATCAGTTAGAGGAGTTTCTTTTATTAGTTAGAGAGTATTGTTCACAGAGGATGGGACATATAAAATTGAGAGCTGGAAGCGGGTCGGAGATTGCTTACGGGCACAGAAAAAGGCAGGTTGTGATATTCCTGATTCTGCAGTATTAATGTGTAAACTTACAATAAATGCTTTCCAATTTCAAGAGTAATGGACTCTGGGACCATGCCCAGGGAAGCTTCTGTTGCTTTAAACGCCTATGATGAGCTCTGGGGTGACAGGGCCTCGCCCTCACCATCTCTGCTCCAACCTGAGCGCTCGCTCCATGGAGTCCGACCTGCAGTGGGGAGCATCAGTCCATGAGAAATCTTACTGAAGGAATAGTGGTAGATGTAGATACGCTAATGAGCTCAGGACAACACGCTCCCCCACAAGCACAGGCTGGTCTCAACAGACCAGTTTTTCTCTAGGCTTCTCAAAACGGCTTTACAAGCATGGTGAAGAGTCCCTGATGAAGGGACCGGAACCACCTCCTTTGTGGCAGTCAGACAAGGTCCTAGGAGCCCTATCTCTCTTTCATGGATAGGTTGCAGAATGCAATTCTTCAGCAAATAGACAACCCTGAGGCTTCGAATACATCGTTGTTCCACTGGCATATAGAAATGCTAATCCTGACTGTCAGGCAGGTTTGGCTTCCATTAAAGGGAAAGCTACCAATATCAGAGAGTACATAAACTCTTGTCAACATGTCGGCTCTGAGTCACACACTATTAAGGCTTTAGCAGTGACTCTGTCTAACATGAACACGAATAATTCTGCTGTGAAATGCTTTAACTGTGGCAAGGGTGGGCACATCAGCAGGTTTTGTCCAAGCAAGAGAAACTGAGGCCAGATAGTATACCTTCAATGCTATGCCCTCAGTGCTGGACAGGGGGTATTATTGGAGTAACCCGTGTAACTCTAAGTTCAGTTATAACAGCAGTCTGCTTTCCAGAAACTTCCAGGCACAAAGCCTGCCATCCCACAATATCCAAGGATGCTATTACCAGCATTAATGTCAGCAAGGGAGACACCTATTTGTCAACTGCCACCTCAGGCAGCATGGGCTTGGACTTGTCAGTGACCTCAGAGGTAACTCTTAACAATCCTTTAGAAGTAGTTGTGGTAGGGACAAATGTTTGGAGACCCTTACTACAGGGCATGGTAGGTTTAATTGTCGGTAGATCCAGTGTATCACAAAAAAAGTATTTTTGTGTTATCAGGCTTAATTGTCTCAGACTATCAAGGCGAAATAAAAGTGATGCTTCCCATTTTATCTGGCTTTGCTGTATTCACAAAGGGCAGCTTAGCTGCTATTAATGCCTTTTTGGGATCCTAACAAGATCTCAAGGGACTGAAGTCTAGGTAGTTTTGGCAGCACTGACATCCAGATGAATTGAGCTGCAGACATAACAAAACGGCAAACAGTGCTCACTCTGTAAAGGACAGGAACATCACAGGATTACTTGATACAGAAGCTGATGTCTCTGTCATTTTGAGTTTTGCCTGCAGAATGGCAGCTGCTGGGAGACACAACTTGTACCATCTCATGGATAGGAGTTATGGAAGTGCCTAAGCAGAGTACCCACATTTTGTAAGCACGCAGTCCAGAAGGGCAGATAGCATGGTTTCAGACATTTATTCTTGACACTCTTCTTTCCCTGTAGGGATGAGACCTCCTTGGACAATGGAATATGCAGCTAGTTACCCACCCCATAAATTAGGCTTAACAGCTGCTGTTAAATCTCCTTTGTTTAAATTGACAAGGTTAACAGAAAAAATACTCTGGATCAACCAGTGACCAAATCCTTGGCAGCACCAGAAATGAAACTCCCCCAAAAACTCCAAAAAGAACTGACAAGAACAAAACAGGCTGAGAAAAAGGGAAATTGGAGGCGCTGGCAGATGTTCCAGCTGCCCATGGGAGTGCAGGGACTATGACATCTGCTCATGGAAGTGTAGGACTCATGTTTACAAGGCACATATTGTGGCAGGATTAATATTTTTTCCAGGTTTTATTCTTTTTTTCCCCTTTTCCTCTTATTTTTGGTAAGAAAAATCATTTTTAGGGGAAGCTGCTTTCCCTATGTGATGCCCAGATGCTGATGGGCAACATCAGGTTTTCACCATGTCAATCACTTGGAATTTCTAGCTGCAAAAAAACTCCTAAACTGATCCCAAAAGTGATGGTTTTTATGGGGGTTGGTGGGCTGGGTTTCTCCAAAAACCGTGATTCATGGGCATAGATATTGGCATGCAGGGAAAAAAAAACCCAAACAAAATCAACCTTGTTTTGGCCCTGATGCTGTGGATGTTTGGTGACTGGGGATGCAACTCGCTGGAAAATTGAGGGAATTCCCCCAAACCCTTTAATTTATGTGCTAAAAATCTAGAAAAAAAAAAAAAAACAAACCCAAAAACCAAACCAACAAACCCCACCCTGTCATCATCCTTAAGGGCTGAGAATGGATTCAGAGTTGGAGCAAAGTTTGCCGGGAGCGAGACCTTCCCAGGGCATTTTAGCTGCTAAGGTTTTTTAGCTGACTGAGTTAGGGCTCTGGGGTGTCGGGCGTTTTCTGCCAGGGAAGCATCATCTCTGAGCCCACTAGCTCTGCCTTGTTAATCCCTCCTGTCCCAACAGTGGAATTTTGGACGACAGCTGGCAGGATGGGGCTGGAGGAAGCTGGGAAGTTATTTTATTTACTATTAGCTGTCTTCAGATCAAAATGAGAAGGAAATCTCAAAAATGGGGAATAAAAATAAAATTCATAGGAGAGCTGTGAGGTTTTGCCCTTGGGTTATGACTCAGGCCTGCAGCAGTCTTGCACTCAGCTTCAAACCTCTGGGACTGATAAAGACTGTATCCTAACCTTGGGAGCACAGCTGGTATTTACTTTGTTGGACCTCTAAAAAGCTTCTAGCTGCTTCTTAAAGAAGCCACATTGCAAAACCACCACATGGAGCCATTCAATGCTCCCCCTGAACACTGCAAATGAGTCAGGGTAAATGTACACTGGAGTCCTGTGGGAACTTCTCAGCTTAGCTGCAGGAGCAGATCCAGCAGCATGGTGACAGGTAGGGGAGATGGGGGCCCCAGCCCCTGGGCTGTGGGTGGCTCTGGCCCGGCAAGGGAGAGCTCTTCCCCGGGAGTGAGAGCAGCACAAGGGGCAGTGATGTGCCGTGGAGGGTCAGCTGCGCTTGGCGCAGGTACAAGTCCGTCCGCCTGGCCGCTCCCCGGAGGCGGTGTGTCGCCCGGCAACGGGAGACGCTCTGCTGGGCCTTGACCTCATAATACCGGTCTGGTGGGCAGCGGGCTCGGCCAATGGGCGGCGAGGGCGCGGAGAGGATGGCCAATGAAAGACCAAGAGGCGGGCGCTTGGGGTGGGACTGGATCAACCAGTGACCACTTAGAAGAGACAAATTCGTTCAAGCTGATGCATTAGTACAACAACAATTAGAAGGACACGTTGTTCCTTCGACAAGTCCCTGGAATATCCCCATCTTTGTGATACCAAAGAAAAAAGGGAAGTGGAGGTTGATACATGATGTCTTTGCTGTTAACTCATTGATACTACCAATGGGACCTTTGCAACCAGGAGTCCCTGTGCCAACTTTGCTACTTCGAGATTGGGTTCTTGTCGTTGTCGTGACGGTCAGGAAAATAGAAAGAAAGTAAAAGTAAAGGTAAAAAGAGAGTCGAGACGGTTTGGGAGGAGTCAAGCGATTTATTGTTTCAGCCTGCTTTCTTTTATCCTCTCTGTATCTCACCGTATTATAATCCACTTGGCACACACAAGGCAACACAGTTAGCAACAAGCATTTCACTGGATGACTCTTTCTCTGTTGCAGCTTCGATGAGCTGCCTTCTACGTGGCAGTCCAGCAATTCCTTATCTAGTTTCTCAGCTCTTCTCGGTACTCTCCAGTCTCTTCAAGGGCATATAGGTATCTGCTTGATGTCAGAGTTAAACTCACATCCCGCTCCCTCACATTCCAATCTCTTGGACCAGCTGCGGCTCCCCACAGGTTCTAACTGTAATAGACCTTAAAGATTGCTTTTTCACAATACCACTGCACCCAGAAAATATCTATCACTTTTCCCTTCCATTACCTGTCGTTAAGAAAGCTATGCCCATGAAATGTTTTCAGTGAACTGTTCTCCCACAATTTGTCAAACCTACATGGCAGCTGCAATGCAATCAGTCAGGGAGAAACATGATTCTTGGATTCTGTATCATTATGTGGATGACATTAATCTGCGTTTAACAGCAAGATCTACTACATGTAGCACTGAAAGATTTATTACCGTCCTTACAAATGAATGGATTACGAATTTCTGCTGAAAAGGCTCAAACATGCCCACCGTGGAAACATCTAGGATGGGTTTTATCTGAAAGATCAATAATACCACAACACTAACCTTAAAGCTAGAAGTTAGAATGTTGAATGATTTGCAAAAACTTCTCAGGATGATAAACTGGCTCATCCTCTTCTGGATATTTCCACACAGCAGCTGAGGAGCCTCTTTGACTTGCTAAAAGGCAATAAGATTTGTAAATCATCTGTGAACAAATTGCATCACACAGGGCAGAAAGAATCCTAACCTAACCTGGCTGTTAGACTGCGTATTTTCCCTACAGGTATCTATCCTCCAGCGCTTCTAGGACAACTTTGTTTGCAGGGATGTTTGCTATCTCTTCTTGTATGTTTAATGCCTTAGGGGCTCCTTCAGTGATTGTAAAAATGCTGCTATAGTGCTCAATTTTAGCATACCATTTCCTCTCAATATCTCCAGGAGCCACCCTGTCAGGGGGAGGGGTCCCTGCCAGCACAGGCTTGATCACCTTGGAAGGGTCTGCTCAGAACTAGAGATTGTTGGCATATTGTTCACTCTGCTTCTCTAAGAACTAAACTTACTACAAATAAACCCCTTTCCCAGCTTGATTATCGCTTCTCAGTGTCCTTGAAACTCCTAGAATAAAACCCAATCAATTGGATGGGACCTTCCAAACCCCTCTGCCAGAAATGGATTGACAATCCTGAGTGTGCAAACCCCCCATTCAATCTGAACCAGGTCAGTGGGGTGGGTTGGGCCCATAGCTTCATGGGTGTTTGCTTCAAACATCACAAGCTGCAGTGCCTCATTGTGGGCCAAAGTCCATTCCCATGTTACTCTTTTTCACAAGTCGTATAAGGGGCGTGCAATTATTGCAAAGTCTGGGATATGTTTCCTCCTAAAAAGCAACAATTGCAGGGCATGCTGCAGTTTCTTTTTGTTTTCTGGGGTTTTTATCTATTCTAGTGTTGATAGGGTGTCCTAGGGAATGGAAACTCATCCTCCTTTCCACCAGATGCCTAAGAATTTAACTTCACTAGCGGGAGCTTGTATTTTTTCTGCAGGTATTTGAAGGCCCATTTTCTCCAGGTGATGAATAATTCTGTCCTACATCGTTTGTACCAAAGCTGTAATATGTCTGCCTGTGACTATGTCATCGATATACTGATAGACTTTGACCTCCCTTCTAATGGAATTACTGCCAATTCCTGTGCTAGGGCATGATGAGCCAGGGTAGGTGAGTGCTTATACCCCTGAGGCAATTTGGTAAAAGTATATTGCTGTCTCCTAAACAAACACACATTGGTCTCAACCAATTTCTTGGAGTGCAACCATAAAAAACATGTCTTTCATATCAATAGTTGCTAAGATAGGATGGGCCTATTCCTGAATGGTTGCAATTAATTTGTCTATATTAGATAGAGCTGCAGTCAGCGGACCTGTGTTTGCATTTAAATGCTGGTAGTAAACAGTAAATTGCCATTTCCCATTAGGTTTGTGTACTGGCTACACAGGTGAGTTATACACTAGAGTGGGTAAACACTAGGATTCCCTGTTGTTTGAGACCCTCTATTACTGGGGCTATCCCTTCTCTGGCACCCAATGGCAACAGATAAGGTTTCACATTAACAGTCTTGAAAGGGGAAAGGGGAAAGGGCAGATGTTGTTTGCAGCAAGTGTGCTTCTGCCCAGGATGTTTCTGATAATCGCCTGATTGGGGGGATGCCAAAAGACCACATATTCCCCTGGGTGTCATGCCACTATCTCCTTTTCAGCCCAGCTATACCCAAAAGATTTGTTTGAAAAGATCCTATGACCACCATGGTATTAATGGGGCTTTCCTCCCCTGGTAGCCACAGCATCACCGAAGCCACAGGCATTGATTACTTTTGCCCCAGAGTATTCAAAATTATTAGATTCTTAGATGGGATCAAGATCCCACACCATTTTGCCTCAGTCTGTGTTAATGCTGTAATTGGTGCCCCAGTATCAAAGGTCACCTGTCTTCTCCTTAATCCTACAGCAACTGTTATTAATAGAGCCCCCTTTTACATCCATGGTGAGCTGTCTTACAAACATTGATCCTCCATCCCCTTACACACTTTCGGGGATTGGAGAGTCTGTTTTCTCACCAGCTCCTTCTTAAGATCTATCAGGGGTGGAGCTTTGGGGACTAATCCAAGGGTAGCTTTTCTCCCTGGCCATTGTTGTACAAGTTTTTTCTAATTTTTAGGTCAGGAGTCCATCCATCAGGTATCAGAGAATGCCCTTCTGAAGGCCTAGATACCACAAACTCTGTCAGCTCAGGGTTTTTTCCCTCTCAAGATTAATACTCCAGGATGGCTTCAAATCCTGGAAAAAAAACCCAGCCAACTATCACCACAGTGGTGATAGTTGGCTGTTTAATTGGCACTGCATCAAAAGGCAGAAAGTGCCTGTTGTGGAGGTCTGACACCTGCTCCTGACCTTTGTTTTGTCACTGGTAGTGGTGCTTTGGCAGCGTGTATTTCAGCAATGTTGAGACAACAACCTACACAGTCTCATGTTCTTTTCAACACAGTTCTCTACACCACCCCGTGGCTCAACATGGCTGCTTCATGCATGGTGCTCCCTAGTGGTGTCAATCAGAGAGGCAGAGAAAGGAAGAAGGAAAAGAGATAGCTTCTGTGCTCTAGCCAATATGGGGATCTGATTGATGTTTATAAATATCTGAATTCAACTGGGAAATCAGGTACCGGCTTGTAACTGGGGATTATAACTAACCTGTGGAAAAACTCTACAGGGAAGAAGTGGCTTTTGGTTTTGGGAGGAAAAATCCAGGCCTGGCTACTTTTCCTGGACGATAAGTGTGAGTTTCTGAAACCAGCCAGGGAGTTGCATCCGTGATCAGCAACAGAAACTGTAGAAAGGGCGATGCTTGAGGAGCTAGTGTGGGATGGTTGTGGAGTGAACTTGGGATGCTTGCAAAGTGGGCTTGGGATTCTCAAGGAGCCAATGTGAGATGCTTGAAGAATGAGCTTGGGATGTTTGAAGAGCAAATGTGGGATGCTTCAGTGAGTCAGGATAATAGAGGATGGTCCGAGTCATACACAGTGGACAAACACCAGCCAGAATACTTGGGCTAAGTGACCAGGGAGAAAGAACTTTGAAACTGTTCCCATGAGAACCGACCTTCATGGGAGAAGGAGAGCACAACATACCCATGAGAACTGAACCTTCATGTGTGGGGAAAACCATAACATTGTGATGGTGTAGTGGGGAGCCACTGCTATGCCATCAGGATGGAAGTCACCCACCGTTAGCCAGTCAGGCTCACGAGTCCAGCCAGGCTCGCTGTGCGTGATGGCCCCATGTGCAGCGACCCCAGCTTGGGCCTGATGCAGGATATGAGGAGGCTGCCTTGGTGGCATGGGGAGAGAGACATCAAGCGTCCCTTGAAGCTGCAGGGGACGCCCTGGAGACGCTATGCCTGCCTCCCTTCACCACTCCAGTGTGACCCTTTCTCATGCTGCTGCTGTGTGGTGGTGTGAAGATCCCAGGGTTGGTGGGACCCTCTTAAGGCCTGTTATATTCCTGTGGTGGCCCAGCAAGGCTTTCTCTCTTGCAATTGCTGTATGCTAGAACATGGGTCAGTGAAGCTTTCTCTCAGCACTGCTGTACACTGGACAACAGCTTCGTGAGGCTTGAAACAATAGAAGTTGTCATGCAGTTGCTGCTTTGGTGTGGACTCCTGGTGGTGCATTGGAATCCTCTTAAGAGAACCCTGTTACTTCAATGGTAATATTGAGGCATGAACTTCAGATGCTCAAGGAATGGACTTGGGATGCTCAAAGTGTGAACTTGGGGTGCTTGGGGAATGTATTTGGGATGCTTGAGGAGCAAATGTGTGATGCTTGCCCTAAAGGAAGGAGAACCCTAATATATCGGACTCTTGAACACTTTGGGTGATGTTGGCGCTGAAAAAATGCCCCGTGCATGACAATCCCTCTTCCTTTCACTGTCTTTAAAGATGAGACACTGAGCGCAGGTGATCCTGCAGCTCCAGAGTTTTCCATCCACCTCCTCTTATTTCTCCCATTCAAATTCTCTGTCTTCTCTAAATCCCAAAATCTATTTTTTTGCTTGGCATTCCCAGCTGGCTGGAACAACCACTGACAGCTTTATGGCTCCTCTTCCTCACTTGCTCCTGCGCAACAGTAATGGGGTGGGGGGAGGGAAACTGTCCCATCAGCTGATTTACAAGGCAAAAAATTCCTATAAATCAGTGCCCTGACCTCTCCCAAAGATTGGGAGGATGCTCTATGCTCCCGATGCTTCTCCCAGCAGCACAACATGGTGATTTTGGTATTATAGGGTTGGTTTTATTTGAGGAAGGGGGAACTGGGAGGGCTAGAATAAGATGCATGAGCCTGAAGGAGGAATGTGTCAGATGAAATATTTGCCTAGTGTAACTATGTTTTGGGGGAAATGAGCTGTAAAAGTGGGGTTTTGGTAGCGGAAGCTCTGCCCAAGAAGTTCTAAAGGAGAAATTGGGGTTTGTTTATGGGGAGTCAGGCTGTAAAGCTTGGGTTTTCCACCTCTCCCATCACATCCCTGACCCTACAGCCATCTCAGCTGTCTCCCACCTGTTGCTGTAATGCTGAATTTAACCATTCCAAAAGGATTCTAGGGCTGTTTTGAGTGATTCCCTTCCCATGCAACAACATTCCTCCGGAAAAGGGTGGAAATTTTCTGTGTTTCTTGGAAAGGAACAACTGAGAAAGAAAAAAATGACAAAGGGAGGAAGGGGTGGCAGCAGCGGCAGGGACCCCTTTCCTCCCTACCTGCCCACCTCCAGGACAGCCCCCCTC
>VXBZ01000299.1:791141-802646 GCA_013399135.1 Heliornis fulica | reverse complement strand
CGTGTCAGTAAGGAATAGACTGTGGGGTTTGAGGGAATTAAGCTGACTTCCAGTCAGCTTTTGGAGCCAGAAGTGGGAACGACCTTTGGGGATCTGAACAGTGTCAGAAAGCATCTTTGCTTTTGCCAGCTAGTTCAGTTGGGTTAATAAAAAACTACCAAGCCATTGCTGCCTTGCTGCAGGGGCTGCGGAGAGGTGCTGAGCCTCACCAGGCCACTGGTGTCTGGGGGAGATGGGCATTATTAGTTTTTCTTTTAAGGTTGGATCCAAATGGAGTTGCTGAGCTTTGCTTATAGCCAGTGTCCTTGCATTGGCCTTAGCCTGCATCTTCACTTTGCTTTTAACTCGTGGCCTTGGTCACGTGTTTTTAACTTGTGGGTTGGTCAGTCCCAGCCAGCATCCCTGGATCAGTCCCAGCCAGTATCCCTGGGTCGGTCCCAGCCGGCATCCCTGAATCAGTCCCAGCCAGCATCCCTGGGTCAGTCCCAGCCAGTTTATAGACTCCAAACTTAAAGCACGTCCAGTATTCACTTACCCCCAGGTAAGGGCTCTCAGTATACTCCTTCAGCCAGCGTCCTGGCCAAAGGGAATGGTCTCTGCACCTGCCGGCTGAAGAATTGGAGAAGCATCTCCCAGTTCTCAGCCCAAATTGGAAGAGAGTGGAGTCATTCCTTGATCTACTTGTCAGAGGGCAGGTCTGTGCCTGAGTGGAGGTGATTCTCTCTCTCTGCTCTGGTGAGACTCCCCCGTTGCAGTGATGCATCCAGCTCTGGAGCCCTCAGAACAAGAGGGACATGGACCTCTTAGAGCAGGTCCAGAGGAGGCCATGAGGATGATCCAAGGGCTGCTCAAAGATGAACTTTGAGGTCCCTTCCAACCCTAAGCAATCTGGGATTCTATGATTCTATGTTCTTACAAGCAGTCCTTCCCAGCTTTCCTGTAGGGCCCTCCCAGGACTGAAAGGGCTCTGAGGTCTCCTTGCAGCAAAGCAGGGATGAAAAGACCAGCGACATTAGGTGTCATTAGAATATGAGTCATGTATTTCTCACTGCTGAGATGCACATAATTAGAAATTAGAAAAAGGTCAGATCTCACCATTATCAACTCAATCAGCTGCCGAGTGCCACACAGTCAATTAATTCAGCATCTGTAATTTTTACAACCCCGCACACATACAGCACCGTTGGACTGCAACTCTTTATCCAGACAGATACATGGCGCAGCAGAGCAGGGGCATAAAATGAGACCCTAAGCAAATGAGCTAATTGAGAGATTTATTTTTTATACATGTAAGTGTCAGGTCCTCTTGCCTTTGCCCTTGAATATTGACTTTCGTGGCTGTTGAGCCCTGGGAGGATGAAGAGAATCAGAGTACGACACCTCCACATTGTGCTTTGCCTATGCCAAATGTGGAGGAGGGAAAAAATGACCAAAAAAAGAAAAAAAAAAAAAGAAAAAAAAAAAAAGGATCTTTCCCATCCACAACCCATTGTCTCAGTTGTTTCCCAAGCAAAACTTTCCTTTCTCTACTGTGGAGCCACCACAAAAAAACAGAGCTTGGCTCTGGATTTTTCGGGATGTTTCCCAATCTTGGCAGCTTACAGTTTGTAAAGATGATCACTAAAATTTGCAAGCTAAAAACACCCTTTGATATGCAAAGACTCTTTGTTACGTAAACTCAGATTTATTGCCCCAGAGTGAATAGCTGAAATGTTAGGTTTCGAACAGAACAGTGGCTGTAAAACTTATGGTTTCAGCTTGGCTAGAGGAATGTTTTATATGTAAATTTTTTAACGTTTATGGGGTACGGTTTAATGAGGCCCAGGCTTTGCACCAGCAACAGTTTACAGTGGAGTTGCAGCCCCATAACCTCGTTAGAATAAGTGGCCTCCAGACAATAACCAGTGTCTGACATCCAGGACTTTGGCTTGGACTTTTTTAGAGGCACAGGAAGAAATTCCCATTAAGATATTGGTAATTTTGGTGAATTTTGGCTTCTTGGGATTTCAAAAGTATGATTGACACTGAGGGAAAAGTGGTGGAGAGGGCTCTGAGGTGAGTTTTGGGTGATAGTTGTGATTTTATTTGTGGCTTTTTTTGGTGTGTTTAGAAAGGAAATGCATTTAATTTTACTGTAGGGTTCTGATCAACATTAGATTTTGGGTGAAAAAGCTTATTTCTTTGGTTTTTTTTCTACAAATTCATTCAAGAAAAAAGTACTTGAACTTTGCCATTGTGTCTCTGTGTAGATGGTGAAGGCGATCCAGGTGCTGTGCATTCAACTGCTGGAGCTGGAGAAGGTCAAGGAGTTGTGAAAGGAATTTTACAACTGCTACATCACCTGCCTCAGAACCAAGTTGCACAGTGACAACCTCCTCAGGAATGACCTGTTGGGAGCCTGCTCCTTCAACCCCTCCTCCATCAGCCTCCACCCAGGTAATGTTTTAACATCTCTTGTAGCTACCATGGTTGAACATTGGCCAACAGAAAAATAGGGTAGGAGGGGAGGGGGATTGCTCTGTAACTCTTGTGGTCAAACCCCATCCCTAGTTGAGGAAAAATAGTTAAAAATAATCCAGATTTTTGTGTCTCAGATAACCCCTTTTGGCTTTGCTGCTCCATTTTTGCCTTGCAGATCTTGGAGCTCTCCTCCACCGTGATCAACGGTCCCACCTTGACATTTTTGGGCCACAATGTGGGTTTTAGCTGTGAGAAGGAAACATTTGGTTCCTCACACACAGTGGGAAAGTACAAGGAGATGCCTGAGAATTACAGAAATTTCAACTGAAATGGCCAAACCAAGATTTTGGGGCAAAATAAGGGATTTTATCTTAATATTTGGAAAATAAAAAGTTGCCTGTTGGTTGAGATTTTCATGTACATTTGCAGTGCAGCCATGAAATGTTATCTGGACTGCATCCCATTCCTTGCTCCAACATTGTCCTTTAGGAATTTTCTCTCTCAGATACTGGATGATTTAGTGTTTAGTAGAAAAATTATTTTTGAGGTTGCACAGTCCCATCAAAAATAACTGCAGCCAACTCAGAATAAGCCAGGGCATCCTCAGGTAGCTTTTGGAGCTATACATAAATAGGAGGGAGATGATGGGGCCTTTTTAGGACATTTTTTAGGGTGGGGGAAAGGAGAAAAATCCTTAGCATTCCTTATGATCAAAATTAGCAAGACGCTCGCATGAAAGAAAACAATAATTGCTCAACAAGCATCTTGCTTGTAATTTATTAGTTTCTATTATTGTGCATCACCATGGCAACAGCTCACATGCCGGGTGATGAGAGAAATGTTAGATATGAGAAGCTCCTCATCCCAGCAAATGGAGATGTATGTATCTTACCAGTAATTTTCATAAAACTAATAAGTGAGGGAGTTAAAAGGCAGTCCTGTGGCTATTGTGATTTCTTTTTTCCTCTTTACCTTTTTTATTTTTTTTTTTCCAAAGTGTTGATCTAATTAGAACACATCGGTCAGGAAAAGTAATGAGGATTTAGTGCCTCACAAAGAGGTGGGGATCGTATCAGAAAATTAGCACAAGTCTTTGGGAAATAATCAGGCCTGTGGAGAGGTGCTGAGTGCCTCTGATTCCTGCAAACTCAGAGCAGCTGCTGTTTCCCTTCCAGGCAAAACTTGAAAGCTGAGAAATGCAAGAGAGGATTTGGAGGCAGTTGCTAAATAAATAGGAACACATCCAAGAAAGACACAAGTGGAGGGGAAATGCTGGCTTTGTGATGAAGGAATTTTCAGCGGGTGATGTGAGCTGAGATATTCACAGTGATAGACCAGAAGGAGTCACCATCTCATCTAGAACTGGGTGAGGATGATGTATCAGTGATGATACAATGGCAGAGTTTTTCCAATTAGCCAGCTAAGCAATGTCAGGTGCCTGAGTGCATCGAGTCATTGAGTATACTCGAGTTTGCTTGGATAAGGCTTACAGGGTGAAAAAAATAAAAAGGCAAAAGTACTCTGTGTCCAGCAGTTGAGTTTGAAGGCTGGGGATGGTTTGGACAGCTGAAGAATAATGGGATCCAATGGCAGGTGGGATGATTTTGCTAATTGATTATAATCTTCTTAATCTTATGCTAAGGGGCCACTAATTTAAGAATAAAAATTAAAATCTAAATAACAGATACATGATTAACACCAATGAATGAGGTTTCTCAGACAATAGGTTTCTTGGGTGTGGGAAGGGCATCAATCTTTTGTGAGGAGATACACCTCATGAAGGTCACGAAGGAGAAATATTTCCATTTTTTTTAGTAACTTATTTTTACCATGGGGCAGCTGGCTTAAAAACCAATGGATCTGCAATAGGAATGATCTCAATAAAACCTGAGAAAACAGCATCTGGAGCTGTCAAAATGTCATCAGAGGAGAATCGCTATTGGTGTACCCCAAAAAAGGATGGCCATTGGCTTTGTGTTATTTATGTTTTCTGAGGTGAAAAATGCAAGAATTTCTGGAAAAAGCAAAATGCCTGGAGGTGATGGAAAGATGAGAGAACAACCAAACAGGTGTTTCTACTGTTGCTGAGATTTTCTTGTGTTGCCAAGTCTGGAGATGATGCCAGTCATTGGCCAAATTTGGGAGAAGCTTTGTTACCTTTTAGACATATTTCTACCCTGTTTTTCCATTGCTTTATTGTTTTGTGCTTCACTTTGTTTTGGAGAAGGGGTTGGGGTTGACTTGCTAGCCCACCAAGCCATTCTCCTTCTTAAATTTTTCTTGGTTTTTTTTTCAGTTGACTTCATCCCTGTGATTTGAGTCCTCAGTGGACTATTTTCAACTCTCTCCCTTCATTTAATGAATTCTTTTTAAGATTTTCAGACAGGGGTGGGAAAGTGGAGGAACTTATTGCATGGGATGGGGTCAGGGAAGCTAGTTTAACCCAATGCTTAAAGTATATCAGTTCAACTTGCCTTTGACATCAAAGTGGTCCTCACTACTCTCCAGTTGACTTTGCTCGCAAGGAAAATGCTGCCACGAAGCAAATGACATTGGGCACAGCATCACTGGTAGGGATGTTAAATTGGATTAAATCTCACATTTTCCAGTTTTCATTTCAGGTGAGAATTGCAGCAGATCGGGAGCGTTTTAATGGGCATTTTCAGGACAGCATGTTCTTGTTCTTAGATTCCTTCATCTTGCGGTGGTTGGAGGCTGATGGTTGGGTTGGCCTGACATTGTTGCAAGTAGCATGAATTAGAGAATTTTAGAAGTAGTTAGGCTGAGGCTCGGGCTGGTCAAACAGGTCAGTGAGAACGGAGGTTGGGAAACAAACAAAGAATATGTTGACCCAACCAAGAATGTGAAGAGACATAACTAAAGAGATTAGTGAAGGTTATAGAACATGTAGCAAAAAACAAACTGATTGTTAGTGATAGGGATGTAGAAGGTAGGGAGTCGGTTGACGACATTATCTTAGGTTAGTCTAGCATAGGAGACATAACAGGAGAGCTGACTATCAATTGCTATCCACATGACGTATGAGGATGTGGAGCGCTTCGCGAGTTTGTGTGTCGAGCCGTGCTGATCTAATCTGTAACTAAAGAATGTAAGCTATTTGTAAAAGATTATAAAAGATGAACCAAAATTGAGGGTCTTCGGAATCTGGCTTTGGACGCTAGTCCCCAGGTTCCCGGGGCCCCGAATAAAGCACCGCATAAACTAACTCTCTGTTGGTTTGTGTTTCGTGTATCGGGCAACAACGTCATGCAGTTCCTCTCTATATAGGTTAATTTATCCATGTTTTTCCTAGGGGACAAGACAGGATTTCTCTGGTGTTTAAAGCCAATTTTTGTTTTCCATCTCCATCCATGAAGGAGCTTTATGAAACTTCTTACATGAGATTGACTCTGGCCAGCTCTTTCTCAGCAAACTCATAGATATATTTTTTTCTTCAACTAACCACCATTTTCTCTGGCTTTACTTGAGAACAGATACATTTCCCAAAGCTAGGGTGAGACAGAAATGTTTGTTCCTCTGTGCCACTACAACTAACTCGCTATATTATAAAACACAAGTTGAAGGACCACAGCTTGAGCAGCGATGAAATTTAGCACTTATTTACACCTTGGCGCTTGGTCTTTGACATTTGCCTTGTTGTAATAAAGGGGGTTTTGTGCCCAATGCAATATATACCTGGTCTTTTTCTTCATTAAGGTGACTCTTAAACTGGAGAAGTAGTGTTGTGTTGTCGAGCTACCAAAGGTCCATGCTGAGATGTGGATCTGCAGAGACACCCAGTGACATGGGGGTTTATTTTGCACTCCAGCTTCAAAATTGCCAAAACCATTTTGATTCTTTGAGTCCTAAAATATAAAATATTTTCCACTGCAGCCAAATCATGAGTGTAATATAATCTGGGTGACATTTGAGATCCAAAGCAAGTAGTATGCAAAATATCTGTGTGAATTTTTGCGTGAATTCTATGTGTGAGTATCTGTGTGAAATCTGGAGATATCCATATTTATTTTAAGGCAGAGTTTCTAATTCAGTCATGTCACCTTGGTTTCACAGAACTGCAGCAGAAACACTGTGAATTTCTTTCCTATTTTGCTCTAAGAGTTATCAATATTCTGCCTTCTTGGATTCCACTATGCTGGTGTTTTGGGAGAGTTTTTCTCTAGGCCACCAAAACATCACCATTTTTGTCATCATAAACCCCTGCTGAAATGGCTTTGACCCCTGTATCTGGAAAGAGTGGTTTCTCATTCCCACTTTCTAATGTCCCAGGTTATTTTTTCCCCAATGTGTTTTAAAAAATGGTCTTCTGGATGAACTTCCTTTGGAGAAATTGTGGGAAAACAATGGAGAGAAAAGCTGGAGGGCTGTAGGCAGGTCCAGACCTCTGGTTGTCTCTGGGCATGTCTATCTGGTGTTTGGCTGTATCGACTGACTTCTTGAGGTTCTCCAAGGATCACATAGCAAAAGTGTACAGGGAAATAAGGGTTTAAACAGAACAATTTGGGTAGCAAGTGATAGGATGAGAGGAAATGGTTTTAAACTGCACCAGGGAGATTTAGGTTAGACACCAGGAAGAAATTCTTTACCAAAAGAGTTGTTAGGCATTGGGACAGGCTGCCCAGGGAAGTGGTGGGGTCACCATCCCTGGAGACATTTAAATGGTGAGTAGATGAGGTGCTGAAGGACATGATCTAGAGGTAGACTAGGCAGGGTCAGGCTGTGGTTGGACTCAATTATCTTAAAGGTCTCTTCAAACCCAGGTGATTCTGTGATTCTATGTTTGCATGGGCAAATTAGTGGTGGCTGACAGTGGCCAAGCTACTGTAAGCATGAATGTAATGGGGAAAAGCTAAAAACAAAGGACCAAAAATGTCATTATTTCCACCAGAAATGGTGAATACAAGGATGTTGGCCATGCAGTACCCTAAGTCCCCTGCTGAACAGTGCACCCACATCATCTTTTGATGTAAAATTAATAGATTTATATGTTCAGAGTACTATCTCTGTGGTTTTATCAGAAGGAAAAGAGGAGCTATGGCTTTTTCCAAACCCAGCCATGTTTGTATGGTTGCCTTTTCTGGTGGTGTTGCACGCCACCAGTCTGGAGAAATTCTATTTTTGTTAAAATAATTATTAGGCTTGTTAAAGAAATGTATCAAAATGAAGGCAAATGGAATAAGAAAGATGAAAAAAAATCCCCTTTGTTGGCATTTTGTTCAACAGTTGAGAACCAGCTGGATACCAGGGAAGTGTTGCAGAATGGGAAAATGGATAGAAAAGGAGAAAGAAATATTTTTATTGCAAGGAAAAAGTGAAGTTTCATTACCATTACAGCTGGGTGAACTGGAGACACATAGTTATCTTGGGCTTGTTTTTTAAGAATCATCTTATAAGAGGCAGGGGTTTGCAAATAACTATCTGTGAGGTTGCAGTACGTTGCCCTGAATTCTTCCATAGCCTTGATTGTAGCATCTTTCCCTCCCAGAATGTTGGCATCATCATTCAGTTTGGACCCTTTCCAATTGCTTCTTCCATGTGAGAGCTCCTTTAGAGATGGGGTTGATCATAAGATTACAGCTCCCAAATAAGTAAATGCCCATTTTTGAGAGATGTTAGCTTAAAGCTGCAAGAAATTATATAAGATTGTGTTGTATTATTACTATTATTTTCACAATTTTGTTGTTATTCTAGCAAGGGTAAAGTGTGATGCTTGCCCTGTCTTTTAACAAATGCTGTTTCATCCAATTTCATCAAAGGATTAAAAAAAAACCACCCTGAAATTTATAAAAAGGTTGAAGATGTTCCTTCTTGTTTATCATGCTCTGGGTTTTTTTCCTCTCCTTTTCTTACGGGAACTAGTGGCTGCGCAAAGAGTTTGGAGAAGACCCTAAGTGTAAATCCTTATTTTTCCATCTTTTTCAACAATTGTAACAAGCTGAAAAATCCCTTTTTCTGTAGTTTTGCCCGGTGAACCACCTAGAGAAATAAACAAAAAAAGGTAACAGGGCCTGTTTCTTGGAAGGGGAAGATGGAAACCTCACATGCTCCCACCATGTGTTGAAATTCATGGTTTTAATATTTCTTTCCTGCAGGAGATGCTGCAGAGCTCACTCATGGCCCTGCCACCTGGCTCCAACCCACCGTCAGTCATTGTAGTGCCGGTGGCCACGTTACTGCTGGGTAACATAACCATGAGTGCTGACAGCAGCTCGCCCGCTGTGCCAGGAGTGACCATGGGGGAAGCTGCTGGGGGAGGGATAGGAATTTGGGGGTTCGGTACCTCCATGAGCCTTTTTTCCATAGGTGGAACCTTGTACCTTATACTGGAACGATGGTGACATCGCAGGGTCAGGTCCTCGCCCAAGCCATCACTCCCAGTGCTCTGCAGTTCCCCAGTAATGCCCAGGTAAGACCTTCCCACCTCAAAAATCCTATTTTATGTAATATTTTGCACTACTGCAGCAGGCAAAAATCCCTATTTCTGCAGAATTTCAACACTCGGAAGATCCAAAATTTGTAATTGGCAAGAAATGTTGATTAAATCCATCTGCCAGGTGCCTTTGGGGTACCTAAGAAATTATGGCGATGACCTAAGGAATGATAGTAATGCTTCTATTACTGCAGCGTATAATATCCTAACATGAAACATATAACACATATAATCTATATTGTATGGTTTTATATTGATTATGTCAGTTATTAGAGAGTCCAATGGAGGCCACAAAGATGATGAAGGGCCTGGAGCATCTCCCCTGTGAGGAAAGGATGAGTGAGCTGGGGCTGTTCAGCCTGGAGAAAAGAAGACTGAGAGGGGATCTCATCAGTGTTTATAAATATCTGAAGTGCGGGAGACAAAGGGAGATGGCTGACCTCTTTCCAGTGGCTTGTGGGGACAGGGCAAGGGGCAATGGTCACAAGCTGGACCACAGGAGGTTCTGCACTGATGTGTGAAAGAACTTCTTCACAGTGAGGGTGACAGAGCACTGGAACAGGCTGTCCAGGGGGGGTTGTGAATTGTCCTTCTCTGGAGATTCTCTGGCCACCTACCTGTGCGACCTGCTCTAGGGAACCTGCTTTGGCTGGGGGGCAGACTTGATGATCTCTGGAGGTCCCTTCCAACCCCTTTAATTCTGTGATTCTGTGCCTTCCACAAATTATCATGGATGAGAGATGGTAGCAAATATATGTATATATCCTTTTCCAGCAAGCCAAGGTGTAAAAGCTGCCCCACAGGTATGGTTGTGGCATGTCAGTTGAAATGTGGAATCGTAATACCATCCTGTTTTGGGTTTGACAGTGGAGATTTAGGTAGATGGAGGGAAGTAAGAGGATGCACCTGGGAAATTTTCACACAGAGAGGTTAGTTTCTCATCAACAGTCCTGGAAGAAGAGCAGAAGGCTAAAAAAAGCTCCTTTTTCCTGCTTAATTTGGCCAAGAAATCACTCAGAACCTGGTTGCAAAGAGTTGCATGACGGCGCCCAGAAGGTGGGAGACCCACAGATAACAGAAGGACAAATAAAAGGAGCAACCTGGTGTAAAACATGACCCAAGATATGTAGCAGCAGCTGGTTGAGAACTTCTCAGTACTTTTTTATAGGAAAGTTTGGATCTATTTTGTTGAGAACAAGAGCATCGCTGTGTTGGACCACCATTCCAAGCTGTGTTGTGAGTCTCCTATGTTTCTGGAGACCTCAGCTGCAGATTTCTAAGCAGAAGAGGATTTAGAAGATCATGAACTGGAGAACAGTTTTCTGATGGCTCCTAGGACAGCCCCATGGTTTGAGATTTTCAAAATTGGATTGAAAAACCAAAATAAATTGTTCTACCAGATGGTGAGACATTTGTTCTCAGCCTGATCCTCAGAGTCAGAAGACACTTGGGTTTCCCCATGGGGTTTCTCCATCTGGCATCGTAAATTATGTGGACTTTAACCTCATAGCATTGATGCTTATCATTTTATTTGGTTTGGTAGTTTTGTAGCCTCAGTGGGAGGAAGGAATGTTGGGAATATTATGCCAAAAATTGAGCTACTTTTGCAAAAAAAATTCCATTTTTTAAATGCCTTGGCATCCCTGAGGCCCCAGCACCATGATTTGGGGTGTTTTTGTACAAGAAATGCCACTATTTTGGGAGCAAAGAGCTTGAAAAGGAGTCATGTCAATTGACACTGTCACTGGCTTGGAGCTCTGAAGAGTGACACTGCTTTGATACCAATTTCATTTTGGGGTTGGAAAGGATATTTTTGCAGGGTTTGGAGGAGGTTGTTGAAGATCTGAGCGATGGTAAGTCTCCCAGTGCAGATGTTTCAGGGTGTTGGTGGATCTGGCATGGAGTGTTGTGGACGACAGCAGGTTTTGAAGGACAAATTCCACCTTTAGCAACAGCCATGATTAGAAAATTGCTAAAAAGATAGATAGATAGATAGATAGATAGATAGATAGATAGATAGATAGATATTCTTTCAAAGAAAAACTTTGGAAAAGCCTTAAGGACACCAGAGAAACCATGATGCTCTCAGAGCCACACTTCAGCCTTGCATGAAGCCACCAAATTTGGGGTGGGAAAATGAAAGAAGAACCAACCAAACCAAAAAAAAAAAAAAACCAAAACCCAAACTCAACACATAAGAATTGCGTGTGTGGATATTTCCTGCTCAGAGCTGCCATTTGCATGCAGGAATGTAATTTTGCTGNTGGAGTGTTGTGGACGACAGCAGGTTTTGAAGGACAAATTCCACCTTTAGCAACAGCCATGATTAGAAAATTGCTAAAAAGATAGATAGATAGATAGATAGATAGATAGATAGATAGATAGATAGATATTCTTTCAAAGAAAAACTTTGGAAAAGCCTTAAGGACACCAGAGAAACCATGATGCTCTCAGAGCCACACTTCAGCCTTGCATGAAGCCACCAAATTTGGGGTGGGAAAATGAAAGAAGAACCAACCAAACCAAAAAAAAAAAAAAACCAAAACCCAAACTAAAACCATAAGAATTGCGTGTGTGGATATTTCCTGCTGAGA
>VXBZ01000299.1:746711-790941 GCA_013399135.1 Heliornis fulica | reverse complement strand
TTGTGTGTGTTTGGGGGTTATATTATTCCCTTTTTTTTTTTTTTTTTTTTTTTTTTCTTTCTTGGAATTCAGATGATTAGGGACAATTTCTGCGAGACGGACTCCGCTGTAATTCATGGCGTTAGTTTGCGGTGTCTCGCTGCCCTCTCCTGGCAAATCCCGTATATAGCAGGCTCCAACTCAGAGCTGGAGAAATTAGTGCTCTAGTGTAACATGCCATAAACAAATAAAATAGGGTAAAACTCCAGCTTTTTGGGCCTTGTAGCCGCTTTTGAAAGGGTTTTATATTGCAGATCACGGCACTTTTACAACGTTTGCTGTTTTAATTCATGTAACAACTCTTATTTACTTGAGTGGTCTCTGTTTTCCCTGGAAAGGTTCATAAACACCCAGCAGCACATCCTGCAGCCTATGCCTGATGCCAGCAACCCAGACCTACCTCTCAAAGCCATGAAAATCAAATCTCAGCACTGGCCCACCCAAAGGTTCTGGCCCAACTCCATTGCCACTAGGGTCCTGAAGCAGCACGGTGGCAATTCAGGGACAAATCCTGACGGTAAGGACAAACCTCGATGCTCTTCCTGGGTGTTGTGTTGTGGCTGTGCATTAAATTATGGCAGATTTGGTAACTGAGGATTTCTAGAGCCCTTGATCTCCCTGTGGGGAAAGACATGTTGAAGTGGTCAATGCAAGAAGGTTCTTCCAGTTGTCCATCACAAGGGAGGTGGCGATGGGGAGCTGCCATCTCCTTGGCATAGGAGCAACTCTCAAGGGTCAGCCCTTGTGGGGCATGTGTTTGCATGCAGAGGAAGAAGAGGGCAGAAAGCCTGTATGTTCTCTAGCATGGGTGTTTGGTCGTAATGGGTTTGTTTAGAAGCTATGTCAGAGAGTTTAAACCAGGACTGTGGTCACAGCCAGTGCAGTGCTACCCGTCTGTTTCCAGGCATTAGTTGTATCAGTCCTGCATGTGGTGTTACCAGGCAATGGAGCCTCACATATATGAAGGGCATGATCTGTTACACTAGAGTTCCCACCTAGAAATGAGGTGGTCCTGTCTCCTAGACCTCTGAGCCTGTGAAGCCACGATTCTTGACTTCACAGTTAATACAGACTCTAGGGAAGACCCTAGCAGGGAATCTCTGGCAGACAGCTTGGAGTTAGCACTCAAGCTGTGATTGTCCTTGCTATCAGCCTGTTTGTTCACACTCTTCAATGGAAATTTGCTGTCTAGCAGTGCCAGCCGGGTTTTGGGCCAGGGTTGAGATCTGCATCTGCAAGGGCAGCAGGAGTGCAACCAAGCCTGAGTTAGCTGTAGGAGAACCGTCTGTACTCTTGCAAAGGTAGCACAGCAAAAAGCACAACCCTGAATGCCCTGTCCACAACCATCTGAGCTGCCAAGTGAAGTGACTAAGGACTAGTTCATGTTAAGCTGGTCATATATCAGGTAAGATTAGGAGCTGGGGAGGGTTGTACTCCAGAGGGTGATAGGGGTGATCCCATACACTCAGAGGGATCCCCAGAAGTCATATTCTACTGTTGCTGGGTGAATGAGAGGTCCTAGTGCCAAACATCAGAGGTAGACCTCCACATCTCAGAGCTTTGTGTCTGCTCTTGGTCTTCCCCTGTGCATAAAATTATATGGACTCATCTGTGAGTCCTGGGCTCCTCCGAAGGGTCATTCCAGGGAGTGTTGGAGGCTCAGCACAGCTGTAGAACTTAATACTTTGTTACCCGGTCCTAGAGTAGCTCAAGAACTGATTATAACCTTTTCTTGCTCAGTTTTAGAGGACAAATGAACTGAGAGCTGTTTCACCTCTTTGCCCACTGACCATACAGGGTGAACACAAACATAGGTGACAGCTGGAGAAAAGTCAGAGGACAGTCCTGAACACTCCTGGAGTGGCTCACAACAGGTTTTGGCTGTAGAAAGCAACTTCTATAGTCTGGTCCCTTTCTGGTACCTTATACTGTTAATTTTGGGTTCATTTCTCTAATCCTCCTCCTGCATCAATGTAGCCTTGCCTTTTTTACAAAGATGACTTAAACTAAAATGGAGCCTTTTGTCTTCCCTCTCTGTTTTTTCTAGACATACTCTTTCTACTTTATTATTCTGTGTGCTTGAGTCATACTGGGAACAGACTAGATCCCAGCCCCAGAGCATGGGATGTCATGTCTGTGTGTGCACAAACACAGGTGTATACCTGCCATGCTCTCTGAGCACTAAAGACATACTGTGCCTTGGTTTGATTAACAAGTGCATGTAGTGAAAAGAGGAAAAACACTGCTGTTAATTTAAAAAAAAAAAAGGAAACAAGTAGCGTTTTCATTCTCACCAGGAAAGGCAATTTTGAAGTTAAACACCTCATTGATGGTGCTAATACTGCGCATTTAATTTCAACGTTGGAAGAAAAGAGATGTTTCTGTTCCCACT
This sequence comes from Heliornis fulica, assembly GCA_013399135.1. NCBI lineage: Eukaryota > Metazoa > Chordata > Aves > Gruiformes > Heliornithidae > Heliornis > Heliornis fulica. The sequence continues at coordinate 788,510 of VXBZ01000299.1, read as the reverse complement.
GGGGAAGGAACTTCTAAATGTCACATTGATAGTAGTGTTGTTATAGTCATTTGGGCTTGATAATAGATTCTTTTGGCAAGGTATAACTAAAAACTCGAGGTGAATCATGCCAGGGTCTGTAATCACAGTATTGCACCTGCACTTCCTGTATAATAAGGAAAGTTTATTTCTGCCTCTGTAAACCAGTAAATAATTATTTCTTCAAAGTCAAGTCCTGCTGAAATGCCGAGGGCAGTAGCCCCATTGAGTTCAATTATGTTCTGTGCAGTTCAGGTTAATACATGGTGACACTATTCAGTTTAATATGAGAAGTGTGCCCTTAACATCACAGCAATGCAAAGATAAAGCTCAGAGTTATTGCCACAGAAAGGCAATAACAGTGGATCTCACTGTCCTGGCACGATAAATCCTCTGAGTAGGTTGGTCCTTGCTGTAAGCAACACTTGAGAGCCCTGCTTAAATTCATTAGAAATGCCACTTGAAGAAGAATGGGGAAGAGACACTTTGTTTGCTAAGATAACATATGTGTTCTGCTGGAGCAGACCGTTGAAGGCCTGCACGTCAGGCAAGGGACAGCACTTCCAGGGAGATGTGCTAGCATGTGCCAAGGCAGCCAGTCCATTACTGCTGAGTAAACTAATCCTTGGAATGAAAGAAAACACTTGCTAAAAGAGTATTACTGACTGTGTAGGCTTATTAATGGAAGTTAGAGTAAATTTGTGGTTTTATTTCACCACAGTTATGCAACTGTTGTTATGCCACTGTAAACAGCTCCAGATTACAAAATCATCCATCTTTCTGAGATTTCTCAACTGAGGAAAATGCATTGTGTAATTGCAGTGGATAAAACTCAAGGTAAAAATGAAGAGCTTGATTGATGATAATTTCCCTTTACACATATGTGCTCTTATTGCTAGCTTAAATACTATTTTGTGATTGGAATCATCAAATCTTAGAATTGTTTAGGTTGGAAAAGATCATTGAGTCCAACTGTTAACAGCACTACCAAATCCACTACTGGACCATGTTCCTCCACCACATTTGAATGTCTTTTAAATCCCTCCAGGGATGATGACTCAACCACTTCCCTGGGCAGCTTGTCCCAGTGCTTGACAACCCTTTTGGTGAAAAACATTTTCCTATTAGTGGCTGTATAAAGCGATCAGGTCTCCCCTCATTCTCCTTTTCTCCAGGCTAAACAACCCCAGTTCCCTCAACTGCTCCCTACAAGACTTGTTCTCTAGAACCTTCACCAAGTTCATTGCCCTTCTTTGGGCACTCTCCATCACCTCAACGTCTTTCTTATAGTGAGGGAGCCACACTGTTTCTGACAAGCCAGGGTGCTGTTGGCCACCTGGGCATACTGCTGGCACATGTTCAGCTGGCTGTTGACCAACACCCCCAGGTCCTTTTCTACTGGGCAGCTTTCCAGCCACACTCCCCAGCCTGTAGCCTTGCCTGGGGTTGTTATGACCCAAGGGCAGGACTTTTATACAGTATATTTATCCATATGTTATACTTAAAATATTTAAGAAGGCCTACAATATGGTTGTCACTTGTTTTTCTGTTAATGAGTTTGTTAAGCTTTAATTACACAAAAGGAAGCTTTCCACTTGCTAAAGCTTGCTTGCTACGCTATGCCTTAGGTAGCATGCTATTTGCTAAATATCCATGGCTTGGCATGAAATTTTCTCTACTACAGATGGAAGTTTAGGATGATGCTACTGCTACCAAACATGACCTAAGAACAAAGGCAGGGGAAAAAAGGGCTCTGTCCAGTATAAAATATCTTTGAAGTGCTTAGATGCCTTTGTGCTGTGGAGCAAACTTGGAATTTCTTTTTTAAAAAGTCCTGAACTGGGAGGGATATTCTGACTACATGTAGGATAATTTATAAACCTTTAAAAAATATTAATTTTGCACATTCCTGACTCAGCACATCTCCACCATCCTTGCTGATACTGCAGTCAAGTCTATCCCAGTTGTGGGCTGCAGGGCCCAAAGGAGTCCTCTGTTTGACAGTATAGACCGGGGAGGGTCTCTGGACTGAGTGAGGCTATGGCACCCATCCCATGTGCTCCTCAAAAACTGTTGTTTCCTCCTCTTCATGGGTGCTTAAGTGTGTCTGACAGGAATGGTGAGGGCACAAGGAATCGACTCAGAGGGGAGGGAAATAGTATGGAGGTAGGGGACATAGTGAGACTGAAACTACCAGGGTAAAAAAGCTGAATATGAGAGTAGGTGGGATAGGATACTGGGATTAAGTGAGGAAGGAAATTAAATTCTCAAGGAGAAATGAAGGAGAATGAGTTCAAGTCAAGGTGACAAGTACATACAGATGAAGAATTAGGAAGACTACATGCCAGGAGCCTAGGACTAAGAGAAATGAGAGAGGATACATGTGGAAGCCAGTGAGCAAGGCACAAGAATGAGATCCCGTTGGTAGAGCAGACAAAAATCAAAGAGAATCAAGTCTCGTCTCTGAGCAAAGGGACAGGCTGTGATGCGAAGGAAAGCACTGACAGAGGAACCACTGGGATTTGAACAGAGACTTACAGAAAGGGAAGTTGAAACTCAGCAAGCACAGACATTAGCATTTCAATGTGTTTTTATTTCCATTGCAGTAGGCATCTGCCAGCTTAAGTAAAACCAAGAAAATATTCCAGTTGTTCTAATTTAGTCTAAGGTATTTTCTTGCCTTTTCTGTATGCTATGATGGAACAAAAGAGGTAGAAATCCATTTGTTTGCAGCAATCCATCTTGCACCTTTAAGGAGATTTTAGGTAGGAAGCCTTAGACCTTTGGCAGACAGCTCTGCCCTAGGGTTGAAAAAATGCTAAAAAAGAGCCTTAGGAATCTTAATGCAAATATTGGCATGAGTTCATTGTAATTCAAGAGGATTCGGGAAAACACTAAAAGGGCAAGGAGATCTTATCTGAAAAAAGAATCTATTATGAGACTGTAACATACTGAACTTTTATTTGTGTGTGCACATACATGTCTAAAACATATGCATGCCTACATGCAGATGCATATGTAATACAATATAGATATGTGTGCATATGATTTACTAATACTTGCATTGCTGAGAGTGTAAGCACCCATAAATCTAGATATCCCTACTCCTTCAGTCAAACTATTTATGCCTTGGAGAAAAATAAAAATTACAACTAATATTTTATTGGCTTGAGTTGTGGATAGGTGCATTACACAAATGGATGCCATTAAATCTTTATACCTGTATAATTCATGCTGCTGTACCAGTATGAATTTTGTATGTGCTACATATTTTGCAGACACAAATAACTATTTTATAAATGATATAAAGAGATTTCCTGAGACTCCAGGCAACAATGTCAGATCTAATTTGAATTATTGCTATTGAAAATCATGGTTCTGTTTTTCATTATTTTTATACCAATATCCCTGACAACCTGCAATTTACTTGGTATGAACAGCAACTCCTGAAAATAGAGTTTTGTGTGCTGTAGCATTTTTGTATATCCTCCCTGTGCATAGGCATGATATTTCACATGAATTCCACTTGATGGCACTGAAGGAGACAAGATTGCATGTAAAAAGCTCCAGAAGTTGAGTATTACTCAAAAAAAAAAACCCAAACAAAAAAAACCAACAAAAAAAAAACCAACAAAACCCCACAAAAAACCCACCCCCAAAACCCACAAAAAATTGTGAGAATGTCTTACTTTTTCATTCCATTACTGAAATAGACAAATGTGGACTCATTTTCCACCCTGATGTAATAATTCATCATCAAAACCAGCCCTTAAACACTCCTAGCTGGAGTTCTACCTTCTGACAGCAGCACAATTACAGTGGAGATAGAGTTAAGGCTTCTGAATCTGAACACCCCTTCTCCCCTCAAAGAGGTAAAGGCTAAAAGATGCAGCTTTGGCCCATTCTGGGTTCTTCTGTGAAGGTTACAAAACATCTGAAGAGTCTGTGGCCCCTGTTCTGCATGGCAATGCTGTTGATACCAGCCACTCCTACCGTAACCAGCGAGTGCATGTTAGCTTTTAAGCTCGTTTGAAACAACTACATAGGAATTCACTCAGAATTAAAAGCTTCCACCTGTTGTGGAAATGTATAGTGTTTCAGAGAACCTCCTGTCTTGAAACTCCATCTGCAGTCCCCACACAAGGACCCCTGTTTTTTCCTGAGTAGAGACTTTTTGATCCTGCCTGGAAGGCACACAATTACTCTCTGTCAACCTGGGAGTCATCTTTGACTCCACTCTCTTTTTTTGACCTGTTTATCTTGATGTATATGAATTTTGTTTCCTTTCCTTCTCTAAAGTCTTTTCTTATCTCCATCTGCATCTCAGATAGGCATTTGTTATCTTTCATCCTGTTTATGACAGCTTTTTTTCCTATGCCTGACCTGACCTGTCAAAACGGTCCCCTGCACTTATCTCCCTGGCCTATTTCTGTGGCTCCTTCTTGTACTTACCTCTTTAGTATATCTCCATAGATCTCCTGTCTCGGCAAGCCCTCTAGCCCTCTGAGAGTGCAGTTTGACAATTTTTTTTTGGCAGCTGTGCTGGCCTCAGACATTTGTGCTCCCAGCCGTTCGCTCCTGTCTCTTTGATAAGCCCGCCAGTTTGCTGGCACCATGGTTTTGTTCAGCTGTGTGGTAAACCAGATTAGGGACCTGATTTGGCTGAAAAGCAGCATGGGTGAGGGAGGAGAGGCACCTTTTCCGACCATCTTTTTTCTCGGAGCTGGTCTGTCAGGAAGCACTTCTGCTGGTGTAGCTGAGGGACTGGGGCAGAGGCAAGTGCTGAGAGACGTGGGGCTGCAGAGCAACGCTGGCTTATGCTGGGTTATGTCGCGCTGCTGCTACCTGTTGAGCCATGACCTGACTGTGATGAAAGAGCTGAGCCCAGCTAATAGCTAGCTGCTGCAGAAAGGGTAGTGTTGCTCCTCCTTCCTCGCCTCTCGTGGGTTAGTCCCTGGCACTTCCTTTGTGCCAACACCGGTACCTATCTCACCCCAGCGAGACGGTTGTAGGAGCTAAGGTGGCACAGAAGCGTTCACTTGTTAGGGTTTGCCTGGTTGCTCTGCCTGGGGAGGCCACCCTCTCAGCAGCAGCTGGGTGCTCTGTCAGCTCAGCTGCATTCTCAGTTGCATCACAACACTTCGCAACTTTGCCTTTTCCTCTCTCAGTCTCCATGTCTACTCCATCTGCTTTCCTCATAGCAGTGTTAATGATGTCCTTTTGGTCACCCACAACATATGGAATACCCTCCCTGAAACAATCTCTGCATCCTTCAAATCTCTCAAGATATCCGGTGCCCTGACATAAATGGTAAATTGCCAACTGATACCGCTCACTTTAGTTGCCTGTAGGAATTTTGGATTTCATTGCGACACTTAATGTGTCCATGTATTAGCTTGAAATGGGCATACTCCATCAGGTTATTTGTGAAGTTAAAAGGAGTTAAAGCTGCCACAGAATTTTTTTCTGGAAAACATGAATTCCCAAAGCTATGCCCTGAAGGTGATGTACTTCCCTAAGGTCATATATAAATACCAGAGGCTGATTTTCTGTTGCTTCACACCTTGGATCATCATTCATGCTTGTGCAAATGGACGTAGCATTGCTACTAAGCAGTTTACAGTAACACCTTACAGAATTGTAAATTACTGCCCCAGAGACAAGATAGCAGAGAGTCAGCGCTTACATGATCAGCTGAGCATAGAGACTTAGGGATTTCTTTTGACCTAGTTGTCTTCATTGTTTGGGTGTTTTTTAGACACATGAAGAAGCACATCCTAAACATATTTCATCCTCGTAGTTTGGTATGCTAAGCATTTTTGTCCTTTTCAGTTGAATAGAAAATGTACAGAAAAACAGCAGCAAGAGAAACTTCACATTGCCTTGGAAGCAATAAAATAAAATTACCTGTGTTATCTGTTTTTTTTTTTTTTAAATAAAATATGGCAGATGGCAGGATGAATAGAGCACATGCTCATCAAGTCACCTGCAGAATAGGAGGCAGCATCTGTAGGCTTGCGTAGGAGCACTCCTGCACCCAAAGTACTTAACCCTATTGGTAGGTGGAGCTAATTAGGTTGGACATGGTGCTAATTAGGTTAGATACAACACTGTGGTCATGCAACTATGCAGTGCCTGTGACTCCAGCTGAGACCTGGCTGGAGGTTTCTGTGGAAGCTGCTGCATGGAGCCATATATGCACATCCAGAGAGAAACTGCCCCTGGCCTCTTGTTCACTACTGTTTAGCTACAGTAATAGATGCATTTGCCACATACAGTTGTCTGATGTGGCTTTGTGCCAGGGATTGCCTCCCTCTTGGTAAAAACAGAAGATGCCTTTTTTATTGTGTATTTCAGGCTACGAGTTGTTTTTGTGGAATAATGGACGTGAACGTAGCTACTTCTGAAAACTGTTCTGGTTTACTTCTTAATTAAACAGTAAGTACTGACAGAGGAGCAGGAAAGATGGGGACGGTCATTTTTTCAGTCACCATAACTTTATAGAAATTGTGAATCTACTGCAAGGTCATGGAGGCAGACTGCAGTATGGTAAAGAGCAGTTCACAATCTCCTCCAGCACATTTATCAGGAGACACAACTTCCCCCCTCAGAGAGGCAAAGCAATGTTTCAGGTTAGAGAGATGATTACAACTGCAACACAAATTCTGTGTCTCTGTAACTGGGTGGCAAGTGTACTCCCAAACCACTGATTGCAGAATTGCTGTCTTCCCAAATATCTGATTAATATTTCTGTAAACATAGCATTCTTTCAAAATAATCTGAAGATTCAAGTTGATGTTTGTATGAAAGCTGGTGCTTATTAGCAAGAAAAAGGTAAACTGAAGAAGCGAAACAAAACCATTGCTTAACAGGCAGTGTGACCTATGGGACAGAGGGTAATGGAACATCTTTCTCCTTCTGTATGTTTTCTTTAAGGATCTCTAGTCATTTTGGCAACTTTTCTTGGTTATTTCATTTCCATTTGACAGACAGATGAGATAGAGGTTTTATTAGAATGTAGTGAACCATCAATAATTAGCCCATGGCAAGTCAGTGAAGAACTATGGAGCACAATATACTTGGGTATAATGGATTAAGATTTGACACTTGTGAAATTATGAAAATGATGAAAATTAATAGCTTCTTGATATCGGAGTACTTGTTCCTGGTGTTTTGTAAATTGTTTAATGTCACAGAGAGCGATCCAGTTCCCCGAAGATTTGATTAATCATTGTAAACTTTATAATGTCATCAACCTTTTTTTCATCCAAGGTATGACAGTGATAGTGAGCACACAAGAGTAAAAACATAGATCTTAAAAAAATAACATTGTTAAGCGAAAGGTACACGCAGAGTAAGTAGTCAAGAAAATGAAGTTCAGGTTTTTTCCATTTTTAATCTCTTTTGATGCTATCTTCAATTAGTTTTTTTTTTTTCCACAGTGTCTGCCAGGAAACCTTATGCATGCACAGCTAGATAGCTCTGAATTTTAAAGTCATAGCACTTAGCAAAATGCTTTTAAAGGCAGGTACACAAAAGCCAACATTATCCATGAAATTTACGTAAATATTTATAGGCAGTATATGTTTGATTTCTGTTTGGGGTTTTGAGTTGTCGGTGTGTTTTTAATTTAAAAAATCCATCTCCTGCTAGCAGATGATAAATATTTAGATCAAATTTGTGCCTGGGATACAAGGGCATTATTTCTTCCAGAGGAGACATAATAAATTTGATAGGGTAGGCCTACCCTCAGTTCCCCAACTCAGACAGCACACAAGCACTCTGTTGGGGTGCATTCAGACATCCTTCCTGGCTGGGAGAATATAAGCAACTTTAGTGACCGTTTTGCCTTATCTCCTTCAGGAATTTTCTTAGAGGCTGGACTGAACTACGTCTCTCTATATTGCATGTATTGATATATTGATAGATACAGTCCCTAGAACCAAGGGGGAGTGAAACTGATTGCTCAGAATGTGTACTCGTATTACCCTAATGAGTGCTGTGAATTAAAGGAACAATGACAGATCTTTAGTTGTATTATGTCCCTCTTGGCCTCTCAGTTGATCCATAAACAAATCCTGCTAATACATACAAACTGTAATCCTACATTTTCTAAATGAAGAGGTAAAGGCTACATTGCAAAGAGCAAATTTTGTCCTTTCCATAAGAGAGGTCCTACATTAGAAAGGAAGAGAAGGAACTGTTGTATTGCCGTCCTTTGAGTTGAAGAAATGAGAGAGGAATTAAGGGCAAAGAAGCACTGAGAGAGATCAGCAGCTGTCTTCTGCAAAAGCTTGGAGTGCTTGCTTTCTTGGGCACCATGTGAGTGGGAAAAGCATCCACTTAGGAGTTTCCTTCAAGAAAAGCTGAAATTTAGCAGAGCTGGCTGGCTTGCATTTGGACACATCAAAAAGTGGTAAGAGAAACATTATCATTAATAGCTTGTGCCAGTTTAAAATATGCTTACCTGTATAGTTCGTTTAGATGTGTACAAAATGTGCTGTGAGTACTGGTGTGCAGCTTTTAATTCCTGCAGTAGGGAATTATAAAATCGCAGAAATGTTGTTTGGGAGGGATGTCTGGAAGTAATCTAGTCCATATCTGTGTCTGAAACAGGCTATCACCAATGCTCACTCAGGAATGGACTTGATTGGGTCACATGGAAGTTTTGCCCATAGCTCTTTGTGGGCAAACCCCTTATCTATCCCTTATCTACCACTTGTTCTTTTTCTGCAATCATGCAGGCAAGTTTTGTTCATCTGTAACACGAACTCAAAAAGGGAACACCCTTGGCTGAATTTTTTTTTTCCTCTCTCCTGACTTCTCAAGTTTAATTAGATCCTTGATCCTGTCCATCACAAGGCTGTATGCCTGGGGATGCTGGCACATGAAACCTGCAGAGATGAGCACTCAAACGATACCGCTTGTGAAGCACAGCTTTGAAATGCTACCACACAACTCTAGCAATTTTCCAGTGCAAAAAGGTGAGGTCCTTTACACTCCTCTTCCTTCATCTTAGCCATGCATTTCCACTTTTCTGGTGACCATGGTGAGCTGAATTAGAGGAAAACAAACCTCGCAATAAAAAGTGAGCAGTTGTTGAATGGTTTGTTGAGTAGCAATGCCAATTGGGGCAGACTTGTATGGAACAAATGGCAGCTAGCCACTTGGTTGGCTTTGCTGCAAAGAGAAATTTCATCTCTGGAGTGCAGTTCCACAGCAGTTTATCCTTATCTAAGTCAGAGCTACCATGGTCCCTCCTGGTATTTGTGCAGCAGAACACTAGATTTGTCTAGAGAGCTTTGAAGCCAAGAACTAAGCTTGCCAACAACAACAACAAAAAAGAGCTGCTCACTCTTGACTGTTTTCAGGGAGTTGATGTGACTCAAAATGAATCAGTATTTTATACAGTGAGTTTTCAGCCAAACTTGTGACCTGAGCTGCAGTGTGCTGCAGCTCAGGTCACAAGTTTGGCAAAGGGAGAAAGGCTGGGTTGGAATCTCTGTCCTCAGACACTGACAATGTCCGTCATTTCACTCTTTTCCTGAAGCACATTTTTGATGTGCCTTTTTGCTTTTGCAGTGGGTCTTAGGATTATTGTAAGATGTTGAAAGAGGCCTGTTGTATATGGAGGCGTGTGGAGTCAATATCCTGTGGGTCATTCTGGACCCGGTGATTATTGAATGACAGCTTGTGTTTGCAGGGACTGACTCGGTAACCCAGATGGTCTCTTCCAGTCTTACATTTCTAGCAGTACACTTCTTAAAAGCACCCTACTGTTAAAACTATTTTTTCTTTATCCTATATTTTGCTTTAGCCACTTTCTAATGCATTGTGTTTGCTACTATTCCACCCTTCGCTACTGTTTCTTTAACAGCAGAGTGAGAGAGAGGAGAGCTTTTGCTCTTAGCTGTGCTAAAGGTTTTACCCAAATACAGCCATTAGAGACCAGCTGCAGACAAAACAACACAGGTATTTGATTTTTTCAACAATGTTACATTTTGAGCTCCTGTCTGCAGTAATTAATTAGCATCATTGCTGAGCTGACTCCCTGCGGGACTGCATGATCATTAGTGCCAAAGCCAGGAAGGGAGCAGGAACTCCCAAACCCCTGAGTAGGCTACTCCAGCAACTGCTGGCATCTGTACAGCGTTTCAAGAACATTTCAAGTGACACTGGTGGAAAAGATTCACTTCCTCGTCTGTATGAGGGACTTGCTCAGATTCAGTTAGGCTGCTAGGGGGGCCAGGCAGATCTACTCGGGCAAGATGTTGTCAAAGGCTATCTAAAACCTGAAGGATTGCTCTCAGCTAGTTCATCTTCATTTTCCTGATATGTAGAGAGAATTACAGAAGACTTGTGAGACATCAGGGTACAAATCAATGATGATGTGCAGCACTGGGGCTGCTGTTGTGCCAAAAGCTAGCCCAGAACCAAAAATCTGTCAGCTAGAAATCAAACTTAAGTCTAGTAGAGACACAACGGAATCCAAACAGGCCAAAATGAAAGCGCTGACATGAAATTAAACAACTTCCTTCAGGTGCAGAAAAACAGCAGACACTGAGAGTATTTACAAGTTGCTTTTATGAAATATTTTTGTAGGCTTGTGATGCAGTGTAATGTAGTTTAATCTCTTCTCTCATCCCCCATGCCCGTTTCAGAAGAGAACAAGAAATTTAATCCAAACAAAGGATTAAGAAATTTCAATAACTGGACTGCTGCTGTTATCTCTTTAAATGCTTGTTCTTGATTGTATTGAAGTCAATGACTACATCAGAGGGAGCAGAATTGGAATGCAGAAAAGAGGAAATGGAAAGTCTAGAAGAGCTACACAATGATTTCACCTATTGCACCCTTCCAGCAATGCATTCTGTAAACAAAGCAGCTCTGAGAAAGGATCTCTCCTCACTGGAGAATAAGGTTAGGGCAACTTTTGAGAGATGGACAGCGAAAAAAGAGAAATGAGATTTAATATAGATAAATGTAAGGTAATACACCTGGGAAGTGGTAATAATCATTATATGTACAAAATCAGGAGCTGCTGCTCAGAAAACAGTAATACCGAAGAAGGCCTGGGAACGATGGTTTGTAATTAATTGCTGTAGACAGGAACTCAAAATCTAACACTGGGGCAAAAATCAAAGACATTGTCACTCTGGGCCAGCACCATGGGTTGGTTTCTCCAGTGAATGCATGGAGATCATTTACGCAAACAAGAGGGCACTGGCAACCACACAAGCAAAATATTACACTTATGGCTACCGTGTTAATTTTGTTTATAAGTTAGAGCCTTGAGAGCTGATACCATAAGCACAAGCTTGTGGCTTTCTATTTGCTGAATATAGTAAAATAATATGTAAACAATTTGCAAGATGCAAACTCCTGATAAGTTTGTAGAAGGGGACTTCTCTTTTCTTGTCCTCATATTTAGATGCAGAACAGTAGCTTAAAAGTGATCAGATATAATCCAGCCAAGAGTGAGGAAACCAACCCCCTGTCTTAAAGAACACCACTACAGCTGAAAACAGCATAGAGAGAATTAGGACAACATAACCACTCCACAACTCATTAAGAGTTATGAATCTCTTTAAGATTGAATTGTAATTAATCTCATTAAGAATCTCTAGGTAAGAAATGAATGCCAAATGTAGAGCTCAGCTTTTCTTTAGGTAAGAAGTGTTGTTCAACAAATGCATTTAGCAGATAATGAACAAAAAAAACCCTGTCTGTGTTCCACCAAAGACCAGATGAAACATTACTATGCTGGGAAGCCAGAGTCTTGTGAAAGCCTGCTAGACAACGCAGACAGAGTGGCATAAAGAACTGTCTGACTGCAAGACCTGATGGCTGTGTATTTAGAAGTTCATAGACTTGTAGATCAGAATGAAACTCAAATTGATTTTAGTCCTAGAAAAGAAGAGGGGGGAAAAGCCTAATGAGGTGCAGGATGCAGAACATGAAAGATTTACAGGACCATTTCATATTGTCAGTGCTGTAAGCTTATAGCACAGAGTAATCCTGTCTTTGATTCCTTACAGGCCATGCTGGAGAGGTGGCACATCTCCTGACTGTAAGGCAGCCTCAGGGTGGTAGCATTTCTTCCCTGGCTGGATACAGCTTGGACTCCAACCACCAGGCTATTTGCTGGCACTGAGAGGGATTGATGACACTGGGACAACTTTTTCCTCCTCCTGGGAAAACAGTGATGGATCATTTCTTGGAGCCCTATACCTCTAAAAACATTTGTTTCGGTAAGTGCAAAATGGAGTAACTGTTTTTTAAAAGCAGCAAAAATATGGAAAGACTATACAAAAGCCTTCAAATTTGAAATTTCATCTTCCATCTGAGAAGGCAGATAAAACTACATAATTAGTCAGGGAAGGGTCACTCCCCTTCTCCCCACCGCCTCCAGAGGATAAACTCCAGATAAGCTTTTCAGAGACTGCTGAGGGTTTATTCTGTGAAAAGAGGTTTGGCACACAAGGTAATTAGCAGCTCACAGCTGAATTTTGCTAGCTGTCAGAGTATTTGCTATCACTGCATGAAAGTACTACTGTAGGTCTTTCAAGTCTCCCTAAATGTGTGCTGTCTGATTTGTCCACATGGAACTTAAAATAGAATTTGGTCAGTGTACAACACTTAAAGGCTTACGGCAAATCCCTTTTTCCTGGCACAACACCACCTGGACAGAACAAGAAAATAAAGGGGATATTTTTGGACAAAGCAGGAACTGCTTTACTGTTCATGCTATACCCAGACCCTTACAATCCAGTGGAATTCAGTATGCTGGGAGAATCCATGGGTAGCCTGCTAATCCAAATCCACATCATCTTTGTATCCCTGAATCAATTCTCAAGAGTTCTGGCAGGAGACAGGCCTTTTCTTAAGATTCGTCCTTCATCTCCACTTGCTCACAGTTTTTAAGTCCCAGTGGAAAAACTGTAGAGACCCTGGGAGAAAGGCAGTAACTATACAACTCACTCACTTTAAACTTAATTGCGGTTCACCTCTGTTTTAAGAAAGCAAACACCGAGAACTGTCCAGCTTACATGAAGTTCAGCATGTGCTGAAGTGTTTCAGGACTTACACTGTTTCTGAGTTATTCATCAGTGCTGCTTTCCCAACTGCTCTCAGATTTCTGTGAATTTGTTTCAAAATAATTCTAACCTTTAATTACAGGACACTTAATAGTAGGATACACTTGTCCCGGTTCTTGTCTCATCCTAACTAGGCAATCAAGTTGTTAATCTGTGGGTTGTAGTCTGTTTTCAACACTTGGTTTCTGTCCTGTTACTGCTTTTTCTCTTTTTCAGGTATGTCTTGCTTACCTTCTCAGCTTCCATGGCCTCCTGACTCTCTACCCCAGAACAACCTGCTGGGAGCTATGTGCTTAACACATATGTGCTTAACACATATGCACTTAACAATACTTTCATTGTCTTTTAATCCAATTGTAAAGGTCATTTTCTTGGCTCATTGTCCCAGTCCTGTCAGTCCTCTTATTTTTTTGCACAATGCCACTGGTTTCTGTGTGAAATATACATCACTTCTCTTTACTTTTCAGGCCATGTCTCAGATACAACACCAAGAAGTAGTCCCTCACTGCCATTATATAAATTGTACCAGCCTTTTAAAGCACTCTTGTACATTCATTTTCATGCTTTCACCCATGTTTCTGATTATGCGTAGCACAAATCTATGTAAATACCCCTAAGCCCACCTTCCTCTGCCTTTTCAAGCATCTCATCTCTGCCCCAAGGTTTGTCAGAGCCCTAGTATAGCTGTTCTATTAGATATACTTTTTCATGTGAACTGGTATCACTTCTTCCTGCTCGTCTTCTCTCTACAAGCCTAGTAATAAATAATAAGCACCTTAGAGTCAAAACAGTCTCTGTTTTATGTATGTACAGTGCAAGCTACAATGAAGGTGGGTTGAAGTGTAATTTCAAGAGCAGTATTAATGGTAAAACCAGAATAAACATCATTATTTTTCTTGTTTGTAAGTCTGTAACAAACTTCCAGGAAGTAGCTCCAACACGGGGTGTTCAATTTGCCGTACCAAAGTTACTTACATCCTGATGCCAGGAACAAATTCTCTGCATGGACTAAGAGAGAAGGAGGGGAACTGGGACTGTGCCTTTTGTGACAAATGACTGTTACTGGCCTAGCAGTATTAGCTGACTGCACCCTGAGGAGCTGTAGTCACCCTGTTTGTCTCACTCGGTGACGACAGAGGCACAGTGGTGTTTTTTACAGGTTCCTTGCCAGTATCACAATGAAATTCATCCACAATGCTGGCTGGACAAGCATCTAGCCACATCTGTCTAGAATCTTGGGTTTAGAGTGGAGCTACATGTGGCTCAGCACATTTCTGTTTTATGGAGAGCTAATAAAAAATGACAGTTTTTTCCCCATTTTATTCCTTTTGGGAATTCTATTATTTTATCATGCCATGTAGGTAGTGAAAAGTGAATATTCCATTGTAAGTTACACCTCCTGGAATATAATTGCAAGTGATAAGACTTGGGCAGAATTTAAGCTAATAACCAGAGTATGCAATTTAAGATTCTTAGAGACTTAAGACACTACTGAGAGATGGACAGAAAGCTAGGGAACTGAGAGATCTACACGCTTCAATATTTAGCAGCTAGAATAGCACATTTTCATTCATGGCCATAAAGTGCCTGTTTTATTCAGGAAAAATGGGTCTTGTCAAACAACTTTGATATTGTTCTCTGGCAAGATTACAAGTACATTTGATAAAGATGACTCTATTGACATAACACACTGGACTTTATGTAGGGCATTTTTTTTATTCTGCATGGCAGCCCACATAAAAGAGATGTATGGGAAACAAACTAAACCTGTTCTCCTATATGGTTGTTTGCTGCGTCACAGCTCCCCACAATAGACGTGTCTCCTCTCCATGTTTTCCATTACTTTATTACCTCATAGTGCCTCTAGTTTACAGAGGTCCAGTCTTTGTGTAACCTCTAGTACCCTGAAGCATTCAGAATACCCAATAATGGGTACAGAAACCAAAGCAGTTTGTCAAGGATCTGTCCTTTTCTAGTTACACCCCAAAACTATAAGGCAGACTTGTCTTCTCTGTTCTATGAAATAAGTATTATAAGATTCTGGCTTGATAATAATCCACATATGAATCAGCGATGCAACCACGGAATAAAGCTCATGAACTGCTGATTTAAAATGAACCCAGTGCAGGGCATGACTCAATCCAGTTCACAGTGGATATATGTGCCTTCAAAAATATCCAGCTGTCATTTGCATGCTGTTGTACTAACTACAAAACAAAAGAGTTTATGGATTGAATTGTGAAAGGGCAAAACTTACTCTCAGAGCCCTTGGTAAGACTGGAGCTCCAGTAATGGGAACGCACATGCCAGCTGAGAGTAGAGGGCTTCAGTCCCTCTAGGATGGCAGTCAGTCCCTGATGCCATTCACTGATGTTAGTATTTTATTAAATTATTAATATTATTAAAATAAGTATGCCTATTTTAGTATTTCTGTACAGTTCTCCATAGATTTCTTAGGAAATTCTCCACGCAGGCAACAAAAGACAAAATGGGGTTTTTAGCACTCAGGAACAAAAAGCACTCATAATAAAACATCTCTCTAATTGTCTATTAGTTTGGCTAATTAAGGCAACAGACCATAAAGTTTTACAATATTTATGCTTTTAAAAGGTGGATTATACACCCAATAAACACAGCTAGATACCTGACTCTTCAGTATTCAGGAAGACTTGATTCCCAAGCTGCAAACCCTATTAATCATCTGGATGTTAAGTATTGATTCTAGCAGGTGCATAGTAAAAAGGCCGCTGACATAAGTTGTTCAAATAATGTACATATACATGAATAAACCATGCATGGACAAAACCTTTCTGACTACAGGTAAGGAAGGCTCCCTCCTTCTTTATGTGAAAGTCTCAAAGGCCATGCATTCAAAGCATTTTAGCCATGAATACATAGAGAAATGGGTCTCTGAATACTTGACTGGTGTGTGTAGGAAACAAAGCACAGGAGAAATTGTTTTATAGAAAATCAGTTCAGTTGTCAAAACATTTTTTTTTTAAATTTTCCAAAGTATATTCTGACTGAGACAATGCTGTAAGGAGACAGACATTCTTTATCTGACTTAATTAAATTGTGTAATTTGCTGCAAGGGAGGCAGAATTAAATATACTTTTTAGTGGCTTGTAATCATCTGATATCTCCTGAAGTAACAAAGTGCAACCTGTGTTGCGCATAAGAAAGTTTCTTGGGATTATGAATATGGCTGTAACAAGCAACTAGTGTTATCAACAGAGATTTTAAGTGAAGGCTTTACTGTGATCGACTTGTCTGCCTTGGATAACAAACTCTTTTAGTATTTCAGCCCATAAATCCCAAAGAGAAAGATACTATTCTCTTAGGTCACTGACAAACTAAAAGAGAATCTTTGTTTGCAGAGCTCCACAGAGTTAATACAGTAGTAGTTAATGATTTCAACATGGTAATTACTTTCTAGAATCTGTCAATCCAGCAATTTTAATGTATGCAGCATGGACCACATTAATTTTGTGCAATGCTACTATTTTACCTGGTTTCATGCTTTTTGTCTACCAATCTATCCATAACAAGTTTTGAATCTATGGACCAATTTCTGCCAAGTTTGAGAAGAAAATTATATTTAAATCTCAAACCCACTTGGAAAACTGCAAGTTTTGTGAAAATTGACAAGTGGGTAGAGAGAAACTCACATGAAGACTCCTGTGGCAACAAGGTTTTGGAAGGAGCTGTTACCATCTCCCTAAATTATGCTAGAAGACCAGTTGGTATATGCCTAATTCAGAAATTGAAAGTCATCTCCTACCTCTTGTTAAGCTCACAGGTAGGGGATGAGGGGGGCTAAAGAGCACATGCAAATGATAGTTTTGTATTTTTAAAAGTACACTTATCCACTGTGAACTTGATTTAGTCCTGTCTTGCACTAGATTAGCAGTTTCTGAGCTTTATACTATGGCTGCAAAACCGATTCACATGTGGTTTATTCAAGCAGGCATCTAGTAATACCTCTCGTAAAAGGCAGGTCTAACCATATAGCTTTGAGCTGTAACTAGAAAGGACTGATCCTTGACAAGCTGCTTTGGTTCCCTGGCTATTATTTTGGTATTCTGAATGCCACCAGACATCCCAGATTATGCGAAGTTTGGACTTTTTAAAAGATGAGTTCATTGCATATGCTTGCCAGTGTTTGTAAAGGACTCTGGCTCCCAGTTGGAGTGCTGACATTGGTTTCAATTAATGTGTGATGAGTCCCTTTGTCGTTGAAAGCATCATGTTTAATGGTATAAATAAGCAGAGCAACTGGCTAATAAAATGTAAAGTGAAATAAAATCGGTTTTAATATGTTTGTAGGAGCTGGGTCGTGACTTTTCTCAGCACAACAGTTGGAGTCACAGCTTGGAGAAACATGAGAACATCTGTTATTTCTGTTGAAAAATACAAGTACATTGAGTAACTCACACCTTTGAAATTCCTTTGTGGGGGTGGAAGACAACTCCAATACGTGGAAGACAACTCCAATACAGAGCTTATTTACTCAGGATTTGGAGAACATTTGACTGGTTCATCCCTAAGGTCTCTCATACCATTTTTCAGACACAACCATTCTTTGGAGGGAATCTTTGAAAAGTTTTTTTGGTTTTTTTTTTTCTGTGCGAATTATCAGTGAGGTTAGTTGATTCCAGAAAGAAGGGCTAAAATGTCTTACAAATTTGCAATACATAGTGGTTGCTTTTGCATATAAGCTTATTTAGTTTGCAAAATACAGGAAGCTGCTGTCTTTAAAAAATCTGGAAGAAATCTAGCTACAATTGAACTGTGATCCAAGACTAAATTTCTTTTGTACTTCTTAAATGCAACCACCTTACAATATTTTTGTAATATGTTGTTGGAAATCTATTTTCCTCTATAACAAGTCTTAGGGGTAAGGAAAAAATCAGCAGGAGCAGAAAACATTTCTTATCATCAACACACCTATCATGTGCACATACATGTTGCACTGCTGGGAATATACACCACAACACATAATTGAAAAATATTCTTTTTTTATGCTTAAAATTCTTTGTTGGTGCCAAGTCATTTTTTTTTTCTCCTTTTCTTTTTCCTCTTGACCTATAAATATGTATCCTTTGTGCCAGTGCACACCAAGGATGTCATGTTTTACAAACACACTCACATCCTCCATCGACCCCTTAACGAGCATCGGCTAAGAGGTTTGTTTTCTGGGCTCATGGAAAGGGTCTGAGTGACAGCCATTTGAGAATGAAGATTCTTGGACTGGCTGATGTGTCTGAAATACCAAGGAGGGCGTATTACCTCCTGGAGCAGACATACTAGTCTTTGTAGCAGACAGCGTCTAGTAAATAAGAATGGGGGCAGAGAGAAGGTGGGAGTAATGTGCTAGTAGTAGTAAGAGCATGGAGCACAAGGAAGTATATTTGGGTGTGGGAGGAGGTAAGGGTAGGACAGAGATAACCATAATAAGGCTGTGGACTGAAAGAAAATAATGAGTACATGTGGGAAGGGGGGATGTCTATGAAAGAAACAGTTCTATGCCTCATTCCTATTTTAATCTCTAGACTCAGGTGTCTGTTAGGCAACGTCTCCCATGACATACTGTTTTTCCTGCAAACAGTGTATAATGTAACAGTTTTGGCAGATGGGAAGCTGCAATCCTCCTTGGGAAAGTTAATCCATTGAATAGAGAGTGGTAGTTGAACAATAACTCCCCAGAAACCCTACAACAATGTGCACAGGAAAAGTTCAGTTATAGATAAACCCCAAATGAGGGGTTTGGGCTGGTTAGGCAAACCTAATGTCAACTCAGTTTAACTCAGAATTAGGTATCTTGTTCTACTTTTCCTAACAGAACAGAAACATTTCAGGAAAATTGTGATTTGGATGTGATTTTCTGGCAAAACCTCACCATTTCCTGACTTCCTCTAAGTCAAACAAAAGTGTGTATAATTTAGGTTAGGTGTAGTACAAATGAGAAAACAACAGATAACTTAGTGTTTTCTTCATTTTTTTGGTGTTTGTTTTTTTGGGGTTTTTCTCCTCCCTTTTCTAGCTCCTGTTTCTCTAGTGTAATGTAGTGAATTTTCCTGATTATTTTAATTTCTTCTGCATGTCCAACATCAGTATTTATCTTGGTTTTCCCTTAATGCAACAATCCATGTCTCTCTTAAATCTTCTTTCCTCATGCTTTTTTGCTTCTTCCTTATTCTGTTCCTGTGATGTCTTATCAAGTCTCCCTCATTTCTATAAATCTCTTCTTTGCATTCACCTTCCTCTTTCCTCTTCATCACATGCACTAAAAGCACTAGCTCATGTGTTTCTCTAAAGTTATTTTAAACTGCAAATTCAGGTATGTTTTCTTGTGCATTGTTAGAAAGCAGGTCCTTCAGTTACCGTCCCTCTTCGTTCAGTAAAGCCATGATTTTATTTTTTGAGATCAAGACTTCTTTGCTATTTTCCTCAGTTATTTTTCTTCCAACTTTGATTTTGCCCCTAGAAGGAAGAATAAGATAGGAGATTTCATCCCATGGATGACATTCCTCTCTAAATGAGGATGGTTATTTCTGTTCTTGATGGTGTTTAGCCATTCATTAACAGAGAGAGTTTGCTTTGCAAATATTTGTCAATAGTTTAGTTAAATTGTAACAAAAAGTAAACTGTTTAATTGCAAATCCAAAATTCCTTCTCCTGCAGTGGTTCAAGTGGTTTAGGTCATACATGACAGGGAATTTCAGGATACAGAGTAAAAATGTAAAAGAGGGCTTTTTTAGCAGGAATGTGTATATGCTGCAAGAACAGTTACAAAAAATTTTCCTATTAAAAAGTACATGTAACAACTAGGAAATAAAAGTTCCAAGTTACCTTATTAATATTTTTAAATATATTAAAACTAACTGAGAGAATGTACACATTAAACTTTAGACAATATGAAGCTTATTTTTCCCCAGAGAAAAAGAAATCATGGCCAGAGTACAAGAGTGGAGATAATTAGAGATTTGTTTCTTCTCTACCTCCCAAGGTAAGGCTTAATCCTACAGTAATCTCTTTATTGAGAGCCAAATGTTAGTCAAGGAGCCTGCTGCATGGATATGAAACTAGCATTTAGCCAATATTTTCAGTATCTGGGAGGGAGCTGTCCTATGAACTCAGAGTCTGCTTTAGCTTTAAGAGGCACCTTGATTTGTTTTTTATTTTACCCTGCACTGTAATGCATTGGCATGGCTTCATGATACATTCACTATCTTATTCACAGAATTGTAGGGGTTGGAAGGGACCTCCAGAGATCATTGAGTACACCCCCCCTGCCAAAGCAGGACCTGCCTAGAGCAGGTCACACAGGTAGGTGTCCAGATGGGTCTTGAATATCTCCAGAGAAGGAGATTTCACAACCCCCCTGGACAGCCTGTTCCAGTGCTCTGTCACCCTCACTGTGAAGTTCTTTCACACATCAGCGCAGAATCTCCTGTGGTCCAACTTGTGACCATTGCCCCTTGCCCTGTCCCCACAGGCCACTGGAAAGAGGTTGGCCATTTCTCTTTGTCTCCTTCACTTCAGATATTTTTAAATATTGATGAGATCCCCTCTCAGTCTTGTTTTCTCCAGGCTGAACAGCCCCAGCTCACTCAGCCTTTCCTCACAGGGGAGATGCTCCAGGCCCTTCATCATCTTTGTGGCCTCTGCTGGACTCTCTCCAGGAGATCCTGTTATTTTTGTACCGGGGAGCCCAGAACTGAACACAGAACTCCAGGTGAGGCTTGACCAGGGCAGAGTAGAGGGGGAGGATCACCTCCTTCGACCTGCTGGCTACACTCCTTCTAATGCACCCCAGGATCCCACTGTCCTTCTTGGTAACCAGGGCACACTGCTGGCTCATGGCCAACCCGTCATCCATCAGGACCCTCAGGTCTTGTACTGATACCTGGGGTTGTTCCTTCCCAGGTGCAAGACCCTACACTTGCTTTTATTGAACCTCATCCGTTTCCTCAGTGCCCAGCTCTCCAGCCTGTCCAGGTCTCACTGAATGCCAGCACAGCATTCCTGCGTGTCCCCCACTCCTCCCAGCTTTGTATCATTGGCTACTTGCTGAGGGTGGACACTATTCCCTCATCAAGGTCGTCGATGAAGATGTTAAACAAGACCAGACCCAACACTGGCCCCTGGAGAACACCACTAGTCACAGGTCTCCAGCTGGACTCTGCTCCACTGATCACCACCCTCTGGGCCTGGCCTGTCAGCCAGTTTTCAACCCACCTCACCGTCCACTCATCTATCCCAGACTTTCTCAGCTTTGTTATCAGTATGTCGTGGGAGATAGTATCAGAAGCCTTGCTGAAGTCAAGGTAGATGACATCCACTGCTCTCCCTCCATCTGCCCAGCTGGTGATGACATTGTAGAAGGCTATAAGGTTGGTTGAGCATGATTTACCCTTGGTGAATCCATGCTGACTACTCCTCATAACCTTCTTCTCTTCCAATTGCATGGAGATGGCATCCAGAACAAGCTGTTTCATCACCTTTCCAGGGACAGAGGTGAGACTGACTGGCCTGTAATTTCCTGGAAATATAACCATCCATGACAGCATTTCAGTCACCCAAGCTGTCCCTCTGTGTCTCTGATCGCAATGAGATTGTGGCCTTCCAAATGCACAGAGATCTCTAACTGCTCCTGCTTATGTCCCATGCTGTGTGCGTTAGTGTACAGGCACTTTAGGGAAGCAGCAGGTGCAGGTAACCCTAATGGGACACAAGAAGATTTCAGGCAGGGAGTAGGGA
Organism: Heliornis fulica; assembly: GCA_013399135.1. Classification (NCBI taxonomy): domain Eukaryota; kingdom Metazoa; phylum Chordata; class Aves; order Gruiformes; family Heliornithidae; genus Heliornis; species Heliornis fulica. The sequence goes on along the minus strand of VXBZ01000299.1, from coordinate 766,632 downwards.
TCATTGACTCTGAGGAGTCCTCACAAGATCCTTCAGGATAATCCAAACATTTTTCCTTGCAATCTCCTATAACAACATCATCCCCAAGCCCTTCCCTGTCCCATTGATCACTACCCTCTTCCCCATCAACTCAAGCTGAAACTCTGAACTACTCGCTCAACCCCAGCAAGCATCATTTTGTCTCCTTCCTCCTTCACGCCCAGTTTAAAGCCCTCTCAATGAGCCCTGACAGCTCCTGAACTAGGATCTGCTTTCTTCTTGGAGACAAGTGAGACCCATCCACAGCTGTCAGGCTGGGTACCAAGTAAACTGCCCTGTGATCAACATAAAAACCCCAAAGTTCCTGAGGTGGCACCAATCACTCAGCCACCTATTTAACTCCTCTGTTTTTCTATCTCGCTCCATGTCCCTCGCTGCCCCAGGTGGGATAGAGGAAAATGCTTGCTCTCCCCCTCCCTCAATCAGCCTCCCTAAACCCCTGAAGTCTCTTTTGATAGCTCTCAGGCTTCTCTGAGAGACTTCATCATTGCCTGCCTGAACGATGAGTAATGGGTAGTAATCAGAGGAGTGAACCAGATCAAGGAGTTTTCTAGTTATGTCCTTGACCTTGACCCCAGGGAGGCAGCACACCTCCCTATGGGTTGGGTCCAGTCTGCATATGGGGCCCTCTTTTCCTCTGAGAAGGGAATCACCAACCACAATCACCTTTCTCTCCTTCCTGGAAGAGGCCGTCTTGAGGAACAGAGTTGACTGCCTCACCCATGGCAACTTCTTAGAGAAACACTCCCTCCCCTTCAACTCCCAGCACCTCAGACCTATTGCTTAGGGGTACTGCGCAGGTGAGGTAGGCAGGGAGGGAGTTTGTCCACAACGTCAAGCTGGGCCTCTCTTCAACCCCTCTCCACCTCCCAGGTTTCTCCCTTCTGCCTGACAGGGCTGGGGGTCCATCACATTTGGGGGGATATCTTCCTGGTGCCTTTATACTTCTATACTAGTATATACTTATACTGCAATGTAGAGCGAGTCTTCTCGTTCAAGACTAGCAAACCTCCAGAGCACTCCGTCTTTTAGCACAGAAAAGGGGTTGGTTTGGGGCATGAAATGAATGGCGCACTGTCTGCGTGTTCGTAAACAGATTATCCCAGAACAGTTTTGCCTTTGAGCACTTCAGCATTGTGTTGCCCCATTGTCAAGTGTCCTTTAAGTGTAAATGCCCAACCAAATTGGGGTTCATTTGAGCAGAGTAGATGTTAAGCAAATTGGCCTGTGTTTTTTATTTCTAAACTGTGGTTTGTAGCCTTGTTGTAAACTGGTTGGCTCTTTTAATTCCAGGTTAGGTGGGAAAGAGAAAACTAGCAAACATAATAAAATAAGTGCTGAGCTTAGCTTTATTTTAAAAAGGCACAAAGCTTAGATTCACAAATAGATGAGGTTAAAATTTACACTCTTGCAATTTTGCATTGAAGAATCTTTATTCCACAGGTGAATCTTTATTCCACCTGTGACCTGTGAGGTATTTAAAACAGTTCCGAGAGCTCATTATCATAAGTCTCCTCCCCTGGCACCTGCGCATTGCCGTCCGGTGGTCGTGGGCTGGGGTCTTTGGGAGGAAGGCTCGTAGTCTTCTTCAAGATGCACTCTTCACCTTTGGTGTGGAGTGCTAAACCATGATAAGTAAGCAGCTATGGCCTCTCAAACTGCCCCATATCCCTGCTTATCTTTTCTAGCAGCCTCTGTTATCTCATCCCTGTTACTAGGTGAGGCCCTCTTGTTAAGAGACATCTGCTGGCTAATTTGTTCCTCCCTACTATTGTCCAGTCTTTTGGCTAAACCTGCCGAAACTAAAAATTCTGAACATGTCAAACTAACATGTGCCTACTAAAAACTGGTTCCTGTCTACATCACCTGCTTCTCTAGTAATAAAGTTCCCCCAAAGCAGAGGCCATGCTCAGGGGTGTCTCAGACTTGGATGACTCCGGAGAGCTCTGGGCCTCTCTTATCTATATAGGTTCCACTGAAATTCACAGATGTGGCACCTTCTTCAGATAGAGAAATTATCCAGCCATCATTCTGCACAGTCTCCAGCTATCTCAGGAACAGGTAGTGGTGCTTTAAGAGAGGTAATGTGGAGGAAAAAATACTCTATAGGCCTCGGAGAAGAGCCATAATACTTATTAAAACAAGCGGTGAGTGCTTGATTCATCCTCAGCTGTGTAAATGGGATACCAATCCAGAAAGAGAAGTGGGTTGTCTAAAGCTAAGTGTCTCTGGAAAGGATGGACATTCACAGGGTGAGGGTATCCAGGTGACCCTATGTGATGGTGGCCCATTCCTACACTTTGGCCCAAAGGGTCAGGTGGAAAAAGTATAGAGAAAATGCTTCTTGGTATGTTGACATCCTATGGATATTGTGTCTGAAGTGAAGTTGCGATAGAGAAGTTTTATGTATTACCTTAGTCCGGGAAAAACGACCAGGTGGCCTATAACACACACCCCCCCTCCTTTGTTTATCTAAGGGCTTAATGATTAGAGCATTCATGCGGACAGGGGGTACACAAAGTCCATTTCATTCACTGCTTGCAGGAATTTGAAAGGCAATGCCATAACTGCCAGGCTATAAAGTGTTCTAGTATTCTGCTTGCTGAATTCCTTTAGTGAAGTTTTGTATGGAATAATGAAATACATGTTGGATCAGGAGGAGTGAGCATGTCACTGGATGGTGAGAGCACGCCCAAAGAAAAGGGAAGGTACGGGATCTGGTTCTTCCAAATAATTAGTGTAGGATGGTTGCCAAAAGAAGGCCTGAAACCTATGTGTCCTCTGGTGTGCAGAGCTAACCACCAGGCTGTGGAGGTTACTCTCTTTATGTGCAAAAATTAAAAACTGGGCCAGACAACTGAGTACTTTCACACTGGGCTGAGGAGCACCTGCTCACTGCTGTTCCTGAACGTGATGAAGTGTGGTGGCGAAGTGCTTTGTGTTCGGTCTGGCTGCATTAAAGGCACAAATCTCCATGTTTTGTAGGGGAGAGAAGTGGTTTTGTTTGTTTGTTTGTAGAAAGCGCTAGTTTGGTAACATGTCTGTTTCTACAAGACCATGCCCATTCACCAAAAACATCTCCAGTGTAAACAGCATTCCTAGACAATAGCAAGTGCCCATGTGTCAGCATACCTGAGTGACTGGGATGCTCATTTGAAATCTAAAGGACAAAGGTCAAAATCAGTTTGAACAGTCTCTTTGATCTTGGATGAAAAACCAAAAGTGTTTACTCTTCTGTAGCAAGCAGGCCTACCTTGTTCCTGTAGGTTTTTAAACTATGCAGGTCAATCTCAAAGCAAACCAAAATATTTTCTGAAGCAGCTGCAAGCCTTTGTAATGGCAGGAAGCAGTTTCCTGTCTTTTTCCAAGTAAAAAGCAACCCAAAAGCTCCTGAATGGCTTTTCTACACAGCAGAAAAGGAAGTCTGCCTGTCTGCCTTGTACCATGGGGATGGGAAGTTGTGGGATTGACCCTGCACAGAGGTATAACCCTAAATTATCAGGGAAGGCTTAACGGCCTATGAGTGTTAATTACCCCTCAGCTGTGCCTGGGTATATGAGGAACTTGCAGCAAGGGAGGGAGGGCAGGTTTCAGAGGAGAAAAACCTTACTGTGAGGACACTGCTTGGCTGCAAGGAAGTCACATATTTGAGGACACAGGGAGCTGGAGGAGCCCAGGTAGGAGTAGAAACATGTTTATGGTCTGTGCTTGGAGCAGGGGAAAGCTGGGGGGGGGGATGGGGGTCCTGCAGAGCTGTGATGGGGCAGGCCTGCATGCTCTGCAGTGGTGCTGTGCTTGCCTGCGAGGAGAGCTGCGGCAGCAAGTGCTTGCTGGACACTCTGAAGGAAGAGTTGTTTTTGGTTTGGTGGTGTGTTGGTTTTTGTAGGTTTTGGACTGGTGGCTTTTTTGGTACTTGTGTTTAAGCCCTGACTGGGGCTGCAGTTGTTTGTACAGTCCAGCTAGATTTGTACTGCAGTACTGGTGTGGAAAGCTGCTGTTTGCAGATGGAGATTAGATTGAGCAGAGGGAAACGTTGAGAGGTTCCTTGGAAAGAGGCTGATGCCTTTGATGACTTGCCCTACAAGATAAACTTGTCTCTCCCTGAAAAAAAGATGTAGTAAGGTCTGCGTATGCCTGTAGTAGGTGCTTCATGGCTTAGGTATTTGTGTTTCTAAGACAGTACTTTTTCCAGTTGTTTCCTGGTGTTCAGTGTCCTGTTTGTCTCCTGGAGGTGAATGTCTGTCCTGGTTTCAGCTCGGACAGAGTTAACTTTTAAGCACTGAACAAGCATTGAGGAGTTCTTTCCAATTCTTGAGGTGGAGGCTTTTTAAATTTAAATTTACTTTCTGGAAGAGGCACAGGCAGCCTACCTGACAGACTGCTTGTTATTGCTGGTGTTGAGTTTTTGATACTAGGGATTGTTTACTCCAGAGGCCTACCTGAACCTGGCATTGGGGACTTAAAAGGGCTGTCCCCCTATATACCCCATCAGTCAGTGCAAGCAAAGAAGCTTACCCACTCCCCATGTATAGTTCTGACTAATATCAACCCTCAAAGAAAAGGCACAAATAATGTAAGATTTTTCTTTTAAGCTCATTAGTTGTATCTATAATGGTATTGTGAGGAAACCTTTGAGTTACCTGAGGCTTTTCTGTAGCCATGGAGTTTACAGCTGGTGACAGAGCATATCTTGCATCATTTTGGTGTGGTCAAAGAGCTGAATCTTACTGCAAAATTCTTGTACATAACAAGTCTAAATCAAGGAAATCTGTCTAGGTAGTTTCAGGGGCTGCTGTTTTGAACTTGCACATTACTCCATGGAGCTTTACTAGATTGTTCTGTTTCCATTTAGAAGTCACTTTGCTTAAAGGAAAACTTATTTTGGGAGGGTCTTTCCCATTCTTCTCTTGACCAATGGTGTGTTTTGAAAAATTATAAATATATAATAAAATCTCTCTGTACCTATGAAATATTTTTGTCTTGCCGTGTAGAGGTTTTCAGCTGCTTTTCCCCTACTAATTTATAAAGGGAAGCTTTCTCTCTTCACCTCGAACACTTTTAAGTGGCATATATTAGAAATTGTGTTTGGTTCCTATCACAAAACAGGGCTGAACAAAGAAGCAGTGCTATTTATCCTGTAACCGCTCAGAGCTTTTGTTTTCTACTGTGGCAGTCCATAATATTAAAATGTTAGCTTCTAATAGGCAAAACTGAGGTGTTCTAATAAGGAATTCTACTGAAACTTGTTCATTACGTCTATTCCTGTTAAACATTAACTTTCAATTTAAATTACATGCTGGAAACAATTGTATTAGAAACACTTCTATGATTAAGAAGTTATTTAAAAAGTCACTAAAATCCTCCTTATGCATACTTATGTTGTCCTCTACTTTTATCTGTGTGTCTTAAGGCTCCAGTGGCACTAGAAATAATATCTCACAACGCGTCTCTCCGTAATTCCCACTGGTAAGCTGAAAGGTAGTATTAAGATCATTAAGAGTGTAGTCTCTTTATGTTACCATAAGCTTTCCATTAATTTGCATTTAGCTGCCTAAACTACAGCAAAGCTAATATTTACAGCAATATAATACCTTACTAATAGAAATGTGAAGCACACTTATTCCTCCAGGTTATTAACACTACTGTCTGAGCACAGATATGTGTTCATAGGATACATTTGCCTTCTAGATACGTGCTAATGACAAATGCACCCAGAATCTTGCTGGACATACTCAAATCTGCAAGAGCATTCTGTCCTAAAAACTTCATTACACAGCCATGTGGCCTGCTCTGTGTTTCCAAACATCCCTGTACAGCACTGCTGACGATGAGCTGTCTTTACTCTTGATAAACATCATATACAGACTGTACACCAACAGTTTTGGTTTAGCCCATTGTATAGGTACAGCTATGTTTTGGGAGGCATGCGTGTTCTGTGGGTCTAGCAGTGGGTTGTAAGGTTACGACCCATGCACGGTCTGGAAGTGATTTGTGTTCCTAGGAGCAGTTGAAATAGGATTTCTGTACATTCAGGCATGCATTGCAGTGCTGTATGTGATGATCAAAAACTGAAGCATAGATTTAGACTCCATAAGCTGGTAGCCCAGGCACGAATCTACTCTGCCTACACTACCAGGCTGCTGCTTTTATTTCCTCGAAGGGAAAGGGGACAATGCCATAATCTTTCCAGATGTGATGAAGTAAATATTTTGTTGGAATAGAACATATTTTCATGTATTTGCTACAGTCTGAAGAGATGTGTTAGATCCCATCAGATGGGGAGGTAGTAAATTTCATGGATTCAACTTGTTTCTCACTGCCGGCAGCCTTCTGTGCCTTACAGATCAGTTTTTACTGAGACCATTTCTAATGTTCCAAAATTGGAAGCAGTTTTAAACAACTGTTCATTTAAAAGCTGTCAGAAAGCTGAGGAGAATGAATGTTTTCTTTAACTAGCCCCAGGCTGCCCATCTGATCACGGGCTGTGCTCCTGGTAAGAACAGGGACCCAACTTAAGAGCAGAGACAGAAAGTTGAGGCGAGTATTGTTACTTAGCACAGCATCTGGTTTTATTGTGTGCTGGTTGGAGCCTCAGAGAGCTCTTGCAATAATATTAAATCTGGCTTTTTCATCAGGCCTGCAGGGAAACTATTACAGAGGGTTTTAATCTTTTTTTGACTGAAAGTCCTTCAGGACCAGGCACTAACGTTTTGTATGCTGTCATAGCATGTCTCGCAGCACTACTCCATTTGTGCCTAGGATCACCGAGTAGTCCTACAGTGAATGGAAAAACAAACGGTGAATGCGTCTCAATTGCTTTTCTGTTGTTCTAACCGCACTAAGGCATTTGTTTAAATGAAAGCTTTTAGCATAAATGACTATGCATACAGAAAGCAATTAAAGTTTTGAGAGGTCTACCTAAAATTTCTATTTGCTTCCGCAACAGCTGTAAGAAAGAAATAAACAGAATAGTCTGACAGGAGCCATATGCCCTTTCTTATGTTAGAGCAATAACAATCAACTTGTCGAACATTACTGCATGCTGTTAAAATGTTTGTAGGATGGTTAGCAGTCTCTTGGATGCAGAACTCAAGCTGCATTTAATTGAAAAGCTAATCTTTGAAAACACTGTCAGCTCAGGTTGTAACATAAGAGAAGTTGTAATGTAAGAGACGCAAGTGTAGTATTAATCTGCAATAGTCTGTTGTGGGAGGTGAGGCCCTGAAACAGGTTGCTTAGAGAGGTTGTAGCTGCCCCTGGCTCCCTAGCAATGTCCAAGGCCAGGTTGCACGGGACTTAATAACCTTTTTTAATGTGATTTGTTTAAACGAGCAAGCCTCACTTCAGAGGTAAATCTGGCCAGTCAAGGCTAGCAAGGCACAGCAAATGTTCTTAGCCTTCTTGAAAACCAATACCTAGAGACAATAGTGGCATAAACGTATTTTGTCTGTGGAATAGGTATGTTATGATTAAAAATGCTACCACAGCCCTTTACAACACGCACCTTTTCAGTGTGGAGCTCCGAACATAATTTTGATGGCTGCCAGATCTGACTTTTAAGAATGTAAATAATGGCAAGTATAGCAAATTCAGATTTCCATTGCCATATGTGTAAGCACATGCCTCGGGTTAGACTTATTATACAGTCTGAGAAGTTTTGAATTTGAATACTTATGGGGTGTCTGTAAAGAGACAGAGTTCCACTACAGCTTTCAAAAGCTGAGAAAGAAATAGAAGCTTAAGGGGAGATGGTTTAGTTCCGCTTCACTTGCGTTTAGTTCTTCAGAGTTATGTTTCCCATTTCTTCTGGCTTACCAGTTATTCCTGACTTCACACTGCAAGGAAGGTTTATGTTATTCTCAGAGCTTGTTCTTAAGTAATCTTTTAGAGACATGGATATTTATTTTTTTGTCTGCAATCCTGTTAGGATAATAAAATTAAGGCAGCTATTCTTTACCTGAAGGCATGTCAACCTAGTGGCATTTGCCTTCTGATTAGGAATATAAAGCAGCAGGAGACTGACTAAAGCAAGATCTTGTTTCCTTGCAAATGTTACCACTGTCGTGTCCTGCTAAGTTCAGGCTTGTGTTGATATTGACCTGCAGTGTGTAGGCCAGGAAGAAATAGAGCTGCTGTTATTATTAGTAATATTAACGTTTTAATCAATATATACAGAGGAGTGTCTGGGACAAATTGGGTGTATTCTGAAGGGACAGTCAGGACTCTGGAATAGAATAGGGACTGGTGGGGTGCGATGTGGATACAAGAAAGAATAGCAAGATGTAGAGGTGTTACTTCCTAGGAAGGAAGGAAGGAAGCAGAAAGTGCTTAGCCTTCTATAACTGGTTATGATGTTGCTGCTGTAATAATAGATCCTGAAGCTGAGATTTTATTTTTTATTCCCCCCCCTACCTGGCTGTCTTGTTTAGAGAGAGTGGTGATAGACAACAGGGTTACAGCTCAAGCTGATAAAAGGTGTTGTTCAGTTAAGATTTGCTTATTTTGGCATAAAATAAAAATAGCTAATGCAATTTAAAAAATTTTTTTTTTTTTTTGGATCCAAGATTGGGGATAGGTAGCCATGGCTGTGATTATAGGACACGAGATTTATAGCTCAATTGTTATTCACTCTCTAGGATGCTAATGGGATCCCAGAGCTATGTATTATTGTAATTTATGGGCAAATGGCAATGTAGCAACATGCTGAGTTGTTGGAAATTTCCATATTTGCTGTGTTTTGATGGAAGACTCTTTGTGGAAATGCATTTCCTAATTTGGTTTGGCTTCCTTGCTGCTAGAAGGTTCCTTGTGAGGTTATGTAAAATAATTTTGTAGCTCCTACTTGAATAAACAGAATGGCAGGATATGTGGGAATGTAAGAAATTAGTTATTTGTAATCTTCTGTGTGCAAAGCGAAATACACGCAGCTTGAAATGGAATGAGTTGTCCATGGATGTGTGTACACCAGAAATTCTAGAAATCCAATCCCGTTGTGCTGTGTGGTCTTTCTGGCACTTGGGAGGCAACATATCCTTCTATGAAGTAAAGGTAAATCCTCTTTTTGGATGAATCCTGTCCTTAGAATTTGTGTGCAACAGAGTTTTGGTTGATTAAAAGGCATTGTGGTATCTAACTGACCTGACAGTACTTGTTGAGGGATGAGAGGGAAAGATACTAGGAACAAAACACATACATCTTACTTTTCCATTTTATGTTGGACTCACGTGGAATCCTGAAAATATCTGGTGTCAATAGGTGATCAAAAAGCTAGACTACTGCGTGTCTGTTAATAAAAACATTGGAGCTGCTGTATAATCTTTTTTTCATCTGCTCACTCTTGCAGGATGAGGGACTTTCTATAGGGTCACTATCGAGATTCAATACTCTGTGCTGGTTTATACCCCAGGTAACTTAATTTGGTAGAGTTAAACAGTGATTTTTATGCTACTTAAATTACAGATACTTGCTATCCTTTTGTTGGTTTGGGTTTTTTATTCAGTACTGGATTGTAGTCGTGGCACGTTCTTGCTCCTTCCTGATTTATAATGGATCTCTTTATTGAATTATTGAGCAAAACTTTTAAATAAAACATCAAAGAATTCTTCTATCAATTCTCCTATAGTTGTAAGATGTATCAACCCTTAGGACCACTTTCCTCATCAGAATACTGACACTGCCAGACTTATTCCCAAAATGTGCTGTGCACTAAAATGTTCATCCAATATAGCCTTTTTTGTTTTGAATGTGAAATGATTTGCCTTAGACCTATGCAAATTCAATTACTTCTGACTTGGTATCTCTTTTGTTCTTTCTGACCACCTTAGATCTGCAACAATTTTGGATGTTTTCCTCCTCAAAGCCCCATTTTATGTGTGGAAAAAATGCATAGTACTTACTTTTAAGGAGCAATTTAACTACATCTTCTGTAAGTCTATTATCAGAGTTGAGAAAAGGCTGGACCCTGACTTCCAGGCCTTGATCATCTTCCTTTTTCTGCATGTTATATACTGTTTTGCTTGGATGAGAGACCCACGGCGTTCAGACAATGTTATGGAGCTCTGAATTTTGATTGCTTGTCAGCAGACCAGTTTGTGGGGAGATCAGAACTCAAGCTCAGGTCTTGTCATGGCCACTTGTGTGAGCTCTACTTTTGTGTGTGTGTGTATTTATCTGCTTATTTCCATGCATTAAAATGGACTTTATGGTTCCAATTACTGTTGTACAATAACTTAGGGTACATTTGAGGCTCTTGTCACTTCCACAGAACCACTAAGTCAGTTTTTTGTCTGGAGGGGATTAGTGTTTAGTTTGCACGTAACAAAACAAAGAGAAGGCATAAAACACTATGCAGTTCTTCCAGAACCCCAAGAAATAGTTTGTAATGTAAGTATTATGCTTTAAGGGTAGATGAGATGAGGCTACTGGGAACAGCATTCTGTTTCTGAAACTAAAGCATAAGCTTAGATTCACACAAAATTAAATTTGGAACAGTTTGGCATCTCTTTTTTTTAAATATATATATATATGAAATAAAAGGAATGTGCATGTTTATATTTAAATATTTTATTTCTATGGGCACTGTTAAATATGTATTTCTGTCATCTGGCTATTTTTCTAAAGGCTGGAATAGGCTCTCTGGGATATCTGAACTAGAAATCCCATCTATTATGTCTTCTTCTCTAATGTATTTTACTCCCTCAAAAGGGAATAAACTGTACAAGCAGAAAAAAACTTACTTAGGTGACAATTTTAAAAGAAGGGGGTGAAGGATGGACTTTTACCACAACCTAACACTGTTTTACTGGCAAGAGTTTTCTGTAGACTTGGCATTAGAGGAGAAAGTTGTTTTGTTTGGTTTTTGGTTGGTTTTTTTTTTTCCTTTTGGTGTGGTGTGGTTTTTTAGATTGGGTTTTTTTGAGGGTTTTTTTTGGTAGGTGAACATGATTTGGACAAAATGAAAAATGATCAGTATATGTTTATTGAACACAGTGATGCCACCTCTAGACTTAGGAAGCCCCTGACCTGTATTTAGGTGGAAGCTGGAAAAGTTGTTGAGGAAATAGTCTCGGCTTGCCATGTTCTTCTCTTCCCTAGAACCTACTGCCAGTCCCTGACAGGAATAGGTACTGACTAAGCACTGCTTTGGTGTATGGCTGTAATCTGTGCTCTTAATGCACCTTCTTTGACAAGGCACAATCTGTGCGTGTTGGGGTGACAGGAGACTGTTCTCACAGTTTGGGGCTGTCAGTATGTTTTCAGTTGGGACTCTCTGAGCTGCTATAAATAACAGATTCCCCACCCATCTAAAAACAGAGTAAAACAAGATAGTCAGAGAGTTCAGGATGTATTTAGATACAAACTGCCTTCTGACTCCTGTGACAGCCCACCTCCTTGACTGCTTCTCATATCAAATTCTACCAATAGAGTTTCTTTGCTTTATGATCTAAATGACTTTTTTTTTCTTGCCTGCAGGGCCCTGGCTATACCTTTGTAAATTAGGTTTTGATGCTCATGGCTGTGCAGAGTCTCAGGTTTTCTATATTAATTATATAATACTATACGTAACATTTCAAAGATCTTTTTATGCTTCAGTTCGCAGCGTTTCTGTGAGGCACATTCTCAAAGAAAGCTGCTTGTCTCAGTTTGCCCAGCTGACTATAAATCTTTGTTGTCTTTACGGATGAAATGTTAGTAGGCAGCTCTCGGCTTTCTATCAGCTACTGCTTCTTCCCTGAGCTGTTGGAAACTCGCAAATTATGCATCTATAGCTCCTGCTTCATTTGCAAGAGTCATTCATTTCTGCCCTTAACTCCTGCTCCAACTGGCATTTGGGATTGTGGAAGTCCCGGGCTGTGCTTCAGTACTTGACACTGAAGATCCTTCTCCTGAAACTTGAGTATCTTCCTTCCATCACACTCCAAGACTTTTTTATCTGTTACTGGTTGTTTAGGTCACTAACTGGGCTCCAACAATGTGTTTTCACTCCTGTTGTTTTCTGATACAGAAAGATAAATCACACAAAACAGCCAGAAGGTTTGTTACCCTCTTACCATGAGACATGCCCCTCGCCCATTTTTTCCCTGCCCACGTTTCATGATCTTCCGCAGACAATGTAGCTGTGTAGCCAACAGTGGGTCAAAAGATCCTGTTGCACTGGGAGGTCAGGGCTGTGATGCAGTGCTATTGCTGTAAGCTGATGTCATGTTTTAACCCCAACTAAACACCACTCAGCTGCTCACTCGACCCTTTCCTCATCACCTCCTTCCCCAAGGTGGTTAGGAGAATGGGAGGGGACAACCAAACTCGGGTTGAGATGAAGACAGTAGGATAACAAAAGAGAATAATAAGATAAAACCCAAGTGATGCACAAATGCAAACTCCCCTGATGTGCAGTCTGTTTCTGAGCAGTATTTTTGCAGCTTGGGCTACCACAGATGAACTGGAGAGAGAACTTTGCTTCCATACAGGTCTGAGAAGTCAGCTTGTTTTCCATGTTTTTGTAGAATGCAGTACGACAACGAGAAATGTAAATGATCTGTATGGTAGCTGTGAGAGATGTGAACATACTGATGTTTTCTGTGATGTAGAAAATAATAATCCAAGAGGTATGACTGCCCTGTAATTAAAAGGGAAGAAATGCTGAAGTTGCATCACAACTCTCTTTCCTCCCTGCCCCTGATATTCACTATGCTTCATGGGGGCACTATATTGGAGAACTGAGCTCAGATCTTTAATAAGCTGTATTCTCTCCTGTCCCTTTCCTCAACCCACCACGCTTTCAGCCTTTTGCGCTTTGGAGATAGTTTGATTCTGATTCAGAAATCTGAAAAGGGCTGCTGCTCTCTTGCATTTGTGGAGATGTAATAACAGCTCACATTTCTGATAGCAAACCACTTGCAGAGTGAGAGAGAAGCTGCTCTCTCGGGGCTAAACGGAGGGATACCAGTGTGTTCTCATTATATGTAGCAGTGAGAGAGGAAGGGGAATGCTTGTCATCCCCCATCTTCCATACATGTGCTGGGAGAGGTCCTTGTCTCCTCATTGTCTTAAGAAAACAGAATGTGTGCGTGTGCTGCAAGGTATGTGAGCATCATACCAGATTTTAATTACATTTTATTATTATATTAATATTATTAATTCTAGCAAGTCATATACTGAATGTGACTTAATGATGGTGTCAGCAAGAGGAAGCTACTTCCTTTTAGGGATTGCATTAAGAGGAGTGTTGTTTGTAAGAGAGCAATGCCTGTCCCTGTGACATTAACCTGTCTGTTACCTAAAAAAGGAGGACAAAAATGGAGAACAAGAACATGGTCTTAAGAAATATGATCTGTATTCCAGGGCTTCATTACAACAGGTTGCTTAGGAATGTTATGCTTTTTCTGTCCGCAGAGATTTTTTTAAAAGAAAACCTAAGTAACAGTCTAGGTTTGATTTATTTTGTCTTGTAAGAAAAAGATGGGCAAAAAAGACTTCTAATGCTGCTTTCAACTTATATGGAAGCTATGTGTAATTTTATTCCATCTCTCTAGAGAAACTCCCCAGGTTAAATATTTCTGCACCCTTCTGTTAGTGGTATTCCTGTGGGTGTCATCCGTGTAACTGGACGTGGAGGTCAGAGAGAGAAGTTCACTTGAGGGATATAATGCCCCATTTCCCCCCTCTGTCACACCACCAGACATTTCTGTGATTGTTGACCTGCAGAGAAGTGATAATTAGGCAAAAGAGAAAGCATGATCATATGATGTAGCACAAAGGGTCTTCACGTGAATACAGATGTATTGCTGTCATCCACTGATCCTAGACTTTATGAAAATCACTGTGCACTTGGTGCCAGGAGCACCTTCCTAATCTCATGCCATCTGTGCTTCTGGCAGAGTGTTACAGGAAACTCATTTGTACAGCCACTTGGGAGTGTATCCTTCCTCTTTAAAAAAAAAAGCAACCCACCCCATGCTTAGGCCATATCTTACAGTAGAACATACTAGATTTAAATCAGGCTCGTATTGACAGAATTGAGTGTTTTCCTTTTTTTCTTGGGCTCGAGTTCTTATTTTCCCCAAATTGCAGAATGCAGATACCAGTATACTAATAAGATGGTACTCTTCACAATTTTTTCAAACTTCAGGAAAATTTATTGACAATTCTTTTTTAAATATTTTTGTCCTAAAGTGTATAGTGAACAGGAAGATGAGTATCATAGTGGTAGTGGTGTGAAAGGAGAGAGGCATATTTTCCCCCATGAATCCTCTTATGGAAGGATAGTGTGCACACTGCATTTGAACCCTGACAGTGGGAAGGTAGGATCACCATAGGAGAGATTTCCACTTTCTGTTTAGAGTTAATATATATCTATATATAGATAGATAATATATGTGATAAACTAGGATTAACGTAGACAAGACCTCCGTATAAGGATATTAGAGGTATATGCAAAAGGAATAGTTTTGAGAGAGGGAATTAGGAAGAATAGTGAGTATTACCTAGGAACTAGGGACTGGTAGATAAAATGATCCAGCAGCAAGTTTGTAATTACAGGGACTAAAATGACACACAGTCAAATTAAACTGTGGAAGTTACCGTTGTGAGGTCCCTTGGGTGCAGCCAATGTGGGCTTTAGAGGCTTGTTCATGGCGGGGAGGACCAATGAAAGTGCACGTGATGATGTAGACCTAAAGTCCAGGCTCAGGGATATTTACACTGCAGGATGGAGACACCATCTATCTATTCTTGTGTTGTTTTACCTTTTCCAGTTAGATGAATGTTTTGCTTGGCCTAGCCTAGTAGTGCCATTCTTATATTAGAGAGTGTAGCGGCTGCAAGCTCAGTAATGTTTGTGTCTCTATGCCTTCATACATTCCTTTAACTCATGCACTTGTTACCTTCTGTCTGTGTGGGAGTTTGTACAAAGTAATACAAAGACTTGAGTAGTTGCTTTCCTGGTGTCTCTTGCTGGGTACCATGTTGAAGAAAAATAAGAGTCTCTTGTGGCTGACCAAAGAATTCAAGGCAGATATCTGCTCAAGTGAATGCACGTTAACTTTATATTGGGAAATACCAGTTGTGGCCATCTTCACAAATGCTTTCTTGCTGTCAGAACCTAAGCCTCTTCACTGTCTTTCACTTACAATCAAGCATTCTGTGTTTAGATGTTGCACTGCATGGTATAGAGGTAGCTGTCACCTCTGTGCGAGTGTGTGATGCTTTGAAGAAGATACTTAGCACCTTTCCAATACACAGTTATCATAAATTAATTAAGACAGAAATAACTGCCACGTGGCTATTGCAGAGGCATAATGTTAGACGCCTTCAGCAGCGTGCTCTCTCTGGGTTGATGGTGAATATGGGCAGGCTTTATTTCAGTCTACTGATGCAGAATTAGAGCTGCAGACTCACTCATCTCAACTAGCCTGTATTTTGCAGTACAGCATGCATTAGGTGTGTTAGCAAGTTCTGCAGGAAGTATTTGACAACTGAGGATGCTGCTGGGTGGCTGCAGTTGGTGGGAGGGCCAGGGGAAAGCAAAGGGAGGAAACTGCTCTCCTCCTTCCCTCCCTGCACCTACCCCTTCCTCAGGAGCAGCCATGGGCTTTCCACTCGAGTCATCTGGCCTGTTCTGTTCACCCCCCTGCACTGAATGAATCTGGATAGATAGAGGCCTTTAAGCTTTTTTTGATGTAAATTAGAGAAAGTGAGAGGGAGCAGAGAGAAGGGGTGGGAATGAATATGAGACAAGATGACAGTAAAGTGTATATTTAGCAAATTTTTTTTTAGGGGGAGGGAGAGATTATTTAAATCTTGGGAGGGGAAAAAAGATCTGGAATAATGGAACACTTGCTTCCCAGGATAGACCTTTGCTTTCTGCTCCCCCAGCTCCCTGCACCTTAAAAGCTTAAAACACTAGAATAGTTAAACCCACTAGAATCTGAGGAGCAGTCATATTTCCAATGACTACTGTAAATTCATTCAACTTCCTGACCCCCCTTCCATCTCAATTGTGCAGGTGAGGAAAACACCATGGGTGCCCCTCCCTTCCTTCACTTGTCACATTCTCATGGCTTGTTTTGCACTCCTGCTAGCTTGATGTTAAAAGGTTTTGCAGTCTTCTAACGTTCGGTTAACAAGTCCATGTTGTCTTTGTAATCCGTGTTGTTGTGCAATAACAATTCCCCATGTAGGCTCAACTGGGTACTTCAAATAATTTCACAGGAGTTTGCTGGTAATAAGTAATGTATCTTAAGGAATGAGAGAAAGCTTATTGCAATAATTTTTTGCAGGTGTTAAATGAAGAGCATTATAGAAATCTTTGCGTAACACTCTATTAAACCAGAATCTCATAATAAGAGATGGATAATGATAAAGAAGTCTAAACATTTCACAGCTCAAAAATTAATTTCTCAGACTTCCATCATTCCAGGAAATCACATTCCAATCACTGTTCAAGTGACATGAGTTTTCATACTTAGAGTAATCTCCTGTATTGACAGTACATCAGAAATAGTTCCCTGAAGAATGAGGCTAATTTTTTAACACAGTCAACCCTTGCTTTGAAGTCTGGATTGGGACTGCGATGGAAAAGTTTCTGCAAAGGTTGAAGTACTGAGCCTTAGAGCACTCTTTATTCTTGCAGGATAATGATGGCAGATCTACCCTCTCTCATTTCGATCTTTTGAATAAGTCCCTAAAGCACAAACAGGCAGTTTCACCTTACTGTGCTTAACTCTTTCAGTGCGCTTCCCTTCCAGGTCTTGTTAATCTTAATGACACTTCAAGACTGTGATTAATCTTACAGAAGTGAAACCATCAGCAGGGTCTCTCGCTCCCAGAAGTACGTTTCTTCTGCATGCATAACAAGCTCTTCTTAAAGTTGCTTTGTGGAATACATGCAGTGTCTGAAGAGGGCAGGTGTGCAGGGATGGACAGTCCCTGCAGTACTGAAAAGCTGGGACTATGCCCACATGAGGACAGCTGTAATGTTTGGAGGGCCAGCGATGGCTGTGTCTTTTCCCCACCTGAGAAGGTTCTGCAGCCCCTTCCTGGCTCTTGTGAAGGTGGTATGTGCTCATGGAGCCTTCACCCCAGTTTTGCCTCAGGCTCTGTGCCAGTGGTATGAAATCATCATCAGTGGCCATGCTGCTGGGGTGTATTCTCTGCCTGCATTGGGGAGGGTGGATCAGAAGAGGTGATATGGCCTTTGTGATGATTGGCTGTGTCTCTGCTGGGCTGTCCCCTTCTGCTGTAACTTCTCAATTAAATACTCTGTAGTTTGTTTTTGTGATGATTTTGCACTAGCAGTGTCCTAGCATTCACTGAAAGGCATTATCTACAGAAACAAATAATGTAGTCTCATAAATCATCACCTCTAGATATTGAGTTAATGTTTTATGGAATATAGTGAGGTCAGGAGCTAAGCGTGTGTATGTGTTTAAAAGTTACTCTTGTTTGGGGGGTTTTCTTAAGTTTTTTTCCCCACTTGCAAAATGGAAATTGTTGTTCTCTTCACCACTGGCATACCACCTCTCCCCCTTGCTTTCACAATGGCCTCTAAGTGCTTACAGTGAAGGGTTGCTGCTATGGCTCGCACCGGGGTTCCAGCAGGTGTATAACCACCAGTGCCATTCGTACGCTGGGGTGTTTGTGGGTGCTGCGTCCGCTTGAATCACTGCACTTCTCACGTGAGCACTACAGCAACCCTTCCAGCTCTCACTGAGGCTGCGTCTAACGATGCTGCAACTTCAGCAGGGGAAACAAGGAGGAAATCGTACATAGCAGAACCATAATATCTTTAATAATAAATAAATAAAATTCAGATCAGTCCTCTTCATTAGCAGGCCAGAGTGTACCACTGTTAACCCTGTTGTAAAGTCTATGACACTCAGCGGTTGGAGATGCACACATAATTATTCAGGGAGAAGGCAACCTCTCTCTGCTGTGATGCTCTCTGAAGCACAGCGAGGCTTTAGGATCTACCAGTACAGATCATTACTTTTGTCAGACTTCACTTAAATGCTTACCAGAGTTTGACAGTGTGGATAGCAGTGTGAGCCTGATGGCTGTATTGGTTCCACCAGGGAGCACATTGGATATGCAAAACTAAAAGGTGCTCCAGCATCACAAAGAAATGCGTTCTTAGTTGGATAGGAAAATGCTAACTCCCACAACTTTCAGTTCAAGGAACAAAGTGGAAAGCAAAGGACTGCCAAGCTGAACGAATTAACTCACCTGTAAGATGCTGAAGATGCCTTGCCAACTTCTGACAGCAGCTGTTTTACTGGCTGTAATTAGGATTCAGTTATAGAAAACCTATACGCTGGCTTGTATTTCCATCTTTTGCACATGGATCTAAAGATGGGAATCTAAAGATAAGAGAAACCTGTGACTGATTCATGAGAAAGCTAGATATTTAAATGAGCAACAAAAAGTGTTTAGGGAACTCTGTGACTTTACCATCATTTTTGATAATCTGAAATGTCTGAGGAACATTATTGGAGACACTTTTATCTCTCAGATGAGCAGGACTGCTGGATGATGGCAAACAGGGCCCTAACGTGAATGTGCCTGAGCCTTAGGAAGGAATTACAAGAGACAAACTCTTTCCAATACATTTACACTGACTGCTTTTGTGGGATTAAATAGAATAATCACTCCAAAAGTGCTGCCCTGGAGAGTTCTTTCCTCTTCGTGCTGAACATAAAACATTTGGGTGGTGGTGTGGGCTGCAGAGCAGTGTAAGAAGAGCAACTCCCAAATATTCTTTGCAGGGGGTAAAGTATTAGTGAGTCTGTCTCTGTCCGTGGAGGTTCCCAGAAGAGCTGGTGTAGTGCTCAAACTTTTCAGGAAAGTATGTATTATGTGCTGCGAGATTCAGAGTCCTTGTGTTCAGCCTGAAATGGTTTTATGGGGAGTAAAAATGTAGTGCTCTTATCTGCATAATGCATGCTGACCAGCCTCATTCTGCTCTAGTCTAGTCACAGTCAAGTTGTGAAATGGTGCATGCAGTCAGTCCGAATGGACAGTGTGATCTGCAGTGCTTTAAAGGGTGTTACTGGAACTGTAGAAACCCGACGACGGCCTGCACTGGGTTCTTCACAGGCGGAGTCTGTAACGAGAGGAACGAAAGCTCCATGTCTTGGGGAACTGCCAGCTGAAACAGGCAGATGGCAAGAGCTGCAGTGAAAAGTGTACCGGTCTGTGGTGAGCGCCTGGCTTCTGGGGGCTCATGCCCCAGGACGTCTCTATTGGCTCCTGCATGAGGCAATGGAAAAGCGGCCAGAAGTCTCTCTTCTCTGCAGCTCCATTCCTCATATGCTGAAGTTAATTTAGGTGCTGTAGACTATGTGGAATGGTATGCAGAATGTTACATACATCAGGCTTTCAAGTTCTTAGCGGGAGGAAAATTTAAAATGATCTAAACCCAGTCAAAACTCCCTCTAACTTCCTCCTTACCTTCCTTACCTGGTCAGTGATAGCTGTACATGCTCTTCCTTTTCTTCTTGGCAAGCTTGTGTTAGATGAGCATGGTTCCTGCTGTAGAGGCTGCCAAGGCAAGCAGGGGAAGGAGAAAGGGCATGGTTGTCCTGAGGCAGCTCATAGGCCTCGTGGCACTGGCTGGCTCCGGTGGTCCCTAGCAGGTAGCTTATAGAATCATAAAATGATTAGAGTTGGAAGGGACTCCCAGAGGTCATCCAGTCCAACTCCCCTCCAAGAAGCAGGGACACCCCCAACTAGATCAGGTTGCTCAGGGCCTCATACAACCTGGCCTTGAACGTCCCCAGGGATGGGGCATCCACCACCTCCCTGGGCAACCTGTTCCAGTGCTCCACCACTCTTACAGTAAAGAACTTTTTCTAATATCCAATCTAAATCTCCCTCCCTCTATTTT